>JALHLI010000021.1:4002630-4512630 GCA_023349425.1 Anthopleura sola
TCAAAAGGGGCATTCAGAAAAGCAAGGAGGGGTAGATGGTGCGAACCGTCGCCGGGCTTCATATAGACCTCGATCTCAGCTTTCACATGACGTCAAAGCAGCTCAATTTGGAGGACAAAACAAAAGAATTTCGATCTCCTGAGAATTGGAACCCATTGTTTTGTCCTCCAAATTGAGCTTGTATTCGTGCTGCAAGGGGGTCTAAAGGCGGTGTCCTAGCTCCCTTCCCACGCGCATGGGCAAATGGACAAAAGTAAGGCATGCTCGCCATGACACAACAAAAGAAACCAAATACCAAATCTTTTGTTCAAGACATTCAACATTGCAGCTAAGATGTCGCATGCACAAGGACAAAAGACATGGTCGCCATGTTGGATGATACACCAAAAGAAACCGAGACCAAACCTTTTGTTCAAGTTCACCAACATGGCAGCCATGACGTCCAATCAGGCATATTTATAATGATCAGGCATGCGCAATAGACAGAAATTTAGTTTTTCAATTTTATCATTCAAAACCTCACCTCTCTTTCTTCTCTTTTTGAAGAACCCGCAAAGCGACCCATACGCCATGTAGATCTGATCGCCACAGAAGTGCCCGTCAATCACGACATGTGAGTTTTCATTTGTTTTGACGCAGTCGTGTCCATGGCAATGATTAGCAACTAACTCTTGGGTTAGTAATAAGAGTAGCAATGCTACACGCAGAGGGGAGGTGACAGTCATGTTATTTGGCTGGCTGATGTATTCCTGAAATGGAATGTTTTTTTTTAGTGATTACAAGCTAAATTTTGGACAATTATATGAGATTTAGAAACGTTGTGCCCCCGGACACCCCGTATTTGAAATGGCAATAAAATTGCGGGGTGGATGGGTCACGGATGCCTTTGAGCATACAAATATCTCTCAACACCCATTTACATTAGGGAAGGTTATAGAAAAGAAACGACAATAAGAAACAAGAAATATTGGAAAGTGAAAAAAAGCACGGTACGGCACGGCACGGCACAATGCGGTATAGTTCTTATGGTACTTCGCCTTTGTACACCTTTGAACACACAAACATATAGTCTTTATCGACACTCATTCTTCTCTTGGCTCAAGAATAAATGTTTAAATGAAATACCGATTTAACACAGGTAGCCCAGTTCACCACAACGTGTGCCAATATTTTACATATTTTTTCATTCATCAGAATACACTGTGCCAAAAGCATAAGACTCACCTTATGTTTTTGATGCGTATATGCGGGTTGTGTCTTGTTATGTGGGTTTTAGCTCTATTATATAGGATTTATAAAACCAACAAAAACTGGAATTGGACTACCTGTGGTGACGACTGAGTCAATACACTACACCTGAAGCCAACAGCTGTTTTACCAGCGCCTTTACCGGCTTCTTTCATGACAACGAAAAAGAAAATAATGGCCACTTTCTGTCATTGAATCGGTGAAAAACTAAGAACTGTAATTACAGTACTATTCAAGCCGAACAGTTTTGACATTTTCAATTATCTATACTCGAGTCATAGGCAGCTTTGAAGTATAAAGAATGCTTGTACCTGACTGTGATGGCACTGTTTTTATAACCATGGATTGATAGCTGAATGGTAGACTAATGGATAGGTCATAAGCAACTATTTATCGATCTGTCAGTGAACGAAATAAGTGCAAAAAAAGAAAAACTGAGGAAACGCTGGAGAGGAGGAGAAGGAGAATGAAAAGTGTGTTAAAAAAGAATGATTTATCAAGCAGCTGGTGTAGCTAAGAACTTTGTACATAAGAGTTTTTTTCTTCTTACTTGTCGTCTCCTCTCCTCTCCTCTCCTTTCTTCCTTCCTTCCTTTCCTTTCTTACTTTCTAAGGCGGTTATTTCATGTTTACTATCTTTGGTAAACGATACCAGTGAATAAACAAACCATAATCAAAGGAAATGACATGTCATCCAGCTACACCAAAAAAAAGGGAAAAAATTAACGCGCCTGATAAACCCTAGTTTATAAATAACTGAAGTAACATAAAAACTCCACTAACTGCTTGGTTATCATAGGGAAATCTTGAACAAAAGAGTTGCGCCACTTGGACGTCGCGTCGCGAGTCTTAGAGTTGATTGGAGGGCGCGCGCGCGCGTTTTGGCTCGAGAGTTCCCGCCCAAATCACAGGAACTCCATCAGTAAAATTATTGATAAAATAATTTAGTCGTATTATGGCTTTTCCGTTTAATATTGAATAAAATATGATAAGATTCTTCTCACAAGCGCAACATTTACTAATGCCGGGTTGTGATTGTGTACGAAGGTCAGTACGGTTCTTCCTGGCCCAAGGAAATAGGTATATGATTGCACAGAGATTTAAATTATGATTCGTTCGATCACACAACAACGCAGTCCTAACTAGTGGTTAAATAGTTCATGCTTTCAAAAGCGTAATCATGATTCCATTGACCAAGTAAAACTAAAATCTTGTTGGTCATTCTTAATAAAGAAACTAACCCGCTTCGACATTCAAGTTTAAAGAGTATATTTAAGAAAGTTCAGCATTGTTCAATCATAGTTTGAACTCGTTCTAGCTCTTATAGCTAGGATTCTACGACAGCAAGCTAGGAATCATTATACCATTTCTTTTTTTTTTTACCTTAATATCCTTGTTCTCCAGTTCTCTAATCCACTCGCTTGCGCCTGAACTCTAGATCTGGTAACTCGAAGCCAAATTTGTGGCCAAGATTACCGAAGAATAAATTTAGCATAGCGTGGTGTCCCTAGTAGCAGCATTGTAGTAGGGTACTATTGTTAGCAGTTGATTGACTCTAGTCAGGTGTAATGTTAACACTATGGATATAATTTTTCACATCTTGAAGTCTTGATTAAAAAAAGGAACGAAGGTCCCAAAAGAGAATCAGAATACTAGTGTGTATATATGTCTTGAATATTGAAAGAAAAAAATAGATATCGCGCTGATTCACTCATTCATTCATTCATCCATTCATTCATTCATTTATCAATCCATTCATTCATTCATTCATTTATCAATCCATTCATTCATTCATTCATTCATTCATTCATTCATTCATTCATTCAATGTTCTAGTCTTTTATAATACGCCAAACAGCTGGCCTTACGGCTGCGTAAACTGTTACAAGATCTATACAATCCCTGAATGATTCACGCATTTATCAAGTATCTTACCATTAAATGCCCATTAGGAAATGAAAAAAATAGACACTTTTCATCGTAAATGTTAAAATGTTTCAAGTGTTATACAATCCCTGAATGATTCACGCATTCATCAAGTATTATAACATAGTAAAATACCCAACATAAAATGAAAAAAAAAAACACCCACAAGGACACCTTTGATCGCGAATATTAGGATGTTAACGAAGATGGGAAAATGTCGGCAAGATTAAGCTGAATATCAGTATTACTTTCAGTTGGTTGCATGATAACTTTCATTACTCATTTGTATCCATTCTTGATAGTTTACAGAAAAATGTGGTTATATGGGAAGCGCATTAGAAATATCAGTCTTCGAAATTTCTATAATTTATTTGATAATGAATCAGATAGATATATAAAAGATGATGACAATGAACCCCTGCATGCATCTCCTCCTTATCCCTTGATGGTTGTTCGTTCTTTGGTTTCTTCCTTCCTTCCTTCCTTCCTTCCTTCCTTCCTTCCTTCCTTCCTTCCTTCCTTCCTTCCTTCCCCTATTCCCTTCTTTCTTTCTCTCTCTCTCTCTCTCTCTCTCTTCCCTCCATAGAAAACGTTTGCCATTGCGTACCTGTTTTAATGGCTTTCCCTGGTTGTTCTATAGTCCTGTGTGTTATACGGTACAGGACAGTACTTGACAGCAACTCAAAAGCTTTGACGGTAACAAAGCCAAACAAGTACTTCTGAACACTAGTGAAGCCCTTCCCAAACGAATATATATTTTCTGCGTTCAACTTGGAAAACCTAACCAAGACCTACACGTACATTTTAAACCCGAGAACATTAAGCGTGACATCCAATCAGATATGAGCTTTTTGTTCATCGTTTTTGGTACTTTTCCAACATTTCTACCAACTTGTCGCCTTTGATAAAAACAGTTTTGTTTTGTTGGGAAAAACTCTCCGGTCAAGCAGATGGTCTATTATGATCATTAAGTTCATAAACTTAAAGAAGAATATTACAATAGGTTTAATTCGTCACATTCGGTTTCTAATTATGCCTGCCGTTCATCAAGATTGAAACAATGATAGAAAAGATACGATGTAAGGACATGAAGCGAACTCAATGACATCAAAGAAGACCTCCTTATTATCAATTGTTTTCAATGCGTTCGGCTCATGAGAAGATCGACGTTTGAACTTGGCTTTTGTTAACGCATTGCGATGAGGATTTGCAAGTGTGGGATAATTAAAGCTATGAGAAACATTGAAGTAAATATGAAAAAAAGAAGGTTAGCTAATGAAGTATAAAGAAAAAAAGTTATCGCATTGTGATGAGGATCATTTGCAAGTGTGGGATAATTAAAGCTATAAGAAACAGTGAAGTAAATATGAAAAAAAAGAAGGTTAGCTAATGAAGTATAAAGAAAAAAAGTTAATTAAAGAAATAAGATTACGAAAAGAACGGTTGTTAAACGAAAAGTATCTAAGTAAAGAAATAAAATAATAGGAATGTTAATGAAGTATAGAAAAAAGTTAATTTAAAAAGGAATTTGAAATAAGAAAAGAAACGTTGGGAAGTAATGAAACTTTGAAGTAAAGAAGAAAACAAGAATATGTATAATGAAGTATATATAGAGAAAAAATAGTTAATTTAGGAAAGAAATTAAAATAACAAAAGAAGTGCTGGGAAATATAGAATATTGAAGTAAAGAAATAAATCTAAAATGATAAAAACGTGTTAATTAATGATGTATATAGAGAAAGGAACAAATTAGGAAAATTAATGTAGGAAAAAAGGCTAAAAAAAGACCGGTACCGAAAAAAAAAAAAAAAAAAAAAAAAAAACAGAAAAAAAATTCCAGGTGTAAATTTAACACTATGGATATAATCATTTACAACTTGAATAGACCTCATCGGCTTGAGATAATGTTGTCCCATTTCAGACCACGTGTCATTCTCTTGAGAATAAGATTCTTTGTTTAAGTGAAATGATACTCTGGGGAATGACACGTGGTCTGAAATGGGACAACATGACACCCAAGCCGATGAGGTCTTTTCTTGATTAAATAAAGGAAGGAAGGTCCACAGATGTACACAGTGAAAATTACTCGGTAACAAAAAATACTTTTTCATATTAAGATATATATTTTATTTAACGTCAAAAATATTCAAGAAAATATATCAAAGGAAAATATCCACGTTTCTGATTCAGAAACTGTAAGAATTTATATACAAAGAGAATATGTTTTAATTTACACAATGATAATGTTTCGTCGTCTTTTCTTGTCAATCAATCCAACATTCGACATTTATATTATATCGTTCAATACTGAATAGATGAAACGGTTGGGATCCCTGTGTTATGAGGTTTATTGCGCTGGGAACCCTGTGGTTTAGTTTTGACTAGAGGTGATTTTGTTTAAGGCAATTCATAACATTACATAGCAGTATTCGTGGACTTCTTCCACTCGGCATCCCTCGTTGCAGCATTCTTCCACAATGTCGTAGGTCCGTCGTTTACTTCTTGATAGAAATTTTGAGCTTTCTCTTCGGTCCATCAGGATGTTGACTCCAGTCTTGACCTCTGTAAACAAAGAAAATGAGAATATATTTTTTCAGCGTAATGTTTTTCAATTTCAGAACACGTGTCATTCCCTTGAGAATAAGATTCTTTGTTTGAGTTGTATCCATATTCATGTGTCTTCTCATGCGCAACCCGTTAAACAAAGAAATGATACTCTAGGGAATAACAAAAGTCATGGCCACCTTGTTTGGTGATCAAAAGGCATGGCCGCCATGTTAGTTGATCAAAAGACAGACACATAAAGGTAGGGTGAGTACTGCTGGGGCTAACTCTTTTGTTGTTGGTCTCCCCTGGGAAAGGGGACTTGTCTTCCTATCTTCAAATAAACGGATTCTAACTATAGATTCGGCACCATAGACCCCTTGTGGTACACCGGTTTGCAGCTCAATTTGGAGAATAAAACAATAAGTTCCAATTCTCAGGAGATTGAGATTGAGCTGCTTTGAGGTCTATAACTGCATACTTGAGACACTAAATCCCGACTGTCGTTCAGTGCAGTCATTTCTTTGTCGTTTCTATTGTTCTCTTATCATGAAGTGTCGAAAGCTGGGACCACCATTGATGAGTGTGCGCTAAAATAGTTCAGAATTCGAACCAAAATAAATCCCTTATTCCATACAATTAATATATTCCAAGACTAGGAGGCTTAAAATGTTCGCTTATGTAAAATATGTTTGTTTAGCTCGCTTATCTCTTGCACAATGCAGAAGAAAATGTTTTAATAATGATTTGTTTATTGTTGTACATCTTTAATCCAAGAGAAAATCTTGTCTTAGAAAGACTAGTGTCAACTGTTAAGAGAAATAATGTCATTGGATGGGCGTAAATAAGCTAAGATAGTCAAAGCAGTTTATGTATATTGAGAGATTAGCGCATTGTGACCGTGGGAGAGCTACGATTGCAAAATAGATTTCTCGTTTTCTTCTTCCCGTCTGTCTCAGTCTCTGTTCGTTTTTCATTTTTCTTCCTTTCCCCCCTTCCTTCTTCTTCTTTTTTCACATAGTACCACTACAGCACTGCATAGAAAATCTCTTCAAATAAACGATGCATAAAGTTCATGAGTAACGCACAACGTTACTCAACAAAATTTAGAGTTTATTTTGAAAAACCTCAGCTATTTGTCCAAAATATTTGCAAAAGTAAGGCTTCCGAATTTACGAATTTACGAATTCGCAGAGCGTTTTTAAATTTGACTCCAATCAAGGTTTTTTGGGTTGAGTATATTTTTGAGTAGTGTTCGTAGAGCGGAAGGTTACAAGTAATGTCCTGATAAAAATGTCAACCTCGGAAACCACTTATAATGTGCGCACATATAAAGAAGATGTTGCCATCCTCTTGAGGCTGTGCCTAGCTAACTGTTCATTGAATACCAGGAGATATACTTGGTGACAGATTTAGAATCTAATGTTTAGAGGATTACTTGTCAGTTCTGGAACCGTCCGTTGATGATTTCAATGCGCAAATTAGAATCAATTTTTTTCATGACTTGGGGCGTCTGTGTTCAGTTGGACACGTACTTTAATTTCTTAATCCTAATAGCGGCGCCAGTGCGTCCTTTGATATAAATTCCACGAATTCACTTTAAAATCAAACACTATCTTTTGTATTTTAAAAATCCATATAAATTTAGACCATAAAGAAAGAAAGAAGCAGGATCTAGCAGTGGCTCTTCTTTGACTTCATCCAACTGGAATTTAGGAGTTGAATTTTGCGGAGGGAGGAAAACCGAAGAACCTGGAGGAAAACCCTCGAAGCATCGGGAAGTACGACTCATGATATCACGCTGTGAATGACCTAGTGGACTATCTTTTACCTAAAAAGGCATAAATTTGCGCGCGTGATCATTTTTAAATGATCCCTTTAGAACTGTGTTGTATCATAAGAAAAATGGTTGGAAAGCAAGTTCGTGGATTGGTAGATGTCAGAGAAAACTAGCGCACGAGATTTCCACATTTTATAAATCAGTGTTTGTATTCCTACTGCCGTTCTAAGAGCTTTACAACTCATTAATAATTATAGTGTTTACTAATGCGTTTATTAGTTAAGTGACCATCTTTGAACTGGGCGTGTCTCGAGTATCGGGCGTGCTGTTCAATGGAGATCGTTTTCATGGTGTCCCTGCTGGGTCAGTGTACTGTAATCAATAAAGGACTCCATCTCCTGTCTCTTCATGAATAATACTCACATTTATCCAACTTCAATATGTGATTACTTTTCCATCAATTTGAGGATATAAGCAGTTTTATAGATGTAGTGTATTTCGATAAGAATTTTTTTTATTGCGTTACTAAAGGATAATGATGGTCGAGAAAATAATAATGAAATTTAAAAAACCGTACGCGAACATTGCGCGACTCTATTTGAACGAATGGAAACAAGATTGAACGCCATAAAAAATAGTATTTCGTCTAAATACAGACTTTGAGCTTTGCGGTTATTGCGCGCAAGCCTTGATAAGAAAAAACAACAATTCCAGTTATAAACTGTTGAAACGATTGCGATGTGAGCGGAAATAAGACAAATTGCGCGCGCGGTTTAGTTATCAATATATCCAAAAAATCTGCACAAGAATGGTCTTTAGTAAAATCAAGTAGCGACGAAAAGAAATAATCCGTCAATTTTTAAAGCTTTATGGTGTAAATGATTTGATCTGTAATTGACGAAACTATATAATTGTTAATTCCTCGGCATTGAAATATCATCACGTATTTTTAAATACATTTTTTTGCGCTTCACTAAATATAGATCAACTTGAAGTGTTTCTCAGAAGAGCTACTAACAGCGTTTTCGAGGGCTTTTTTGTCTCTATTGCGTTCGCGGTTTCGCGGTCAACAGCCAAATATGGATAGCATTCACGACTCTTAAAACTCCAGTGTATGAGGGATTAGCCTCAAATCTAAGCTAAGAGTTCCTTGTTTTGTTGTTCTCCCGCATACACTGGAGTTTTAAGAGTATCATTAACTATATCGCAGGTCATAATAATAAAAATCTTAACTTTTTAAAATATTTCTTAAGCTGACAAATGAATTATTGTCCATGTTATTTTTGAGGTGCGCCAACCCTTTGGCTTCATATCTAAGTATATTAACGAATTCTTACATGGATCAAGGTGCACAGTTATGTGTTAGTTCAATGGTCAATGGTCTTTGAATGACAAAGAAATTCAATCAAAATTTCAGGATACGGATATCCTTATTTGAACCTATTTTGAAGAGACGATGGCGTAGCAGTACGTATAGTACACCCGCCTCTCGCCTCTGGGGTCTTGGGTTCGATTGCTGGACTCGGTATCATATGTAAGTAGAGCTCGAGTTCGAGCTTGAAAGGTTTTTTCTAGGTTCTCCAGTTTCTCTCCTTTCGCTCTACATTTCAATTCGATAGATAAGTTAGCCCGTGTCCTGACTTTGATTTGCTCAGAGATTATTACAGGATTCCATCTGCAAGGTAGCCTTGCCCTGACTTTGATTTACTCAAAGATTATTACAGGGTTCCATCTGTAATGTAGCCGTGCCCTGACTTTGATTAGCTCAGAGGTTGTATCATAGCCCGATAAAAGTTTACGATTTTGAAGCATTACAAGCAAAGCAGTTATAAATCGTTTGTTTTACGAAAATAATACTTAATTGCCAGTGACTAACAAAATTGTAGCCCTTGTTTCATGATCGGATTGGAGATTGGAAGCGTTGCAGTCATGTTTGCAGAGGGAGGGACGTCGGAGAACCCGGACAAAAACCCTCGAAGCGCAGCGGAAGAGAAGAGACGATAGGTCGACCACGATTTCCAGAGCAACTTCATTCCAAGCATCTCAAATATTCCGATCATTCACCGCAGATATATGTCCGTCTATATTTGTAGAAAAGATTTATCCCGGATATAAGAGGTTTATATCCTAAAGCTCTATCGGAGTTCCCTGGTTAAAAGTCCCCAGAAGAAAGACCCTCATCAGTCTTGTTCCGGGGTTTAAGGCAACTCATTTATGTGGCTCTGTCATCGAACAAGTACTAGTTTTCATTCATGAATTACTTTAAGAGGATTTGATAAGTTGACGAAAGAATGGCTCTGTTAGTACATTCCATGGTGGTCAGTCGGAAGAAAAGATTCTAAACAGCAGTGTGCGAGTACTCAACCTATGTATGCTTGCACTTTAAACTATGCTCATTGTTTGCTGTTGCGGCTGTTGTTGCTGGTTAAACGTGGGTGGCGCTAATACGTGGTGATAGTGGAAGTGGTAATGTTGCTGAGTGGTGTTGCTGCTACCGTTACTGCTACTGCTACTGCAAATACTATTGCTGCTGCTGCTGCTACTACTACTACTGCTGCAAATACTACTACTTCCTACTGCTACTACCCCTGCTCCTGTTGCTGTTGCTGCTACTACTTCTCATGCTACTTCTGCTACTACTACTGCTGCTGCTACTGCTACTTCTGCTACTACTACTACTACTACTACTACTACTACTACTACTACTACTACTGCTACTGCTGTACTACTACTACTACTACTACTACTACTACTACTACAACAACTACTACTACTACTACTACTACTACTCCTGCTGCTGCTGCTGCTACTACTACTATTGCTGCTGCTGCTACTATTACTACTACTATTGCTGCTGCTGCTGCTGCTACTACTACTACTACTACTACTACTACTACTACTACTACTACTACTACTACTACTACTACTACTACTACTACTACTACTAGTACTACTACTACTACTACTACTACTACTGCTACTGCTGCTGCTGTACTACTACTACTACTATTGCTGCTGCTGCTGCTGCTACTACTACTACTACTATTGTTACTATTGTCCCACGCAGATAGTAAAATGGTACTGAACTAATATTGATGTCAGTCATCAGTCAGCACGATTGACCATATTATCAACAGCGATGAGTGCAATGCCCGACTTTCAGAGTGACCTTAAAAACACTTCAAATCATTCGGCTTTTCAGAGTTCACTTAAAATTCTCTGGTAAGCAACAGTTTCAAAGTCCCTTTGGCAAATATCCAGAGGTATACACGGCCAGGTTCAGGAACAGTTACATCAATGATTAGTACATTTACATTCCGCCGCATTATTAGTTTATATATTTTTCAGGCAAGTGAAACAACCTCTGGGGTGATCTAAGTCAGGGCACAGTTAAACTCGTAGTTAATTGGAATCGAGTATGGTGGGTTTTGTGGAGGGAAGAAAACCGTAGAACCGGTAGAAAAACCCGCGTATCAAGAGAGAGACCTTGCAAACTCTACTCACATGTGATGCTGTGTCTCAGTGCAATATTGTTTATGAGAGTGAACGCATTAAGACCTATCACTAGCCTAACTTAAAGTTGGAGAGTGCTGCCTTAATATTATTTTGCCCGCAACAGTACTTATCATTTCAGTGTAGCACACAAGATACAAAGACATACGGATTTACATCAAATTGAATTTTATTTAGAAACAGTTGTTTACATTGTTTCTTTAAAAAACTCCCGTAATAACGGGAAAATGTATTTAATAACTGGAACAGGAATTTTATAGCTTGAGTTGACACACTAAATACATGAAGGCTTGGCTTTCGTCATCCGATGAGTCGTTAAGATAAAGCTAAAGATAAGAAAGATATATGGTTAAGAAATATTGCTAATTTGTTCGAAAATACAACAGAGCGCGAGATAAAGTTTTGGCGTAGGTCTACTTCGCACTTCGAGCACGTGCGTGACACAAACTGTGCCGAACTAATTCTGTAAAAATAAAGGCTTACCTCTTTCAATCACTTGGCAAAACGAAATTGTTATACTGAAGAAAGAAATATTTCATAAATATCAGTAATTTAGTTCGGAAATACAACAGAGCGCGAGATAAAGCTTTGGCGTAGGTCTACTTCGCACTTCAAGCGCGTGGGTGACACGAACTGTGCCGAACTAATTCTGTAAAGACAAAGGCTTACCTCTTTCAGTGGCTTGGCAACACGAAGGGCTAGAAGTGAAGAAAGAAATATTTTAGTTTAGATAAATATCGGTATTTGTGTTCGAAAATACAACAGAGCGAAGTAATACTTGCAAGAACAATACAAACTACATACCTTGAAACAACGGGAACGAAGACCACGAGTTTCCGAATATTTATAGTCAGCGCCCGAACTGCATGGCGGTACAAGTAAGCCGGTGCATTCTGGGATGGCGACAACAAAGAAATGTATTGTTCTAGACTGTCTACGAGCTGCATTGTGGGTCAAGTGAAGATCTCGATTTCTCCTGCCTTTTACCTATTGTCTGAATTAGGATCGCTACCTTGCTTCGATCGCTTCAGGCTCGCTCCGCTGCGGCAGCAATTAA
This sequence comes from Anthopleura sola, assembly GCA_023349425.1. Taxonomy (NCBI): domain Eukaryota; kingdom Metazoa; phylum Cnidaria; class Anthozoa; order Actiniaria; family Actiniidae; genus Anthopleura; species Anthopleura sola. The sequence goes on from JALHLI010000021.1 coordinate 4,014,697, forward strand.
TCTCGGGTAGCCTACGGACTTTTAAGTTCCCGTATATATGGGGGGGGGGGGGGGGGGGGGGCGTTGGGAATTGCTGGAATCTTCTCGGATAGCCCCCGGGTTGGAAGCGTTAAATCTAGCTTCACTTGCGTATATACTTAGTTCATGTAATGATTTTATGATTTTACATTTATCTCCCTTAACAAAAAAATCAACCCAATCCGATCCGTCGTTTAGCGCCATAGGGGCGCCTTAGTTACTTGCCAGACATTCATGAGGCTGGCCGGCTGGCCCGAGAAACTAACCAATCACTCCCTGCGTGAACGATAAAGAATTTCATGAAGCTATTTGTTTAGTTTCATGTCAGAAACAAGCATTCCTTTTGACATTCTCTTCGCCATTCAAGTATTCATTGACAAATTAATATAAATCAATCATTACCCTAACTCTCTGATGTCATTCCCTCGTATAATTCCGAACAAATCCTCTTAAATGTCACAGGGCATAAAAAAGTAAAAGATACAAGACATCTTATTAAAATACAAGGTTTTTCTCAATCGTCAAGATCACATTTTTGGCGGGAAAAGTTTTTTCTCTGACGCGTCTGCGTTTGTCGTGTCTGGGGTCACTTTTCAAGTCGTGTTTTCCAAACAGACCGAAATCATTTTGGCGACTGCACTTATCATCAGCGACAGATCTTTGTATTAGTATTGTTTATCAGGAGTTCGTTCCTAATCAAAACTTATAAAAATAAATGCCAGGATCTAACCTTACAATCATCTGTACGAATATACTATTACAGCTGATGTTATTGCCAAACATATTGAAAGTTGAGGTCGAGGGAATTTCAACTTTGATCTGTTCAACGTGGTGTAGTTTTCTCTAGGCTTGGACTGTGGGTTTCACTCCGAATGATTTGCAATAAACACCCCCGTATCTTATCGTATTTTTTCCGGAAGACCCAATCAAAGGCCATAGTTAAGCTTCTCACTCGCGATAATCATCTAATTCCCCTTGTTAGGTTATTACAACAGATGATTGTCTATCTACGCACGCGCAGATTATCTTTGCCAGCAGGCCAAACACGGCCAAATTCCTCAGCAAAAAAAAGAAGTTACCTCGCAAAAACTTAAACAAGACCCCCAGATGGGATATTGCGAGACGAAATCCGAATCATTTCCGAAAAACGATGTCCTATCGTAAAGATAACGTGGCTTGGCCATTTCCTACAACTTTCCAGTGGATATCATAGCAGGACACGTTCACTAAAATAGTTGATTCTATTCCAAATACACGTGTTTCTAATTTACGAGCGATTTTTACACTAAATACTTTCTAAACTTTGAGTCAGCCATTTAATTTTTGCTTTTAACAGCGCGGGTACTTTGATGTGTTGCTCTGCTTTAGACAGTGTAATGATATCCCCAGATGTGTGGCAAATTACCCAATGAAAAGTGCTCACTTTTCGCTAACTACTTCAGTTTATATATTTAAAAAATTTGACTGAAATTCTATAACGTATTGCTTAAGGCAGTGCAGATTCCTTTTATAGGCATTCAAATTCAATCTCCTTGGCTCAACTCTGATATCTTGCAGCAAGTTAGATCACAAATTTTGAGAATTAAATCTGGGCAAGAAGTTTCGATATACGATTGAGTCTCCAAATCACAGTTCTTTAGACAATTGCGCGTGGAAATATATGATAAATAATTCTCATAAAGCTTACTTTATATTTTATAATTTAGATCTATATAAAGCGATACGTACCTCTCTTTCGCCTTCTTGAAATCTTACAAACGTCCATGAAAGTGTGATAAATGCTGTCTCCGCAAAGAAAAAAATCAACTTGGCTTTGTGAGGACTCATGGACTTTATGGCAGCCTCCGCGCATGAGACAATTCTGTGACAACGCCATGGAAAAAGCCAAGATAAGAAGAAACGCAATATACAAGACCTTGACGCAGATGGCCATCTGAGAAGAGAGAGGAAATTGCATCAGTTTGAAGTTAAGTGAAAGTTTTGATAAGAAATTATGATGATGAAGTTAAAATAATGTCCTTATATGCGAGTACCTTCATTTGGGGTTCCAGTTCTCGTTCGCTATTCTAACGTTGTGTTTTTATAAATGCTAACCACAAGCTAATCCCTCAAGGCACCATTCACCAAAAGCTCCCGAGTCTAACTAACTAGACCGCACACACACAGTGGGGTTTTCAGTGTTGGTCGAACTTTAAGCGCACAGGACCATGGGATTGCCGGATTTCCCCGCATACGACTGACGGGCTCGATCCATCGTAGTAGGGTAAGTCAAATCAACTTCATAAACCAACGCATGCTTCTCATCTTAACCTCATAATTCTGACCCTTGTGAAAACCGCCAGGATCTAGTTACTCGGGTTATCGTATAATCTTGAAGTCAAGGTCTTATCACAATTGAAGCTGTTCCTAATAATCAACATCTACGCCGGAGACAGGACGATTTTCTATAAAAAAATAGCTGTTCCAAACACTTCTTCCAAGGGCAATCAACTTGATATTAACAAATGGATGGAATTTGCATCGACTCGATAGACTCACTTTAGGTCTTCGTTTTGTCAATCTTCGGAACAATCAAATAAAAGTAACTGCACTAATATCAGGACAGATTCAATTGAGCGATAACCCTATGTACGTTCTCATTAACCTTAAATTGTAATACACTCAGTTGTATCTCTGCGCTTCAAAGAATGCGCTCCCTTTCTGATCATGAATGACATTAAGATATTTTCTCCGCTAAAGAAAGCTTTAAAATCATTTCTCCTACGGTCGCGATTTTGCATGGGCGATCGTAAAAACAGGGTATTAAACTTCCCCGATGATGAATGGAGAAGTTGACTGATTAGATAAAATCGGCAGTTACTTTAATAGAAGCTGATAGCAATGGCTGATAGCAATGGCTGATCAGATTGAATGAAAACGGAATCTCCCGCCTACCCCGCCCTCGATGCCAATGAGGCAACGCCGCCGACTTCATCCGTGGCATGCATGACCGATTAGTCTAGTCTGTCCAGGCGATCAGTATCTTTACAATAATCAACTAGTATTGTATTAATAATGACCTATAGGGCCCACAGAACTGAGATTCAATTTAATTTAACACGGAAATTTTCTTGCACGTATATTTGGGAGGAAGGAACCGTGTGTCAGGGAGGGTGATGTGAGATTTAGGATATTATTAAAGACAAAATATCAGGGGGGAGAGGTCATACGACTGGGGGGATATGAATCAAGTTTCATATCGGAAAGGAGTAAAATCCGGATGGATAACGGATAACAATTTTATTGACAGGACCTCGCCTTTTGTCGCCTGATTTTTAAAATGGGGCGTTCGTACCTCTTGTGAATTATCACCAATATTGTTAAGAATTTCCATGAACATAACATATATCGGCGTTCAGAACTTAACATACCCTTTAGTATTAATATCTAGAAAGCGGTACAGTACATGGCTTCACACAAACACTTGTGCTAGTCTGCGATCAGCTCAGCCGCACTGGGGCACTATGATAGCGTACCGGTCCGGATATTTGTGGGCGCGAGTCCTCAAATGAAGCGCCATTCATTTAGTAGATAATTTCGAAAATTAAATTATGTAATGAATGTAGAAGAGAAGGAGATAGGAATGTGTGGATAGAAGTGTGGTACGTTGTGTAGGGAGTTAAAGAGCGCGCGCGCTACAATTGCTCGAAGGCTGGACAACTTAATGCGCGCCCTTGCAAAAATAGGGAAAAAATAGAAAAAAAAAATTTCAATACAAGTTTTGTATTTTTGGTTTATGCTTCGTTTATATGAGGGTCTAGTTTGGCTTTCATGTCATTGCATGCCTGAGGTTTTCTTTATCGAACTGGAATCAGCGTTTTTGAAAAGCCGTGAGCAAAGAGCGCCGACGGCCAACGATATATGAAACAAAAAAGACAGCATTGTACGAGCTTTACTCATAGTAATCTGAAAACTCCCAGTCACAGCAATCTATCAAACTAATCCATCGAGATGAATCGCTCTCTAACGTCTTTTTAATGGGTCTTTGTTTCTCAATAAGATAACCAGAAACTCTAGAAAGATTACTAAACAATTCATTGTCGGCATTTCGGCGTTTAATAAAGGACTTGTCCCAGCTATCAGTGCACTTTTATTAGTCGGGACCTCAACTTCTCCGGAAGTGAAGTGACATTTTGCAGTTTATGAATGAATCACAAGGGTTGAACTTCACTTAATTTTTAACATGCTGCGCTTCCTCCAGGGAGATAGTAGCTACGATAACGACTGACTGAGGAACGTTGTTACAGCCTTATATGGATTAGTGGAAGTTCTGTGGCTGATGTATTGTGATGAAGCGTTTTACGTGAAATTCCTGAAGAAAGAAATAAAGAGAGAGAGAGAGAGAGAGAGAGAGAGAGAGAGAGAGAGAGAGAGAGAGAGAGAGAGAGAGAGAGAGAGAGAGAGAGAGAGAGAGAGAGAGAGAGAGAGAGAGAGAGAGAGAGAAGAGAGAGAGAGAAGAGAAGAAGAAGAAGAAGAAGAATTAGAAGAAGATGCATGACGACGACGACGACGAAGATGGAGAAGAAGAAGCATGGGCCACACATTTTATGGCACAAAGCTAACAAAGTGATGACTTTTCTTAGAACAACATAGATTCCAATACGGTTCTCATTTTTTTCCATGTAGGTAGTCTAAGATAAAGCAAATGGCGAGGTTTCCTCTGTTACTTTTACCTAACAAACTGTCGACTGATAATAATTATTGATTTACCTAGTCTGAAACGGAACTTCAAGGAAATTGAATAAATAGAAAACAAATAATAAAAACAGTCCCTTAGGATGCTAGACAATTTACAACTCGTCGAAAGTCAAGCAGGTTCTCGCCCCCTTGTTTCCTTTGCTTCAGTTGTTGGCGGAACAAGGTTGATAATATGATGATAACACCTCTTGTGATGGACTTATCAGACTATTAGCTTGTATTGCATTCTATAATTAGGTTTTGTAAAATCCCATTGCTGTCGACCGATCACCCGACAAGATAACTTCTCGGAACTCTTCCAAACCTTAAATTTCTAAGCGAAGCGATGGTTTGGGGCGTGGAGTACTATTTTAAGTTTGGCTTTAAACTCTATACCACATGCACTTCAATAACCTGTCATAACTATAAATACTATATAACGGAGTCAAAAACCTTTTTTTTTTCAAAACTTATCGCTAAAGAGCTCCTCGCCACATGAAGATTGGTATTTCCGTCGTTTTTATTGCTCTTCTAGTTCGATTGTCTAGATTTTATGTTCAAACCAACCATATTATAAAGAGTTTTGAGGCGCCTTCCTTCTCTTTCTTTGTCATCAATACATGTAAAACCCACAGCTTGAAGAATTGGTTGGCGAATGTGGCCCAGTGTTCTGATACGTTTTTAACATCACAGAAGCCGACGAAAGAAGTACATTACGAGAAAATCTTGATTAAGACGCCAAGAAAACTAGAATTTGATAGGATGTTGAACCATGAAATAAGCAAGTGAAAGATGGTTCTCGATGTAACACAGCGTAGCGTTGGGAGTCAGCTTGGTGTCGTATGTAAGTAGAGTTGTTTGGTTCTCTCCTGTGCTTTGAGGTTTTTCCTCCGGGTTCTCTGGTTTTCCTTCCTCCACAAAAATCAATTTCTAAAGTCCAATGCAGTGGAAGAAGAGCCACTGAGACAGGCCAGTGCATCACATCGGATTTCATCTTCGATTCATCTGTCTATCTGTTTATCAAATGTTCTATGGACTTGCCTAAAAGATCCATTTTTTACCATTGCACGGCACACAGGATAGACGAAAGGATGCCAAACTGACTTCCAGAATGATCGAGAGCTCGGTTCTAGTTTTAAATCTATATTAGTACATGAATCCTTCACGAATGGCTAACTAATGGTTTGTATATATTTGATTGATAAATCCAATAAATCAGACTCTCTCAAAGAATCACCATAGGTCTAACGTGATAAGCGTCGAAATTTCTTTCGGGATTATGAGGTATGACAGATGGTTCTGCAATATGGCGCCCATGTACTGTACGTACCGTTTAAGTATGCGTAATGTCCAGAAATGTCAATCTGGATACGTTTAATCATAACTGTGCAACTTCAAGTTAGATATATTAGCAGAAGAAAAGTATGAAGTATTCTAGAAAAAATGAGGAGTGAAAAAAAATAATTATAATATCTAATGATTCATTCATTCATTCCCAAGTCATGGTGATTCGTCGTATGAAACTTGGGTGGTGCCGGGTCGTTTGTAACGTCATGTTCTGACGTCTGATAATTTTACGCAATGATACTTAATCCTTCTTTAACTGAAAGATGATTCCTTTGTGAAATAGGCTTTTCGGTTCTCTACTTCATTTTGTTGCTAAATTGTCGTGGCACGTTCATGTCTTTTTTGACGTCAAAATCACCGTCATGAGGTGCAGCCTCACCGTTTTCCCTAATGCTTGACTTGAGCATATACTTTTTAGAACAGATTTTTAGTGGGATTTCTAGTTTATTTTCACTAAAAATAAATGCGACGTTTTAGTCCAGTTAGTTTAGATAAACCTAAAAGACTTTTTAAAGGGTTTAAGTGGAGCGTTTTGGAAATTTTGACGAACAACTTGGAGCTGAAAGTCAAAGATAACACAGCGTTCATCAGTGCGTAAATCATTAGTACTCAACAAATCTAGAGAAAGTGGGTATCCTCTGTCACCGTGGTGCCTTGCTGCCGAGTTTATTAGTTAATTGTATGGATTCTTTTGTTTGTTAGAGCTGTAAGTCCGGAGAAACGAGTCCATCCATCGCCTTCTTCAGTTTCCATATGCATTATGAGCCGCACTTTCGGACATCCCCTGTAGTAAAAGTTCCCGAGTGATTGATGAAGGGATTTATTAACGAGAGAGTGAGATTCTGCTATTTATGCCCTATTGATAAAATGGAAGTTCTTTGAACATGATATTTTTATGATGTGTTTATGGTGCTAAAGGGTTCAGGTATTAAGGGTATTGCCTGGGAGATTAATCAACTAGTGTCAAATACTGTTGAGCCTCTAGAATTTCATCTCAAGAAATTGATAGTTTTAATACTTACGACGATCTGGAAATAACAGTTTACTATGAAAAAGATTAACCTTGGTCGTTCGAATGGCAAGTCAACAAGTGCTTCCCCAAGGCTTGATTTCATTGGGATACTCCAGGTCATCTGCACGTGCGAATTTGCACGAGCGCACGGGTATTGGGCGCTTTTCCTTTTTATGCTGGGCGCCAAGCAAATCCTCTTTATTGCTTTAAAGCGTAAACAATAAACACATAAAAGGGTGTTTTAAGAATATTCATACTGTATTCATCCTGGACAATAGAAAACGTTTTTTATACTCTTTCTACTTGGTTTTTATATACTTTTTACGAATTTCTTGTGTAGAATTTACCCTATGTTAGCGTATTTTCAGTGCATTTTCTACTCGAGGCGTTTTCTAGTCGAGAAGTTTTCTTTTATTTCGCTTTTAGTTTTTTTCGGCATAGTTTTTTTTCTAACTTTCCCTGGTTTCTGACCTACTTTCACTGATTAACAGTAGGGGAATGATATTTAAGGGAACGTCACGTGGTCTTAAATTAGAAAACCTTACGCCCAAGCTGAAAGGGTGGAATTAATTCTCGACCATTTTCGTGCCTGGTTCTCTGCAATCAAATATAGTCTTCCTCTTAACGATGATCCTAAGATTACAAAATAACTTTCCATTTTTAGAGTAGAATGTTGTATCAAAGGGCTGATCTGCTGTCTCGCGCTAAAGGCAGGTCTCAAGCTATGAAGCCAACTGAAACAATTACTAGAAGATTAAAGCCGTCTAGCTGTTGATTTCAGCGGAAATTTGACGGTCTGATAACGTTAGGACAGCCATATTGAACGACAAAGTGAGCCCAAAAATTATAATCAAGTTTATTTCAATTCCACAATCTTAACAAACAGTTAATAAATGCTTCCTTACAATAATAAAAGATTGTTGAAAAGATCCAAGTTCATTTAACATGGCCACCAGTGAGCTAGTGAAAGGTCTTCATCAGTTTTGACTGTTTCTGGGAGTGTCCGGATATCACATTTTGAAGCTCTGTACACAAAAGGTTGAGAAGTCTCATTACGAGTAAGAGTATTAATGGTAATTAGCTTAGTTGTTGAGCTGATCTTAACACTTCTGTTGGAAAGGCAGATGAGCTGAGCTGAGCTGAGCTGAGCTGAAGTATTTCTTGATGCTACATTTTCGTATAGTTTCCCCCAAAGAAGTTCTATTTAGACTTGGAAATTTCTCGAGAACTGATAGTTTGAGTCAAGTGAACAGGAACACCCAAAACATTGCATTTAGTTTACAGTAAAACCATTATCAAACCTTGAAATAACCGCTAACCTTTGGGCTGTTCAAAGTCAGGGCACGGTTAACTCACAGATTGAATTGGAATTCAGCATGATGGGTTTTGCAGAGGGAGGAAAACCAGGGAACCCGGAGAAAATCCTCGAGTCAAGGGAGAATAGACCCAACAAACCTAATACAGGAGTAAAGAGTACAGGAACAAAGGCGGAAACCCCAGAGATGAGAAGCAAGTCCCGACTCGAATATCGCTTACGTTTTTCTCTGGAAGTTCTTGTGTTTCAGCTTGTTTTATTTTTGAGCGCTCTAACAACCTAGGAATCGGAAATGAGTCTTCAATTTCCTTGAGTTGTTTTCTTTATAATCTAATAAGTATCCATTCGCTAACGGCATCAGTTATCCAAGGAAATGGCCAAGTGCCCTTGAACATGAAACAAAGCAAACGAATCATGTCTATTCTCATGACTTCAGGGTGACATAAGGGTGTGGTAAATCACCTCTAGCCCTTTCGTTTCCCTTTTAAGTTCTAATTTCAAGAGAACTTGCGGTGAAGTATGGACGTAAAACCATGAAAAACATATTTAACTATTACCAAAGCAGTTAGACATGGACAAAAATTTAGAGAATTTTTTTTTGATCCTAACCCAGGTCTCATATCTTAAGTTCTATGTGCGTCTTGAAATATTATAGTCCCATTTTCTACTGAAGGTCTAATGAAAGTCCATTCCTATTCGTAAAAATACAACCAATCCAATTCAGGTACATTCTTATTCCTATGCTGCATTCATCCAATCCATCTCGTGTACATTCTTTTTCCTATGCATTCATCCAATCCATCTCGTGTACATTTTTATTCCTATACGTTCATCCAATCCATCTCGTGTACATTCTTATTCCTGTGCGTTCATCCAATCCATCTCGTGTACATTCTTATTCCTATGCGTTCATCCAATCCATCTCGTGTACATTCTTATTCCTATGCGTTCATCCAATCCATCTCGTGTACATTCTTATTCCTATGCGTTCATCCAATCCATCTCGTGTACATTCTTATTCCTATACGTTCATCCAATCCATCTCGTGTACATTCTTATTCCTATACGTTCATCCAATCCATGTCGTGTACATTCTTATTCCTATACGTTCATCCAATCCATCTCGTGTACAATCTTATTCCTATACGTTCATCCAATCCACCTCGTGTACATTCTTATTTCTATGCGTTCATCCAATCCATGTCGTGTACATTCTTATTCCTATATGCCCATCCAATCCATCTCGTGTACATTCTTATTCCTATACGTTCATGCAATCCATCTCGTGTACATTCTTATTCCTATGCGTTCATGCAATCCATCTCGTGTACATTCTTATTCCTCTGCATTCATCCAATCCATCTCGTGTACATTTTTATTCCTATACGTTCATCCAATCCATCTCGTGTACATTCTTATTCCTGTGCGTTCATCCAATCCATCTCGTGTACATTCTTATTCCTATGCGTTCATCCGATCCATCTCGTGTACATTCTTATTCCTATGCGTTCATCCAATCCATCTCGTGTACATTCTTATTCCTATGCGTTCATCCAATCCATCTCGTGTACATTCTTATTCCTATACGTTCATCCAATCCATCTCGTGTACATTCTTATTCCTATACGTTCATCCAATCCATGTCGTGTACATTCTTATTCCTATACGTTCATCCAATCCATCTCGTGTACAATCTTATTCCTATACGTTCATCCAATCCACCTCGTGTACATTCTTATTCCTATGCGTTCATCCAATCCATGTCGTGTACATTCTTATTCCTATATGCCCATCCAATCCATCTCGTGTACATTCTTATTCCTATACGTTCATGCAATCCATCTCGTGTACATTCTTATTCCTATGCGTTCATGCAATCCATCTCGTGTACATTCTTATTCCTCTGCGTTCATCCAATCCATCTCGTGTACATTCTTATTCCTCTGCGTTCATCCAATCCATCTCGTGTACATTCTTATTCCTATACGTTCATCCAATCCATCTCGTGTACATTCTTATTCCTATACGTTCATCCAATCCATCTCGTGTACATTCTTATTCCTATACGTTCATCCAATCCATCTCGTGTACATTCTTATTCCTATACGTTCATCCAATCCATCTCGTGTACATTCTTATTCCTATACGTTCATCCAATCCATCTCGTATACATTCTTATTCCTATAGGTCCATCCAATCCATCTCGTGTACATTCTTATTCCTATACCTTCATCCAATCCATCTTGTGTACATTCTTATTCCTATACGTTCATCCAAACCATCTCGTGTACATTCTTATTCCTATACGTTCATCCAATCCATCTCGTGTACATTCTTATTCCTATACGTTCATCCAATCCATCTCGTGTACATTCTTATTCCTATACGTTCATCCAATCCATCTCGTGTACATTCTTATTCCTATACGTTCCTATACGTTGCGTAAGATATCACCAAACTATCAATCTCGATAGGATACCAGAGGTTCAAAGTGGATGGAACTTTTTATCTTAGGGTTCTAGCTTACATACAGCCAGAGGTATTCGAGATTTTCTTCAACTTTGCCTTCCCACACTCGCGAATTATAAGGCAATGTATGGGCATCAAACAGGTTCGTTTTTCTTCACCCTTTTCTTTAGCATATTGTTTTTCAAATGATTCTTAGGTGCGAAAGAGGGAAGTTGGGGCGGTATTTATAATACAAAAAAGAATAATATAGAATGATTCTTGATTCCTTTCTCTGTTTATTTCTACCCAAGACAAAACAAAGACAATACTGATCCATTTGTCTCAACCAAAACTTTCTAACATATGCTCAAAACATATATTTCATGTATATCTACAGATTTCAATAAAAATATTTCCCTAAACTTCTCCAGTAGATTTCAATAGACATCGTTTGGCTCCCGAGAAGGCGCGAACGGCCTAACACGTGACTATTTGCCGATGACATCACGCGACTTCTCATGTGGGGTCACGTGATTAGCAGTATTCCCGCACTTCTTCGACGACACAGCCTTCCGTACAGCATTCCTCTACCATGTTGAATTTTCTTTTGGCGATTTGGAATCTTTTGGCATCTTTAGGGTTTTTATACACAATTGTTCCTGCAAAGCATTGAAAATATAATTATGATAAAATCCTGGCTGTTTAAGGAAAGTCGTCAGTCTATGTTGATACGAAGTTGTATCCATATTCATGTGTCTTTTCATGCACAACTGTTAAACAAAGAAATGATACTCTAGGGAATATATAACACGTGGTCTGTAATGCATGGGGATAACATTACATCAAAGCAAGAGAGTATATCTTCCTCGCATACCTGTTGATTTGCGTGCTTTCTGTCGTCTGTGGCCATACGCTGACATCATCACATTACAGATATCCCTAACTGCAAAAGGGATCATGCTCCCGCAAAGATGAAAATCTACGGGCTTATTTCCAACCTCCGCTGTCTTCCAGCACCGTCCTTTGTTGTTGCACGTTGCACTGACAAGGTTAAATATAACACACAACACCAGGAAGACTGGTAATACTTTCAGACTTCTCTCTGAAAACATCTGAATGGAGATATAGAAATCGGAGTTAATGTTTGGAAGAATATCATCCATTATTGTCAGCATCGTTCTTACAATGTTCATCATTGCCCAAAATAATCACCACCATCATCATTGACAAACCGTTATATCATCAACTATATTATTCGTGCTCACGTACGCTATACTATTGTGATATTATTATTACCTTATATTGGTTCAATAACGCTTTTTGGATGATGCGTACGTGATTCGTTATAAACCACGCGATATCCGTGAAAAAAGCAGGCTATGAAATTCCTCTGATCTAAAGTGACCCCAATTTGCTATTTTTTTAAAGAAAATTTTATAGTTTTCGCACCTGTAATCAGTTAAGCTTCTTTATACAACTTGATTATTGATACATTTAGGTTGTAACCACCAAGCCACTTCGAACACGATAGATGACTGACGCATAAACTTTGTTTATATATATATTTTTCCTAAAATAAACGGCTATTTCTAGGCAACTATGACACATATAACGCGCAGTCTCAATGATTAACATAGATAATGATAAGAAAAAGTTAAATGCTCTTGTGCGCTAAAAGTATATAATTTTCATTTCTTCAGCTGACCAATAGACCAGAAGCACGTAACGTCAAAGCAGCTCAATTTGGAGGGCAAAACGATAAGTTTCTAATTCTCAGGAGATTGAAATTCTTTTGTTTTGTCCTCCAAAATGAGCTGCTTTGACTTCACGTGAAAGGGGTTTATAAATAGATACATACAGGAGAGCATAAATATTCTCTCTTGATACATATTTCAATTTTTAAAGCAAAACACAATGCATTGACTTTTCTGGCCTATTCAGTTTTCGCTACTTCCAGGTTTGGATGAAGCACACAATTTTTGACGCACTGCAGTAGGGTGACGCGAAAATAGACTTTATGCGAATGTTAAAAATAGCCCAACCAGGAATTCACATGGCGCGCGCGGTATTAAGAAGTTTCCCTCTCATATTTATGCTCCCTTGATATGAATGGATTTTGTAATCGATTGAAAAATCTCTCGAACGACGCAGCGTTCAACAAAGCATCTTAACTATAGCATGTAGCTAAGCTACGCAACACAAAGCGAGGGAGTGTGCACTAGAGATTTCAACGATCTATTAACGACACATCACAATGCAAATTACAAAATGTTGTCATCAAGATAAAAAATAACAGATAGAAAATAGAAAAAAAGAAATTAATGCGACTGTTTTATTACATTTCAAAAAATAAAAAATAAAAAAAATAAAAAAATAATCAAAAACTAAAGTTAGTCACCAGAAAAGCTAGAAAACTGAGACCAGCAAGAATTATGGGTAGATACTGACATTTTACATGTTTTCAACTACTCGATAACTATTGGAGGACTAGAGATCGTTTACCAGCTACAGCTTCAACTTCACCTCTTCTCAGCTGAGCATTCTCAAACTGCAGTTTGTATATAAAAAAAAGAAGCTTTTCTTGTTTGTATATGAAGGTTTGCCCAAGATCCGCATCAGTCTCAGCTTTGTAGGTTTTTGGTGACTAACTTTATTGAAATACGTTTACACGAACAAGATGATCTCAAAAATGTCAGGCAATACCTTCAAAACAGTGAAATAATAGACCTCATCGGCTTGGGGGTAATGTTTTCCCATTTCAGACCACGTGTCATTCTCTTGAGAATAAGATTCTTTGTTTGAGTTGTATCCATATTCATGTGTCTTCTCATGCGCAACCGTTAAACAATGAAATAATACTCTGGGGAATGACACGTGGTCTGAAATGGGAAAACATTACGCCCAAGCCGAAGAGGTCTATTGCACCTGTTTTGCAAAAAAAAAAAAAAAAGAAAAAAAAAAGAAAAAAATTCCTATTTCTTTTTTTAAATTTTATATGACAACGTTCTTGCAATTCGGTGTACATATACATACTTGTTAAACGTATATCTAAGAATCACCAACATACTGACTGTCAAAAATCTTAGTAACCGTTGCTCTTTCAGTTGGACATTTTGAGTTACGTTTTATCTTAGTCCAAAAATAGGCAAGAGACGCCGTTAGCAACGCCTCGAATGACAACAAGTTTCCTTGCGGAAGCACTTACAAAAAACTAATCAACTATTTGCGTATTTGTGAATTAAATTTCATGTTTTTCATATTATCTTTGTATTATCTTTGTGTTTGCTTTGATAAAAATTTCTAATCATCGCCAGAAATTCCGAACCATTTTGGGCGGAGATTATTCATCATTTTTACCCTGTCAATCAAGCAATTGTGTAGATTCGATTGTGATTGGGCTATTGTGACTGTGACAATTGAGTGTTTACCTTTCCGGAACGTTGCGATAATAATGGCGTCTCGACAAGGAAAAGGGTTTTATTTGGCATCAAATAGCACTTCCACAGTTGATATTTTACCCAAGATTTTAAACAAGATTGAATAAATGGAATAAACAACTTTTAGAAGAGTTCAGTGTGAAAATGCGCTTCATCTTGTACTCCAAAGTCAAGTTACATCTCAAGATGGAGGCAGAAATGGAAGCCATGTTAATGCTAAACTTCACCTCGTAAAACAGACGAAAATTTAATTCTTTCTTCTGAAATTTCGTGAAAATGCGCTTCATCTTGTACTCCAAAGTCAAGTTACATCTCAAGATGGAGGCAGAAATGGAAGCCCTATTAATGCTAAACTTCACCTCGTAAAACAGACGAAAATTTAATTATTTCTTCTGAAATTTCGTGAAATGCTCAAAACATACTTCCTCAATCGATTGGAAGTTCGGGAAGGAAAAAGTGTTTGACTATTTTGAGCTGAGAGCCGAAGATGTGAGACCAGGTTCAGGTATTCTTATGATAATCCACTGTAATGTCTGACTATTATAGTCCTTGGCATTAAAATGTAATTACCGAGCTGAAAACTATCACCAACGGAATTAAATTGAGATCAAATGAAAGTTCGAATGCACTTTATTGTATTTGAGGTTCGGGCTGGCTTATTTATCCAGTTAAAATTAAGATATTTTACTTTATCGAAATTTCTCAATACTTTTCCCACCATATTTGAGCCCTGAATTTTATAAGTATCATGACTTAACTGCGCATGTCCGTTCGGAATTTCTGGCGATGGTTAACACGATAAAAAACAAGTCGTAAAGTAAATTTAAAAAAAACGTTTAAAGTGTTATTTACATTAGATGATAGAACTTGTGAGACACAGTTTAAGTGAATTTTCAATAGAATTACAAGTCGAATTTACGACAACACAAACAAATATTCCAAGGAAAGATTTTGTAAATAATTTGATAATTTAAAGAATACGTTATAGTCAATGGAACGATGAAAACATTGGGGGAAAAAACCCTAAAACAAGAATAATGAATACTTGAAGCTAAGACTTTCACTTTATCTTTTGTCTTACACTACTTCGAAAGTTATTTGCTTTAGGCAAATGAAAGTTGGTGTAATTATCGTCTTAATCGATGTTTTAATGACTCTACTAGGCAGTAAAAAATTTCATTTTGAGGAGTTGGTTGATACATTGGTTGATCAGCGAAGTTCAAATTGCTTCTCAATGGTGCGATAAAATTTCAAAAATGTTTGAAAGTATAATGGACGCACTAATATAGCCATTTGAAATCTGTGATTGCGATGTAACCAAACGCAGTTCTATAGGATTAAGATTTTAGTTGAAAAGAAGGAAAAAAGAAGGACAAAAGAGAGGGAGAAAGGAAGAGAAGAGAAGAGAAGAGAAGAGAAGTACTAAAAAAGTATATCCAAATTCCTTAAAACAATTGCACATCTCTACAAGACCACGTTATATTCTCTTCTATCTTTTATCGAACCTCTCGCGATATATATAGGTTCAACCGATTGTTATTTTTCTCTATGTTTAGTGAAATCGTTGGCGTTCAAAAGCACTCAATATCCATAACCAATTCACAAAATAAAATTAGAAATCTTACCATGATAGTGAACTGAACAATGCCTACAAAGAGAAGACAAAAAAATCCCGATGGCTTCTTCTACTCTTCCTTGTCTATCAGGAGTTCAGGTCCTCAAGGAGTCTTTCCTTAATGCACAAAAGACTCACTGGAACTCACTTATATGTCATTAACAGACGTATGACACAATAATAGATCTTGTTACGTGATGTAACGGAATCACTCAGGGCTTTGTCTCTTGTTTCTCCTAAAAAAAAGGTTTCCAGTTCCTTCTATCCAAAACTCTAAAGTTCGCAACGCCTTTTTATCAATTCTTTTTCTCTTTTGTATTTAAAATGTTAAGCAAATATAAATGTTTACGGTAGATTATTTTTTTTTAAGAAACGCAAATAATATTTTTTTCCCAATTGTTTTTAAAAAGAAACAAAAGAATTCAAAAATAGTTAAAAATATAATTAGAATGCTGAAGATATTTTCCCTTGGATACAACTTTACACCTGATGCTTTGATTTTTGTTTTGCTTTCGTACTACCTTTGGGATTTTCTGTTTATCTAAGATGTCATTATCTGATAACGATAAAAATGGTTGTGAAAATATTTACATTTTTCGTTCTAAGAGACAGGAGTTTTTGTCTCATGTTTTGTGGGAGGTGTAATTGTCCGTTCTAAAGTTGGAAGTGCCTGTCTGAAACGTTTGTCAAGGACAAAAAATATGACTTTAAGTTAGATGAATACGTCAGAGATAAGATAGTTGAAGCCTAAGTAATTCTCAACTGTTACTAGATGTCCGGAAATGAAGTGAAGTTTTGTGAGGAAAATTTAAGTATGGTAAAGAAAAATGAACTTTGTCATGCTCGTAATAAGATATTGAAGCGGTGCAGCGTACACGTGCAAGAACTAGATTTATTTCTAGCTCTTGAGCATCAAAGGATAAATGTAAGGGAGAGGATAAAGAATAAGAGAGTTCTTGATCTTTTCGAAGGAGAAGAAGAATAACAAGAAGAAGAAGAAGAAGAACAACAACAACAACAAGAATACAAGAAGAAAGAAAGAGAAATCATATTAAAGAAAGAAAGAAAGAGAACGAGAGAGAGAAATAAAGAGAGAGAAATAAAGAGAGAGAAAAGAGAAAGAGAGAAAGAAAGAAAGAAAGAAAGAGAACGAGAGAGAGAAATAAAGAGAGAGAAATAAAGAGAGAGAAAAAGAGAAAGAGAGAAAGAAAGAAAGAAAGAAAGAGAACGAGAGAGAGAAATAAAGAGAGAGAAAAAGAGAAAGAAAGAAAGAAAGAAGGAGAACGAGAGAGAAATAAAGAGAGAAAAAAAGAGAAAGAGAGAAAGAAAGAAAGAAAGAAAGAGAACGAGAGAGAAATAAAGAGAGAGAAAAAGAGAAAGAGAGAAAGAAAGAGAGAAAGAGAAAGAGAAAGAGAAAGAGAAAGAGAAAGAGAAAGAGAAAGAGAAAGAGAAAGAGAAAGAAAGAAAGAAAGAAAGAAAGACAGACAGAAAGAACAAACAAAAACGAACACTCGATTGAATTTGCTGCAAAAAGTAACCTACATTTCTAAATAGAAAAAAAAAAGAGGAAAGGAAAATCCGGCGGAAATCCGGGTTTAATTGCCTACAGTGAGAGGAAACAACAAGCCACGTGAAAGAGAAATAAAAGAAAGATTGAACATCCTTATGACATAAGAACGTAAGACGCCTAAGGGAAGTCCATATTTAAAGTAATATATCTTTTTAAAAGAACATTATGGCATCCTATGGTATTGAATACCAAGACAATAGACTGAACTAGGCAACCACAGCCGTCGGCTTTAATTTACGAGGCTATGTTTCCATGGTAATGAACAGTTAAGATTAGCATGGTGAAAAAAACCTTGTAAAAATAAAAGTCTAAAAATAAATCAATGTGTTATCCCATCGTGTGAGTGAGTGACTAACTTGCTTCGGGGCGCGGAAAATCCGGATATGGTGTCAGCGCGATATGGACTCGCGAGCATGGAATTAATAGTGGTGAAATAAACGATGTTTTCAAACTGGCCATTATGATTTTGGAAGAATTGTTTTCAACGTTACTAGTAATATTATAAATATTACTCAAAGGAATGACATCGTTTTTGAAAACATGAGGAACATGTATTTTTTTTGTGGCAAACTTTGAAGCCGTTTTTGACGCTTTTGTGATTTTTGTCATCTTTGAAATACGGTTATTTCTTATTCAAATATAAATATAAATCACCTCAAAAGTTATTACCGGTCAAAGAAAGAAGCGATATTCAAGGGAATACCAAATATTCTGCAATAGAACAATACATCTCGAGAAATTGGAATTTTGCTCACAGTGTCCGGAACTATAGTCAGAACCATTGCAGTAATGGGTTACCACACAGATAGGAAATATCATAGAGACCAGATAAGTTGATATTTTGAAAGGAAGTCGTAAAAAAAGAACTTCGTGTAGTTTGATGGAAAACTGATAATCTTGATACGTTTGTTGATAAAATCGGTCCAATTTAGATTACGTTATCTAAAGAGATTTAATTATACTTTTTGGTGTTTGATGAGATTAATATTGAATGTCACGAGAAAGGTTTATATTTTTATGGGGAAGGGTAGAAAAGAACGGAGGAAAATACTTGGGAATTTTGAGTTGAAACAGAGACTCATTCTTAAAGAAAGGGAGAAATGTTCGTGGTATATTTTGAGGGGAAGAATCGGAGGAGGGATATACAGGATAAGAAGGAATAGAAAGAGAAAAGAAAAAGTGAAAGAAAGAAAGAAATATAAAGAAAGACAGACAGAAGTAAAGAAAGAAATATGGAAGAACTAAAAGAAGGAAAAAAGAAAAGAACTGGAAAAATGAAAGAAAGAAAGAAAGAAAGAAAGAAAGAAAGAAAGAAAGAAAGAAAGAAAGAAAGAAAGAAAGAAAGAAAGAAAGAAAGAAAGAAAGAAAGAAAGAAAGAAAGAAAGAAAGACAGTTATAAAATAGCTGTTATAGTTCTTCTGATTGGTTAGAAGCACATGCATTATGAGAGCACAATGCACCTGCTTCTACTTTTTTGTGTGTCATTCCTGTCCAAAATAACTATGCTGCTCTAATGTGTATTTCATGAAAGAAATAACAAACTTGCTTCCCGTACTATGTACAGTTATAAAGCACTTGGGGATTGGCAGCACACTCGAGAAGTGTTGAGAAGCACACTACTGTTATGCAGCATGCTTCTCCTAACATTTCTCTCAAGCTTTGCCATTCCCCTTGTGCTTTATAATTGCACAAAGCATCGCACAAGTTTTCTATTTCTTCAACAGAGGATAAAGGAAACTTGTGTCTCTCAAGAAATCAAAACTATCGGGAAAGAAGGAAAATAAATGATAAATGATCAATTTAAGTCTACCTTTGCAAGACAAGATTGAATTCCTGACCTAAGTTTTTACAGCTGTATCAACATAAATATATTTATCTTGAGCGAATTTTCTAGATCTTGAACTGAATATTTGCTTACTTTATCAAATCTCATATTTCATCAATGTCATCTATTTGAGTTCAAATTAAACCGACTTAGATCTTATCAAGTAGGGTACATGCATGTAGATGTAAATGGATGGATCTTATGTCAAAAGAAATGTTTAGGGAAATGAAGAGAAGAGAAGAGAAGAGAAGAGAAGAGAAGAGAAGAGAAGAGAAGAGAAGAGAAGAGAAGAGACGTACTACTACGGAAACAAGTCTATCCAAATTCCTTAAAACATTCTGAACATCTTTACAAAACTACATTATATTCTCCCCTATCTTTTATTGAACCTCTCGCGATATATATAGGTTCAACCGATTGTTATTTTTCTCTATGTTTAGTGAAATCGTTGGCGTTCAAAAGCACTCAATATCCATAACCAAATCACAAAATAAAAGTAGAAAACTTACCATGATAGAGAAGAGAAGAGAAGGAAAGGCAGGGCAGGGCAAGGATAGGATAATATAAATTATGTGCAAATAAAGGCTGCATGCATCTTGGTTTTAACTTTAGTTTTGACATTTTTTACCATCTAATTACCAGACTTAAAGTCTTGTACAAATATGAACAGAGTTTAATAGAACAAAAACCAAATCTCAAAAAACCCAGCTTTGTGTAGCTTTATAAAAGGCTGTTATTGTTGGATGAAGATACTACCACTCTGTTTTTCATCACAGCTCTAGCTTGGCTATTATAACCTTTCCAGAAAATGCCAAATAAAACTCAAGTCTAGCCTAATGAAAGGGAAATATTTGGACAATAATTTATTGATGGTTGGAACCATGATTAGTTGGTTGCTCAAGATCTTGTGCTCTGGAGATTGAGAGTAAATTTTCTTAAGGAAAACCTCTCACTGTCCTTTCCTCTCATGTACTAAAGTATTTAATGGACCAGTATATCATTAAAGTGTAGAGTATTGATACTTCTAGCAGCTTGTTACCGTACCTTATTACGACAGCTACCTTCAAACCTTCAAATTTAATTTAACCCTGAACAACCTCTGGGCTGATCAAAGTCAAAGCACAGCTAAGCGACAGCTGCCATATTACTATGATTATCTAAGCCACATGTAGTGTTGGCTTTTCAGGGCTCAAAATAATGGCCAGTCATACGCCAGTCAAATGATATTTAATTTTTTTTTTCAAATATGATTGGTCAACAAACTGTATTTGACCAATCAAGTACCAAATTTGGCCATTATTTTGTGCCCTGGCTTTTCTAGTTTCAATTCAATAGTCACAGTTCCCTGCACCTCCTTGAGATAAAGGTGCAGTAGCCATGTCTTTGCATTAAAGTGAGACGAACGGTGAGCTTGCAAGGATAGAGACATGCAACTTCAACTTGCTCACTGTTCATCTCGCTTTGATGCAAAGGCACCACTACCTTTCAAGATGGCACAGGGAACTGCGAAGAGGACTATTACCAATTAAATTTAGTTTAAAAACTTCTGATAATTCTAATTATCTGCTAATGAATTCTTACTCTCTTTCTTCAAGTGCTCTTCAACTATTTGCTGCAGTTTCTCAATCCTCTCAGTCAGTTTCGGATGCTGTTGCATCTTAATCTCATTACCATCTTCATCATAATATGACATACCTTGGTCCCCATGGAGGGCTCGTAACACTTTATTCAACTGCGTCCTCTTGTTTAAGTAATTAACCCCTCCTACTGCAGCCTCCAAGTCTGTTCTTCCTGACATTTCATCTGCTAAAAATTCCTCCTTATGTTGGATCTCTTTGGTAACACGCTTGTAACCAAGGTAACTAAGCCTGAGAATACACAGCTTAAGGATTACATCAACCAATATGGGCAGAGCGGCTAGCCTGGGAGTAACAGATGCTAATTTATATGTAGCAAGCAACCAAGTTGGGGAAAGAACTGCATGTACAGCTTTATACTCTGGTGATTGCAGATGAGCTATTTCATGTCCAATAGTAAAAGATATATTCTCAGGAGATGAGATTAGTGAATCTCTTATCTGAGATCCCATTTCAGATTCCCATTTTATCGTTCTTCCTTTGAAGTTTATGGGAGAATTCATAACATCTTCAGGAGATTTGAACTGGTACCATCCTGGGATTCCCACAACAGCTCCTGTCGGTAACGAAGTTGAACCAGCACTGAATCCACTGAAGCCTTTATTCACAAATAGAGTGACTCTTTCAGGATTATTTAAGTTCATTTTTCGAGCTCTTTCTTTGAACTGTTCTCGACAAGATTCAGAAACATTTTCTCCTTCAGATCCAAATGCACTCAGACAGATTTTCACTGGAAAAGCATGAGGAACAGTGTTGTAAAGAAAAAGACCACCAGCTCCAAGGCCTACAGATACACGAAAAAAACGAAAAGCTATTTTTCCAGCTAAATCAAAGGCCATAATCCAAAGAAAAAGTTAAGGAAAAATTGTTCTTCCTCAAAGAAAAATGGCGCCGATGTACTACACGTGATGCTTTGGGGTTCCTGTGGTAGCGCGCACCACAGGAAACCCGTCAGTCTGCAGTCATGAAGTCAAATGGCGGTAAGTTTGATTTTGCTCTTCAAAGAAAGGTTTCAAATTTATTCTTAGATTTTGTTAAAGTAAGACTTATAACAGAATTTATTTCCCTTTTTTTTCTAATATTTTGATGTAGAGACAAGCCACTCTGTTTTAGTTGCCAATTTGAGTTGTATTTTAACTCTTGTCTCTGCCAGTGCTCAGCTGTTGCTCCTGTTGTGATTTGGTTGTTTTGATTTTCACTTTGTAAGGAAATATTTCATTATTTAACTACCTAAACAAGAGATTTTCCATTCTGCAAAGCAATATCAAGTTCTTACTTAGTTTACTTCATACATTTATACCATAAAATATTGTTTCTATTAAACTTACAAATATGCAAATTGGGGACTTGCACTAACAGTTCACATGACCTTACACCCTTAAACCAAGTAGTTGTGCCAAATTAAACTCCAGAAATGGAAAGAAACCCTCAATATTAGTAAGGAGACAAAGTTTCAGCTCATAATAATGTCAACTATGGAAGAAATGGTATACAAGTAAAATTGATTCGTATGCAAAAATGTATAATTTTGGATGGCAAGCTTTTATTTGAAACAATGACTTTACCTTTTGGTATATTACAGGCTGATAAGAGGATCCAAAATTCAAGCACATTGGTTTGTATACCAGGGATTTCAATATGGTGTGCAATGTTTAGAAAGACAGGTAAGTAGGAAATATAGACTACTTTACATTGGGAATGTTTTCCCATAATTTTCATTTGTCATTCGATCCCTAGAGTATCATTTCTTTGTACATGAGAACACACATGAATATGGATACAACTCAAACAAAGAATCTTATTCTCAAGGAAATCACATCTGGTCTGAGATGGGAAAACATTATGCCCAAGGTAAAAAGGTCTATAGGTATAGCGATGATGAAGAAGATGTTCTAGTTTTATCAATGTTTCTAATGTTGGAAACTGCAAGTGGATAGTTTCCTTATAACACATGGATTATATTATACACTCAAAGTCAAGCTTGGCTTGGACCAATAATAAATATTTTGCCCACTTTATTTCAACCAAATGTAGTTAAGAATGTTGTTGAATAGTATTTGATTCTCATCAGTGTAGCCATACTCATATATTGGCAGAGCTCTCAAATGTGCTACAACAGCACAAGGGAGTAAAGGGTGGAATGAGGGGAGCAACCACAGGTTGGGTTGACGGGGAGTATAGCAAGATCACTAAATACTTGAAGTGCACTGGATACCAGCAGATTAGAAGTGAATTGTCCAATATGCTAATCAGTTCTCATAGAGTCCACACTTTTGTAGGATATTTTAATAAAATTTATCTTTCTTTTCAACAACAGTTACATGTAAACTGAAAAAAGCCTAGGACATTACAGAAACTTGTTTGAGTGACAAGATTTAGAAGACAAGTGGGTAGATGGACTGCATATATAGAAAAGGTGAGAGAATCATTGAGCAGAATCAAGGTAAGTGAAGTTTTACTATAACTATAAAAATAGCATTGTTTTTATTCTACATTTTGATTGGCTCTTGAGTTCTTGTTGTCTAAGTGGCCCCAGTTGTAGTGTTGTACTGTAAGATACAACTATGTACAATTAATTATTTTAAAGATATGTGTTCTGAAATAGGAAACATGTCATAATAATAAAACTTTGTTTTATTTTAGAGGAAAATAAAACAACAGCAAATAGACAAACAAACAAATGGAAAAATGTGTTTCTCTCTTCGACAGAACATATTTTTCTAACTGTTTATACCTGTGAGTCAAGGAGCTAGGAATGATTAAGGTCAGATAGACTGTAAGGTGGAAAATAAAACACCAAAAAATAGACAAACAAACAAATGGAAAAATACAGAAACAGATAAGCAAACAAACCAAAAATATTTCATTAGAAAACCTTTTTAATTGTGACATCAATGACAATGTTAGATCAGCAAAAACTAAAAAAGTCAATCAAAAATGCATGCACATTTAAGGTTGATTGCCATCCTGTACTCCGGACAATTTCTTGTGCACAATTTCCTCTAGCAATCTCAATCTCTCTGTCAGCTTTGGATGTGTATAGTTCTTGAGTATTTCACCTTTTTCAGAATACATCTGTTTCCCTTCTTCACCATATAGAACTCTTAGCACAGAGTTAAGATGCAACCTTTTAAGAGTAAAATCCACTCCTCCCAAAGCCATGCTTAGATCTAACTCTGCAGCATTCTTGTCTGCAGCAAACTCATGCCTTAATTTCATTTGTCGGGTAGTTATTGAATATAAAAGGTAGCTCAAACAACAAACTATGATTCTGGCACTGACGTTAACGATTCCTGGGGTCTTAGGAAGAAATCTTTGATTTCCAAATGTCAGTTTATAAGTTGCATACAGCCAAGCAGGAGCAACAGGGACATCGTACAATAAATCTGATCCCTGGATGTGGCTTAATTCATGTCCAATAAGAAAGCCAACATTATCATCACTGGCGATCAGAGAACTTGCGAGCTTTCCACCAAGCTTACTTTTCCAGTTCACAGCCCGGTTCTTAAACGTAAGTCCCGATGCTATGACATCAGCTTCTTTTTCGAAAAGAAAAAACTTTGGGAGCCCAATTACTGCACCTCCAGGAAGCCACACAGCTCCAGCAGATATAGGGGAATAGCCATTACATATAAAGAGCTTAATCTTGTCTTCTTCGTCCTCTTTTCCTAAAAGTTTCAGCACTTTTTTCAACTGTATTTGACAACGCTCTGGGACAGGTACAGCTGAGGGAGGAAGCTCTGAACTTGGTTGTGATTTCCACTCCGTTAAATTACGGCAGAATCTTTCTGGAAGAACATGAGGCGCTGCTTTGATAACAAAAGTAGCTCCTGTAGCTATTCCTACCGTTATTTTGAGCAGTTTCTGCCTTATTGATGCCATAAGAAGAACGAAAACTTCGATCCTTCGATCTCCTTCGATTCTTCTTCTAGAATGCAGTTAACGCCAGGCGTTCCAATCATCATCGAGAGGGACTAAAAACTAGTCCCCAGTTTCTTTTGTTTTGGGATTTGTTTACGTTTTCAAGTGAAACGAAAAAAAAATACATGAAAAAAATGAAAATGAAAAAAGATACAAAGGTTAATTAAGAGGTGTTTTATTTTTCAAGACATCCATATTAATACAAACTTGAATCTTCAATTTCAATGACATTTTATTCCATACGTATCTGGATCAGGTTGATGGTCCAAGCGATAGAAAGACAACTGTATGCTAAGCCATCGCCAAATCACATATAACTTGTAAAAAATGTTTACGAAACGATTTATATCGAATGGTTACCCACCTTACCGTTATCAGAAATGAGTAATGTTAGTATTTACACACCTCTAAATCAACCAGACATTTAAGGGCCAGAATTTATTTATTTTCGGCAGAGCAAAGGTCACTGTTCATCGTTTTTTGATCAAATCTTGAAAACAATAGCGTTAAGAGTTAAAATTAACGTTTATGTCCTTCAAATGCTTGGATTTTGTTATAAGAGTTTGAGATGTAACGATAATAGAGGCTGTTGTGGGTTGAGCTGTGTAATTTCGATAAACGCGCCGGGAAGAACCCTTGATTTGCCAGGCACGTGTTTGTATAAGTGGCGCATTTTTTTCCTGTCGGGCTGTGTCCTCGTACAAAATGCTACACCAGTACTATGGCAGCCCTGCCATTGAGGCTTTAGGTGGTGGACGTTTTTCGCCTTTAGCACAACGAGGAAGAACAGCATCTCATGGCCAACATTTGAATTTATTTGCCAATTTAGGAATCAAGAAGACGAAAACGTTTGCCGAAATCAGAGGAGGATCTTTGGATCTTCCTAATGATGACAATGGTTTGGTCCGTATTAATGTAAGCGGCAAAATCTTCGACTTTCCTCGTGCAATGTTGGAAAAATACCCCAAGAGTTTGCTCGCTAAACGTAGCCGTGCAGGAACGTATTATGATTTTGATCGGAAAGACTATTTTTTCGATCGTAGTCGCGTCGCCTTCGACAGCATTTATCACTTCTATCAAACCCAGGGACACGTCGTCTTCCCTGAGAACTACCCTGAACAACTTGTCATGGACGAGTTTTACTTCTTTGGATTGTATGACTATATGGATCCTGTGCAGAAACAACAGCTTGTGAAGCCAAGTTATACAGTGAAACAAGAAATTGTACCAAAATACGACTGGCAGCTGAAAATGTGGCGTCTTCTAGATCACCCAGAAACGAACCTAGCGTCCAAAATCATCAGCATTATTTCTCTTAGCGTCATAGTTTTTTCAATTATCATCCTCTGCGTAGAAACACTGCCTTCTCTACGAATTCGACGCAAAAAAGGCAGCTCACTCTACAGATCTGAGATTTTCGTTCTCGAAAGCTTCTGTATCATATACTTTACAATCGAGATTATCTTACGATTTATTGCTTCACCAATTAAGTCAAAATTTTGGTTGAAAGTCCTGAACATCATCGACCTTCTAGCTATTCTACCTTTTTATATTATCCTCGCGTTGGAGGACGATTACGGCAACAAAGGGATCGTGGCTCTAAGAGTCTTCCGACTCGCCCGAGCATTTCGGATCTTAAAAGTATCGAGATATATATCTGGTATGAAGGTACTTGGGCAAACGCTACGGGAGGCCTTCAGCGACCTTTGGATGATAGCCTTCTTGACTGTGATAGGGACTCTGCTTTTCGCCAGTTGTGTGTTTTACTTTGAGCAAATCTGGGATCCAGGTACGCCTTTTGAGAGCATCCCTTTGTCACTCTGGTGGTCAATTGTGACTATTTCGACTGTTGGCTACGGAGACATGGCGCCGAAAACGTTAGGTAAGTCAGCAAAAACATGTAATACTTAAGCATGAGTTATCCAACTCTCAGCGACGCTAGGCTAGAAATGCCAGACTCCATTGCGTCTCTCTTCGACAGAATATCTTTTTCTAACTGCTTCTACCTGTGAGTCAAGGGGCTGTAGGAATGATTAAGGTCAGACTGTAAGGAGGACTAGAGGTGCATTGATAGTGCTAAAAAGTTGTGAAGTTGAAATAGAGATATCTTAAGTCAATAGTGAGTGATATCGGTATAAACTAATACTATGTTGAAGATGGAGAAGGAATGATCTGAAAGAGAGACAAGAATCTAGAAGGCGTCCGGATATCCCCTTAAAAAAAAACGTAACTAGCGAACTCAAAACTAGTATGGAATGGGTCGGTGTAAAGAAATGTGAAAATGATAAATTGTAGAACAGATTAGAGGAAAAAGATTGTTACTTTACTGACGTTTCGGACCGTGAGCCCTTCGTGCAAAAGTCAAGCAGAGAAGAGGCGTGTATCATAATTATATTAAAAAAGCGTTGTTCGAACTTATCTTTTTTGAGTATGGTCGAAACTGATCAACAAACGATCGTGCAAAATTAATTTTCTTAATTTTCTCATTCAAGCATGAACCAAAAAGACGTTATTCTCATAAAGATTTTTGGGAAAATAAAATAATCCACTGAAAATAATAACAAAATGGAAGTAGATATTGTTTTATGCGTTTAGGGAAAGTTTATAATTACTCTGACGTGCTCTATTTTTTATTTTTTTGTCGTTAAAAATGACGTGCAAAGGCGGGGATATTATATGCAGGCATCCCAGAGCTCCTATATTTTCTATAATTTGTATAGGATCCTATAAAGAGCCTATATTTCGTGAAATCCTCCTATATTTCCTATAAATAAGAAACCTAAAGGATGAATTTATGCACATTTTGTCATTTTTGTTATGAATTTTCCATATTGTTTTCTTAAAATTCGGCACGCGCACACACATTTCATCGTTTCAAATTTCACTCAATATGGGTTTCCCGTGGTTTATTGTACGGCCTGGTTACCCAGCTTCGTGCACATGGTGCTGTTCGCTGTTGAGTATAAAAATGCAAAAATATATTCAAGCAAGTGAATGTACAAGAATATATTCAAGCAAAAACAGGTATTCGGACCCAAGCTAAGGAATGAAGGAGGGTTGTAGGGGAGGGGGAGAGAGGGTGTTTAAGAGATATGTAGTTTTGTAACGACTGTATAACGAATGGTATGATACATACAGAATGGAGAAAAGATTAATTGTGAGTGAAGGCAACGTTTCGAAACATGAGCTTTTTTTTTTCCGCGGCGGCGTGGGGAAGGTGAACTATAAATAAACGATGGTTCTGGGATGGTCGTTCGTTCTACCAAGTGTTTCTCATGTGGTCTAGAAGAAAACATTTTCATCAAACAAGTTAATTAAAGTTCATTTTTATTAAATTCTGTGTCTATTTTCTACTATTAATGTATGTAAAAAGCTATTTTAGCTCCTATAAAGTTCCTATATTTTTGGGGGAAAATCCTATATCTTTCTATATTTAGAACTTGGAAAGCCTATATTTCCTATCAAATTTGTCTAGAAAGTGGCTGGGATGCCTGTATATGTTTATCGCGCTATTGTGGGTCCAGGTTTTCGCTGCAAGGCTGTTTACGTCAGTATATAATATTGTACTCTGTCTTGCCTCAACTGATGTTACAGCGGCGGAGTTTTATTTGCTACGACTTTCAAAGAGATCGTTACTTTAATGTTAGTTATTTGGGCTTGTATTGGACCACTGCACTTTTCTTTACCGCGAGTGTTTTTCATTAAGTTTCTCGGTTCTCTCCCTCAATGAAATTCTCATCAATTGAGTGTCGTTCCTTCAGTTAACGTTATTTATTTTAGCTCGTGTTGGACCACTTCGTAGTGAGATGAAATGAATGATCTAATTCTCTATTTGCCGCGAGTATTTTTCATTCAATTGTTGTCTTGCCTCAACTGATGTTATAGCGGCGGAGTTTTATTTGCTACGACTTTCAAGGAGATCGTTCCTTTAATGTCAGTTATTTGGGCTTGTATTGGACCACTGCACTTTTCCTTACCGCGAGTATTTTTCATTAAGATTCTCGGTTCTCTCCCTCAATGAAATTCTCGTCAATTGAGTGTCGTTCCTTTAACGTTATTTATTTTAGCTCGTATTGGACAACTGCGAAGTGAGATGAAATGAATGATGTAGTGCTCTATTTGCCGCGAGTATTTTTCATTAACTCCTTCATATTTCTCCCTTTGGCATGATATGACCTTTAGTGTAGATAGCTTTGTGAGTGCGCTGTCACCAAATCAAAATTGCTTGCCGTCAGTAGTTCAATCCCCAGTGATCTCACACACTTGTCTCAGCTTCTCTCATCCCGTGTAGTTTTTTTTTAAATGCACTTGAAACGAAGCACTGAGGGAGAAAGGGGGTAAACTGCCCACCGTCAGCTCCCATTGATAGCAGTCGAATTTGAGTTGTACTTAATCTTTTGTGTGAATAAATAAATATTGGTACCTGGACCGGGTCCGCTCAATATAGAGGTTTGTTGTACAGTAAATATGAGAAGAAAATCTCGAAACCGTGCAACTAGCTGTCCGTTTAATAGAGGGGGTTCGATGTATAGAGGTTTGTTTTACAGTAAATATGAGAAGAAAATTTCGAAACCGTGCAACTAGCTGTCCGTTTAATAGAGAGTGTTCGATGTATAGAGGTTTGTTTTACAGTAAATATGAGAAGAAAATCTCGAAACCGTGCAACTAGCTGTCCGTTTAATAGAGAGTGTTCGATGTATAGAGGTTTGTTTTACAGTAAATATGAGAAGAAAATCTCGAAACCGTGCAACTATAGCTGTCCGTTTAATAGAGGGGGTTCGATGTATAGAGGTTTGTTCTACAGTAAATATGAGAAGAAAATCTCGAAACCGTGCAACTATAGCTGTCCGTTTAATAGAGGGGGTTCGATGTATAGAGGTTTGTTCTACAGTAAATATGGGAAGAAAATTTCGAAACCTTGAAACTAGCTGTCCGTTCAATGAAGGGTGTTCGCTTAGTAAAAGGTCTGCTCAATAGAGGTATCAGTGTGTTTAGCAAGAGGGAGACAAATGCAGTCACAGGATAATTATAGGCAAACTTGTCGGTTCTACTTGCACCATTTCAGAAGTTCTCCTCATTGCGCTATTGCTTCCAATGGGAAGGCAATGCAGCGAGACAAATGCAGTCACAGGATAATTATACTTTTTTCTTTCCCCAGCTGGCAAACTTGTCGGTTCTACTTGCGCCATTTCAGGAGTTCTCCTCATTGCGCCATTGCTTCCAATCATCTACGAACGATGGCAGCGCTACTACCGGCTCGACCAAGAGGGAAAACGCATCAGAGCAGGACATAAACTCTTGCGTGACCTGCAAAAGAAACGACGTCCGCCAACGACTCTTGAAGAAACGGCAGAATCAAAAAAGGACAACTCGGAAAAGATAAAAAAGAAGCGAGAAAGGAAAACATCTGAAACGAGAGAGAGAAAGACGTCCGAGACGAAAGAAAAAGCTAAAAAACCACCGGTTTCTTCCAAGAGTGAAAAAGATGGTGAAGCACCAACTGAAGAAAGAGCTGATGATGATATAGTATGGAAGCACATCAGAAGAGCAAGTATAAAGCGAAGGGAAAGCAGCCAGAATTTGTTGCGTGGTTCTAGTATTGACAGACAAAACCCACCAAGTAGGGAGTCACTAACAAGGAAAAGGCCAGTTAATGGAAAATCCAAAAAGGGCAAGGATATTGTCCCAAATAGTCCAAAAAGTACCGAGACTACACGTGAACACAAAAAGATTCCCGAAGACAAGAAAGCAATTGAGGAACTTCCAGATACTCCAGAAAAATCTAAAGAGAATCCTTTATTTCGTATTTCTTCTTTTGATGAAGACGTAAATCAGGAAAAACCTTGGGATGAGCCTGGTCCAAGTAACGTCAAGTACTGAATTTACACTGAAGTAATGGCAACATTTAAGAAGCGATTTGTCGGCTATTTTAGCGAGATTCTGGTGTCTAAATTGGAACCAAACTGATGCATTTTCAGTGGACATACTCGCCAGTTGTTGTTCCATCCTCATGGTACAAAGGTTTTGAGAGATACGATTGTTTTTTTCACGGCTCTGTCATTTGATTGAGGTATCTTGCAGAGTGCTTAGGTACCAAGTGTCATTAGGTACCAACTGTATTGTTATATATGACTTCAAGAACAAAAGATCTATAGGTCATGCACTTCTCTTATCGTGAAAACTCTATATATCTAGCTTGGCCTCAGTGTTGAACTATTTTCTGTGGATTACGTCCTGTAGCTCCTTAATTCCAGTATCGTGTCTTGTTTCTTGTGAAGTTTGTGATAAGACCTATGGACTTGGTTCATGCGGCCGCTAACCTCATTTTGAAGCCATTTTGTGGGGCTATACATATATACTGAAGGGTAAAAATATGTTACGAGTAACCTGGTTACTGAGATACCAAGGTCCCCGAAAAATACTTTTGTAGCTTTTAGATTTGTATAGTGTAAGGGACCGTTCATTATTTATGGGGGGGAGGGGGTGGGTGATTAATTAGCAAAGGCACCTTTTTTTTTCAGAGCCCCCCCACAATAAACATTTTTTTTTTTTTCAATGACCCCCTTATTTCAAATACAAATATTTCGGAGCCCCCCCCCCCCCCCAAAAAAAAAAAAAATTCTCAAAATGTGCCATATGCTATTTTGCTTATTTATTTCATTACTATTTTTATTTCAAGTCCCCCCCTAATAGCTCAAAAAGATTTTCAAGACCTCCCTTTTCAGGCTTAAAAAAATTTCGAGACCCCCCATTTAATCACCCACCCCCCCCCTCTCCCATAAATAATGAACGGTCCCTAACAAGAAATATATTTCATACCCTACTATGGAAACCTCTGCCATGCAGGGTATAATTACACGAAAACGTTTGTAAACGGCTTGATTGTTTTACTCTTTCGCCAGCTGATGTAAAAAAAATATATATATATATATTTTCATTTCATTTCATTCCATTCCATTTCACTTTATTTTATTTCATTTTATTTAATATCATTTTCATTTCGTTCAATATTTTATTTCATAGTTTCATTTTCGTGGGTTCAGATCCCATCTGGGGCTCAGATTTTCTCTGAGTTCCATTTGGTTTCCATTTTCCATTCAGTTGATCTATTATAGATACGATGTAATGTAATCAAGGGCTGGGAGTTTTGAACTCCAACTCCTCAATGTTCTATCAATAAACAATAAACGTTGAGATTTGAAAGCATCGAAAGTGTTTTCCATCTAAAAACGTGGACAGTTCTATCATACATGCATTATTTTTAACCCAAGAAAAGCCCTTGAAATTCATCTGTTCGAGTGTTTTTTTGAAATATCCTTCCTGTGCAAACTGTGATGAACACTGAGCTTTTGTGGCTCAACTTAATTTGGAGCGGATTTAGGGACTTTTTGTAACTCGCTCGTATCACGTTAAAAGCACTCGGATATTTCTGAATTTAGCCAAGTATGGGGTGACAAATGAAGGAATGAACGAATAGAATACATGGGTGAATGAATGACGCAGTTAATGATAACTGAATGGATCACGTTGAAAACACTCGGATATTTCTGAATTTAGCCAAGTATGGGGTGACAAATGGATGAATGAACGAATAGAATACATAGGTGAATGAATGACGCAGTTAATGTATAACTGAATGGATCACGTTGAAAACAATCGGATATTTCTGAATTTAGCCAAGTATGGGGTGACAAACGAATGAATGAACGAATAAAATAGATGGGTGAATGAATGACGCAGTTAATGTATAACTGAATGGATGAATGAATGAATAAATAAATGAAAGGATTGAAGGGATGAAGGGATGGATGAATGAATGAACGGACGGACGAGTGAGCGAATGAACGAACATCAACGAGTAAACAAAGGAGACAGTAATATAAAGAAATATAATAAAAAATAAACATCACAACAGATGAATCCTTTCCCAGCTAATTAATTATTTGCCTTCTACATTATACGTACCCTAACGAACGTACCAACCCAAGCAGTCTTCATTCTTCTCTCCTTCTTTCCCAGTCCAAATTATTCTGTGCGAAAATTCAACTGATTAATTTCTAATCTCAAAAACTTCATATACCTCTCAAAACACAATAAAATACAAGTTATAATTGAGTGGATGTCATTATCCAATCGATTGCTTCCCGTTATCACTTCGGTACGTGACATCATATCCTTTATCATTTCCAGTCATGACCGCTCGCAGGACTTCTCTGGTATTTAAACGATTCGTACCTGAAAAGTCAGGTGCTTAACCACATTTCCAACGATGAACAACACCACAAATCCCCCTCGAACGTCTTCCAACCTTCCGGAAATAACCTTCACTATATTAATGGTGATCATCTCTGTGATCGGAGCTTTGGGCAACACATTTGTTATCATCGCTGTCTTAGTGAACAAGAAACTTCGAAATACTACAAATCTTCTAATTTTGAACTTGTCCTTCGCGGACTTGTTTGTGTGTTTGGTGGCCATCCCGCTTCGCGTTTTGGCAGGGATTTATCAAGGTTTACTTCTACATATTAAATGCTCTTTAATTCTGTCGCTGACGATTCTCTTCGATGGTGCGTCGAGAGTAAACACACTGTTGATCGCTTTGGATCGTTTTTGCGCAATTAAGTGGCCTTTTCTTTACATCTCTCTGATGACAAAACGAGTTCTGTCTTTCGTGGTTTTTCTTTGCTGGACGACTATGTTTAGCGTTGGGCTACTACCTATTTTTGATGTCGGCTTGAAAACAAAACCTTCCAAGAGTACTATGTGTTTTTTCTTTAATAATTTGTCAACTGA
Source organism: Anthopleura sola (assembly GCA_023349425.1). Lineage (NCBI taxonomy): Eukaryota > Metazoa > Cnidaria > Anthozoa > Actiniaria > Actiniidae > Anthopleura > Anthopleura sola. The sequence continues at coordinate 4,048,351 of JALHLI010000021.1, forward strand.
ATTCGTGTGTTTGCTTGTCTTCGCGTTTTGCATTTTCCCACTTATTGTTATCATCCCAATTAACTGTTTCCTGTTCCAAACCAGTTTCAACCAGATGAAAAAGATTTACGAGCAGAAACTTAGTTTGGGAATAATCAATCCTGCTTGCACAGCTGTCATGGAAAACTCGAATGGTAATTTGGAAAGCGAACGAGCTCAAAAGATCACGTCAAACAGTAGAAAATCAACTAGCTTAAGATTCTTAGTTAAGCAAAGTAAAGTAGCAAAAATGGTCTCGATTTTGATAGCAAGTTTCATAATTTTGGTCACACCGATAAGTACAATCGATCTGATTCAAGCATTCACTTCTGATGTTCATATTCCTCCATATATCGCACAAACTGCTGTGGGAATGATCTACCTTAATTCAGCGATAAATGTTTTCATCTATGCGGGATACAATGGAGAGTTCAAGAAGACTTTTCAGTGCATGTTTAAGCGTGCAAGAGAGCAGTTCTCAAGCGAAGTCGGACAATCATCTGTGGCAGGCGTCAAATTTCCAAAAACGGTTTCAAAAGACATTGAAAAATGCAATATACAACTGTTATCGTTCAAAAACATACAAAAACTATGAACTTTTCTAGGACAGTGAAATTATAATAATACTACTGATAATAATTTTTGAAAAATAGTTATTTGCATCGTTCAAAACTATATAAAAACTGTGACTATTTCAAGTGAAAAAAACTTATTTCAGTAAAATATTGATAATAATAGTAAATGAATAATAGTTTCAAAATATAATCACAATAATGATATTTTCAATTTCGAATTTCATTTTTAAATCCCAATAAAATATTTGAAGTCTCCTAGATTGATGGCAATAAAACTGTATTAATATATAGCAAGTGAAGATAATATCGAAAATGTCAGTCTATACCGTCAAAACTAACGATTATACCTGTTTTGCAAAAATAATTAATTCCTATTTGTAATTTTCTATTTTGTAAATTACATTGTTCTTGCAATTAGGTGTATAGATTATTTTTTTTTTAAATACGCTTTCTTCAAAAACACCTACATTTTGTTAATAGGTCTAACATGGATTTTCTATAAGTGAACTTAAATTTATCAATTAATTTTAATTAAATGTCAAACACTTTCTCCTGCTTAAATTTATTCTCTTAGCAGAGAGAATTTTCTTGGCCAGCTGTCGATACGACGAGATTTCAGAATTTCCTCAACGGTTTTCATCGGAGTAAGGAATCTCTATTCTTCGGGTACTCTAAACTTGACTTAGAAATTTGATCAATGCTAATTTTTATTTAATTTTGACATTTATATTTTTAGATTTTTTTAAACTAAAAAGAAATCCTAATTTTTTTAGAAATTAGAAATTTAAATTAAACAATTATTTTTGTATCTTTTACTCTAGTGGGTTTTCATGCGTTATTCTTGACGATCCCTAAGCTTAAATTCAACGTTTCGTTGAACTCGCTCAATTAGTTTAGTCGAGAACGTGTGTTTTCAGTGCATGATCATGACCGGTTAAATGTTTATCGTCTATTTGCTCAGCACCCGGCCCTTTCCAGAAACATCAGCCTGAGTCCTCTCCTATCCAATCAGATGCTTTCTAATAACGAACGCCTCCAGAGTCCAGAGGCGTAACAAATTCATAAAATGCATAATAGGAATCATTTGTGCCGCAAAGGAAAAACTGATAGGCGTTAGAAATTATCACGAAACAATTGCTACAAGTCGAAGTTGAACTTGATAATATACAGTAAATGTAATAATGGACTTTTTAAAAAAAAAGATTTCAAGTATTTAAAAACTACACCAGTTTAGCTAAAGCTAATCTTACGCTAGGCCCTCTATACTGTGTACAAACACATCAAGTCCAATGCATCAAGTCCAACTTTGACTTGAAGCCATTGCTTCGTGATCACTCAAACGAATTCGGGAAACCTCTAGCTATTTGCGAATGATTTTACTCCCGCTGAGAACTTACTCCAGCTCGTTTGCTAGTCCATTTATTTTCTTAGAAGGAACAGCGTTAATAAAAGCCATAGAGGTTTCTCCTCGAGCACTCGTTCGTTGAAGTGAAATAATTAATCGATAGATGACATCATGATGCATCGAGTAGTTTTGAGTGTTTTTCCAACTATATATTTGAACAGGTGCGGACGATTGCGTTTCAGTTATCTCAATATGTGTATGCACTCTATCTGTATTTGAATAAAATCGGGCAAAAAATCGACTTTTTTAATTGTTATTTTTAGGTCAAGATAGTGTTCTCCTTAACCGCACAAACAAATGAAAAACTCGTGTGCGACTTTGTTCTGATTCAATATCCTTATGTCGCAATAGAAATAAACATCTGCTACGGTGGCAAACCGACAGTATTTCTATATATAATACAGTTAAAGTCAAATTTTTCCGATTTTACTTTTACCTTTCGCTTTTATTTAAATCGGGCTGCCTGTGTTGACACTACCGAATAATTTTCTCACTATTTGTACTTTAGGTATCATTTGCGCATCTTTCTCGTTATAAACCTGTTTCCATAGCCAGAAATGCTCTTGTTGAGAGGGGACTGGAATCTAACCCTAAACCTTACCCTAGACCTAACCAACCCTAGAATCGATTCCAGTCCTTTCTCGATGACTAGAAGGACAGTTTGGGCTATGGAAACAAGTGTTCACCCTCTTTCTCTCACGAACAGTGCTGTCGTATCTATGCAGTACTATTTACGCCTATCGCCTCACCCGTCTTACTGATCATTATTAGCACTTAGATAAGTTTTCCCGTGAATAACCTCGAAAAGGCACTTGTACTTGAACTGCCATGGCACAAAGATGACGACATCCTTTAATTCTAACCAATCAGTGCGCAAGTGCAATGCTTAAGCCAATGAGATTGTTCGGACGCAGCACGGTCACGGAAGTTTTGAACACTTATACACGTCATCATTCAGACTCTCCTGATTGGCTTAATAGATTCTAACAATAATCTAGATTGTAAAAGTCCGTTGGAAAATCAATCACAGCACGTCAAATCATTAACAAACCAATGGAAATACCCTAAGTTGTAGAATGACGGTATAGTAAGCTTCCAGAAATATATAGAACTGTCATACAGGGCTCTATCACATGCGCGCTTTAGACAAATCTTTGTTTACAATATTTTTCGAGATATCAGCTTCCAAAGTTACTGGGTGGCAAAAACGCTAATGAGCACATACATCCTCTATAAAATTGAGAGATTTTTAAACCATATTTTTAAATTTCTAAAATTTAAATTTTTTTTAGATTTTTAAACCATTTAAACCAGATTTTTAAAAATAAAATGATTTTATCATATTCTTTCGCTAAAAAGTGAAATCCATATGCTAATTAAGTAACGTCACCAAAGATCGGTATATTGTTGCCCATGCCAACGACACACTAAAGTAGGTCTGAGTCACGCGTTGTAAAATTACACCAGATTTTGTGTAAACATTCCTTGCAGTCTCCTCTTCCTTGTTATAGGAACGGCTGTCTGGTTGTCTGGTAGATATGTAGATTTTGTTCATCGCTTCTACGTTTAATCTTTTTGAAAACAAACTAAACGACATGTTTTAGGGGAGGGAGTCAGGCTTTCATTTCGAATAGCTAGACTTTCTGAAAAGTCCTCTTCACGCCCCCTTTCCTTTTACTGAGGACTTTTCATCTCTGCTTCGCGCCAAATTTACCGACGTCTTTTTCAGTCGGTGAATAAATTATATCAAACAGACAATCGGAGCGACATTTTTGGCGCGAAACAGAAATCGAACAAGTCATCGCCTCGCAACTCCGTCGCTCGTAATACGCTCGCCCTTTGCGCTCCTCAAATTATTTTACCATAAACAAAGAGAGGGAAAGAGAGCGTAGTAAGTCTATCGAATAGCTTTCGGTCTTCGCTTCTATATATAATAACTTTGAACAGTACACGACATGTAGGAGGGATAATTCAAAAACCACTCGAACAAATGTATTTCAAGGTTGTTTTTTTTTTCGGTAAAAAAATATTTCATGTATGATCGAACTGTCCACGCTTTTAGATGGAAATTTTTTTTCTGCATTTTCAAATTTCAACATTAATTTATTTTTGATCTATTAAATTTGGAAGAGTTTGAGTTCAAAGCTCCCCGCCCTTAATTACATGTCTACTCAATTAGTTTTAAGTAATGACTTCAATCTTCTTCCTGTTGTGAAGGACTCATAGAGTTGAGATAATTTAACGGTGCTTAGTTGTAGGCAAAAAACTTAAACAACAATCAAACGAAAGTTGAATTAAATTAAATGATATAAAATCTAAAGCGGGAAATACACGTTGCGATTTGTCGGCCCGATTTATCGTCCCGACACTATCGTACGTGTAGTTTAGAGCCCGATTCAAGCCCGATTCGAAAAAATTGAATCGGCCCGATTCTCAAAATCTGTAGCACTGTCACAGATTTTGTCATGTCGGCCCGATTTAGAATTTCAAATCGGGCTTGAATCGGCGCACTAAAGCACACGCACGATTTGCTTCCAACATATTTTCGCGACGAATCGGGCCGACAATCGCAGCGTGTTGATAGGCCTTAACAGTTTTGAAAGTAGCCTGCCTTACACACTATGTAAGAGAGGGAGGGGAAGATTGGGGAAATTTTGAGCCCACACCTAACAGTTTATTGAATATCGTCATGGTATACCCTCGAACCCACGTGCGCTATTCTAGTCCGATGTGTCAACCACTTCACTACAAGGACCAACCACGCTGGGCGCAGCTGGACAATGAAATATAGGGCAACTGTGGGGATCCCAGGGAGATAATTTTTCGCTAAAGGAAAGTTGAGCAACTTCAAGTAAAGTACGCAGATTATAACTGAACATTTTAGTAGAAATGGGCTGCGTTCGGAGCTAGTGATAAAAGAAATAAATATCACAAAGAGTAAAAATATCATTCATATAGTCCGTCTTACCCTCTATGTAAGATAGGCAGAGGCTGGTTGGTAAACTTTGAACTTAAACCTAAAGCTAGGGACACATCACGCAATTTTGCAGGCAATCGATGTTGAGAGCCATGTCACACGACGCGATTTGTTGCACGCAATGTTGCTGAAGTCGAAAACGATCCTACTTCAACAAACTTGCCTGCAATATTGCGCGTAATATTGCTCCCTGTGTCCGTGCCTTAACAGTTTTAAACTTAGGTAAAATATCCTTTCTACTCTGAAATATTAATAAATAATAATAAATGAATGCTCACCTGCAGTAAGACTAAACCATTCTTGAATAAATCACTAACTAGGTCAACTAGTCTCTTGAAAAATCCACTAAAAAACTGGATGACAAGATTGTTCTTAAGTAAATATCGGGTTTCTCGATCCACTTTATAGATTACTTCTTGTAATAATAAAATAAGACTTGGTTTTCATAGTTCTCAAAAAGATAACTTGAGACTTCTCCACAAGTTAGTTAGTCGCTTCACTTAATGAACTCAAGGCTATAAAAGTAAACTTATGTCGGAGACTGGTTTCTGAATCTATGAATTCTTTTTTTCTGAGAATGGGAAAAAAAATGCAATATAAAATATTTCTTATTTTCTCGAAGAAAATAAGTTTGTTATTTGTTTAGCTGATATTTTATTTGCTTATTTGTTGTCACAGCGAGTTTGACATGAAATATGAAACTAAGTAAAGAGTTAGAAAGTGATAAGAAATGGATATTACAATTTATACCTGCTTCTGCTAGGAGGAATCAAAGCTTTGTAGAGATACGCAATGTTTGATTCATATTTTCCCCTAAAATTTGCAATGTTACATTTTATAAAAATGCACAAAACAATTTGGCTACCATTCTGAAATTGTCAACATCAACAAGCGACAAAGTAAACTACAATTAAAATAAACTCAAAATTATTCATTCACTTTTTTTCACAATCCATTCTTTTTGCCTTAGAATTATATTAAGATCCCCCTTCCTCTGAATTTGGAGAATGTGTAATTTTTCAATCGTTTAGTTTTGTGAGGTACCTATTTCTTTAATTTGACATTTCTCTCTGTCTATTTTTGAATAGGCCAAATTTTCCAATCAAAATAGTATATTAGAGCACTCGGTTGACTGATACCTGTCGATATCTTTGCTTGTACAAGGGTATTGCATTTGAGAGTTCGTTCCAAAATACACTCTTCAACATTCAAAGGTCTCGCGCATTCGACGCGAAATTTCTGAGCATTAAGTTTATCTTTTTATTTTTTAGAAATGTCTTTGAACAATTCCTCTTCGTCCGTCACGGTATTTCCACAGGAGAAAAACACCGTTGACGACTACCAAGGCTTTGAAATTCGTATTTTGACGAGGTGTTTCTTTTTCATCACCATGATTATCGCTGTTACTGGAAATCTTTTGGTAATTACCGCCATTGCCATCAGCAAAAAGTTACAATCCTCTAAAAACAACTGGCTGCTGTGTAATCTTGCTGTAGCTGATTTCCTTCAAGGAGCCATCGCTGTGCCTCTGAGAATAGTCGAAACATTTCCAAGTCTTACCAACTACATCAGCTGTCGAATTGCCATCCCTTTGAGTATTTTATTCGGTGGGACATCAAATATTACAATTCTTTTTATCAGCTTGGAACGATTCCTATCTATCTATTTCCCATTTTTCCACATCAATTATTTTACGAGCAAGGTAGCAAAGATACTCATTGGTCTTTCATGGTTCACAGTTGGTATTTTTTCTTTAATATCGGCGACACATCTTTCTTGGAATGAACAGAATCATCCCCAACACATGAGCTTTTGTAGCTTCCCTGTTTATCTAAAGAAAGAGTACATCTGGAGTCTCTATTCATATGTTCATATAATTCCAATATCTTTAGTGATAGTTCTGTATGGGTTCATCCTCAAGGCAAGCTGCCAGCAAGCTCATCGAATACATCAACAGAACGTTGCCGTTTGCATAAACCGTTTCTCAAGAACCGGGAAACTCACTATCAATGCAAAATCCAGCTCCAATATTTCTCTGTACTTGAAGCAATTTAAAGGCATCAAAGTAGTGTCGGTAGTTGTGGGTATTTTTATCGTTTTAGTTTTACCTATCGTTGTAATAGATGTAGTAGATGTTGTACAAGGGACAAGACCTTCCCCAGATGTTGTGCAGTTAGCAGTTTGCATGATCTATGCTAATAACTGCGTCAATGTATTTGTATATGCTGGTTTTAACCAAGATTATAGAGAGACTTTTAAGAAGATTCTCAAAAAAATATTTTGTTGTTCAAGGCGACTTTGACTTTATATCATTTAGAAGTGTAAATGTTGCATTCGACCGAGCAGTCAACCAAACGACCGGCCAACCAAACGACCTAACTAACTAACCAATAATTTTTATGAGGATTGTTAAAAGAATTTTTTGTTGTTCAAGACGTCTTTGAATTTATAGGAACTTTTTATAGGTATACTGTCTAGAAGTGTAAATGTTGCATTCGACCGACCAGTCAACCAACCGACCGTCCGACCAAGCCATCAAAAAACAACCAATAGCATATCCGTCCTATCCAAACCACTGAGCAGCGAGTGACCACTAGAAAATAATGATTACCCTTCTGTATGTCCGACAGACCAACCAAACAACCGACCGACCAACCAATTAACTAAATGATCAAGATAATACATGAAACATGAAAAAGACTGAACAAATATATGTACTACCAAAAGCCTTCTTATGTACCAGAAAATGAAATAAAAGAATAAACAAAGGCTGTCTTGTCCTCAATACAGTTTAAAAATGAGATAAGCATCGCCTACATTTTGGCATCTCATTTTGACATAGACTTTATTAAAATATGAGCTTGTCAAATATGACATTTGATAATTCCTCGTTTTCACCATGAGGTTCTACTAAATTCGTTTTTCATTTTCATTTTTCGACAAAATGTCGCCATTTTAATTTTGAAGGCCCCAGAGAAAAACCCTCCAAGCAAGGAGAGAAAGAACAATACATTCACTTATGGCGTTGTGAATAACTATCGCATACTCTCACTTTTTTCAGCAAAATCTATTATATAAAGTAGATAGATCAGGATATGTTATGTTCTGTTCTTTGATAAAACACGACCGAGGCTGTGGAACACTCGAAAAGACGCAAACTTTATATCCCCCCCCCCCCCCCCCCCCCATACATCTGTACATGTTTTCGCTACTTCCAGGTTTGGATAAAGCACACAATTTTTGACGCACTGAAGTAGGGTGAGGCGAAATTGACTTTATGCGAATGCTAAAAATAGCCCAACCGGGAATCCACATGGCGCGCGCGATATTAAGAAGTTTCCCTCTCTTATTTATGCTCTCTTATGCAGAGCAATGATAAATTTTTGTCCACGTTATCAATTATAATTTTTTCTACGAAACGTTTTGGGCTGGTAAACGAGAGTATTTCTCGGCTGCAGGAATACAGACCAACTGACGAGATGTTCCTCCGAGTCGTTGGACTTTGTCGTTGGAGTCATATTCATACAATATTGAGGTCTTAAGCTTAGTGTTAAAGAAAGAGAATACTCTTTTAGGAAAATTGGCGGTTTACGGAGGAAGTGTTCAAAATTGTAAAAATAAAACACCTTGGAGTTGACGAAATATTGAATAAAATAGAAAATTTCTGTCCCCTATGAAAGAAAGGGTCCATTCGCATCAGTTTAATTTGAAATACAATCCCCCAAAATATTATAATAATTTATAACCATACATAACCATTAGTTCTTCACTTGCGTACGTTGGTGTTACCATGGTAATCAGCATGTGTTTGGTACTTCTCCATCTGCCAGCTCTACAACTGAAACCTTTCGAGAAAGCATTAAGACGTCTGGAACAGATAAATAAAAGCTTAAGCGCTTGTTCAATGAGATTCGCCAGTTATAAATATTTTATGCTTTCATTATATTATCACAGAATGAATAAATAGTTGTTGTAATGAAAAAGAAAAAAATTCAAAAAGGAATTCTGGATAGAAAAGATGCCTTCGGTAGTTTTTATTTTTAATAAGAGTGGAGTGTTCAAAAGTATATGCTTTATATATATCATAAATTCCATGCAAATATATCCCAAATTTTGTTGTGATTAACTCGAGTTATCTTTTCGTCAACCAAGATGGCGACCATTTTTTTGTATTTTGTTTTTCACGAGAAAAGTTACACGCCAAAAATTCTAGAACTATCATGTAAAATCCTGCAATCACAAATTTTCATTTTCATTAAAACATTTTAAATAGCATTAATAAATTATTATTTTCGGGACAAATGTCAATTAGTTTTCTCTAATTATAGTATTTGTCAGAGGGATTACTTACGCATGCGCTGTTCGTGGTTTTAGGCGGCTATCTTAGATGCATAATTGTTCTATTTGTTTGAGGAATTTTGTTGTTTATTAATGAATTTAATGAAGTTTTTAAGGTTCTCTTTCGGCTTGAACCTTATTCAAACACGGCAGGTTTTTGAGATGGAATAGATTCGACAGATGTTGACAGATATCTTGTTCACGACTACACGAACCTTAGAGAAATTTGTCATCTCGTCTGAATTAGTCCTAGAGCCACCATTAAAACAAGGAACGACATTTTCCTGCCACAATCAAGGTTGGTAAAGAGTATTTGCTTTAAAGATTAAGAAATCGTAGTTTACAAGCAATTGAACTGATAATTCAGTGGATTTAGTAGATTCTGCGTGTTAGAAAGAGCATTGATATGGGATTAATTTATGGGGTTTTCTGCTATAAAGTTATTTTCCTTTTTTTTTTTTTTTTCCATTTTCTTTCTTAACATTCTATATATTTCATATATTTATTTGGGTGGGGGAATGAGAACTTCTTCAGTTCTACAATACGATAAAATACCTTAAACTTTATTTAAAGAGAGTTCTCAAGATTGATCGAAAGACTTTGCATTCCATAAATTTCCGACAGCAGTGTAGGTTTCCTCGGCTACAATTTCCATGGACTTGAACAAAACTTTCTTCAAAAGTCTGCATGAAGATAAAATTTCTCGAAATCACTAATCAATATTAATAGTCCCCTTCACAGTTCCCTGCGCCATCTTGAAAGGTAGCCGTGCCTTTGCATCGAGGCGAGACACGAGGTGAGCTTGCAATGATAGAGACCAGTGAATAATTGTCCAAGACGTTAAAAAAGGTCTCTATCATTGCAAGCTTACCGTTCACTCATTCGATGCAAAGGCCCGGCTACCTTTCAAAATAGCACAGGAAACTGTGAAGGGGCCTAAATACTATATGGAGAAATGTTGTCATTTTATTCATTACTCTTTAAACAGAGTTGTGGATTGTCGAACAGGTGGAATTACACCTATAGCCTAGACATCCATATAAGTGCTCGAGACTTCCAGTTAAACATGGATCAGAAAAATGGCAGACGATTGTATTAGAGAGAGAGAGAGAGAGAGAAAAAAAACCCAGATTTGTTCTGTATCTTCGACGTAGTTTATAATTTATTTTTCTCGAATACTTTACTCGTGAAACTGAAATCCAATTCCCCATACTCCAGTATTTCTCATTTTAATTTTGTGTTTTTGGAGTTTTAAGTAATTACAAAATTAATTAAGAGCAAATAAAATTATGTAAATAAGATCTCCTCAGCAACCAGCTGCTTCTGGTGTAAAAATAAATATTGTAGTGTGATAAGATTGAAACTAGAGGAGTTATTACGATGCTATCTCATTCCTTTTGCTGCGGGGTATCACGTTCGTGCGAAGTTCTCGTTTTGACAGCTTTGGTTTTGATAGCAAATGAACTGACACCTTTTTGTATGCATATCTGAATATATTTGTCGTTTCTCCTTTCCGGCTTTGAGGAGGTACCAACTACTGCTTGTGAAGCTAATAATAATATTAATAATAATAATGATAATAATATTTATTAATTTATATTGCGTCAATCTAAATATTCATTTTCATCAAGCTAGCTGCTTTTCGTGTTTTTGAAAACATGCTATTTCTTTCTTTCTATAACAGTTATTTTATAACTGTCTTTCTTTCTTTCTTTCTTTCTTTCTTTCTTTCTTTCTTTCTTTCTTTCTTTCTTTCTTTCTTTCTTTCTTTCTTTCTTTCTTTCTTTCTTTCTTTCTTTCTTTCTTTCTTTCTTTCTTTTCTCTTTTTCTCCTTTTTTCCAGCTAAAATTTCCGTAAAAGCTCTAGTGATTGTACTTGTATTCATCATAACCACGTATTTATGATAGCTATGTCAAGTGCTTACGTCCGAGTTTTCTACCCCACTCTTCCTTCTGAACCCAGGAAATTCTGAAATTCTAATTTAAAAAATCGATATACACCTCAGTCCAAAACGGCGCACATTACATTGGAAACTAGTCATCCAGGGCAAAATGCAAAGAAAGAATATGGTTTCTATGCAAAGTATACAGTACTTGTTCGGTCTTTCTTTCTTACATTCGGGAACACAATAATTTTGCGGCATCAAATTTTGAGAAAACACTGTAAATTTGTATATTTGGCCCTGGATGCCTCGTTCTTATGTAACTCACCCGGCCGTTTTTGATTAGGCTTATGTTTGAATCAGTATTTAAAAAAATAAAAGGAATGAGAAAATAAAACAGGAATGAATAGAAGATGAAAATAAGAATGGGAATAAAATGTGAATTGAAATGAAAAAAGTGAAAATTAATAGACGAAACAAGTGAAAATTAACGAATGAAACAAGTGAAAGTTAAGAGACGAAACAAGTGAAAATTAACGAATGAAACAAGTGAAAATTAAGAAACGAAACAAGTGAAAATTAACGAATGAAGCAAGTGAAAATTAAGGAATATGACAAAAATATAGCAAATCTTTGCGAAGCTAAGATAACACAATTTACTTGGTTGAATCTTTGATGACATGATGAAATGAAGCAGTAATTCCCATTCAATATTAGTCTCCCTAAAGCAAACATAACGAATTTGCAACTCTTTGCCAAACCTTTGCTCTCTCAATGGATTCACTGTTTTATCCATTATCACTTAGGCATCAAAAAGAGAGAAAAAGTAATGAAATATTTTCTTAATGATGTTTGTTTTATTAATAGAAATCTTTATTTTTTCAACTTTCAATTAAATATTTGAGGCAAGTCTTTAATGCCGCCTAGCGAGTACTGACAGATGGTACGGCATGGGTTTCACAATCAGCTTGAAGATAACAACATAATCTACACATCTCTAAACTGAGAAACGACAGTCTATTTTTGAATTTGCTCGACCTGCCAGCTTTTGACAGCTTAAGTGTGTAACATAGCTCAAATGAAGCGCATTCAGCTAAGCTCTTCCGAACTAATACGTCATCATTGTCGTTCAAGTACTGTCGAGGCCAGTTTGCTGGTGGAATATGAATTTGTAAGTGGTGCTCTTTCCAGATGGAAGGCGAAAGTTTTTGATGCAGAGTGAAATCCTCTTGTCTCTTTGTTTAAGAAGGTCATCTCTGACCGTAAGTTTAACGCTTTCAATTCAATATACCTCAACTAAACTGTGATAACTTAGTTCCAGACCGCCAGTACAGTTCTGAAAGACACTTTAAAAGATCAAGCAATGTTTGCATTTGCGTTCAAATTCAGTTATTTTTCAAGATGTGCTTTTATTCCTAACGTTATGGCCAAACCGAAGCTTTAATAACAGTTATCTTAGCTTTGAGCCTATTGAAGAAGCCCTTGAGTGACATTTGACTCATTAATTGCGAGGAAAAACGTTCTTTTTCCACGCTTTGTTAAAGAAATTCTCAAAGAAATAGTAAAAATAGATAACTTTAATTCGCATAATGGTTATGAAATCAGATTTGATTAATATTTAAATTATTCTGTTTCATTTCCCCAGGTGTTTGGACACCGACAAATGTCTACAGTTCTGGTGTTGATCATATATCAGGCGCTGAAATCAATATACATTTAACTTGGTGCGTTTGGGACTGATAGATGAAGAGATAGCTGTGGTTGCAGTTACTAAGTCATCTTGCTTCAAATTCAACGTTCCTAGGAAGTCCCATCGATCGATCTTGGCCGCGTGGTAACAGAAACTTCTTCAAAGGCTATAAGTAGACAAAAACACCTTGAAAAGAGAGATCTCAAAAAGAAATCACAGGTGGACAGAAAAATCGGAAGAAGGCGATAAACTATTAATCAAAATCTCTCATTTAATTCCCCAAATGTAAAGATATCGCAGTCGACCAGGAAGCCATGACTTAAATCGTCGGAAAATTCACTGATACTAGCTTGTGATTTTAGATTAAAACTTGACTAAAATAAGCAAACAAGTGAAAAAAACTGTGAAAAAAAACCTTCAAAATTAATTACTGCTGTCAAGATTCACGGCGGTTTTGGGGAAAACAAGATGGTTCAGCCGTTCTTTGAACAAGTCCGAAGAAACCAAACGACTCTGCAGACGAACTTAACTAGTGGACTGCAAGACTCCGATCCCAGTTTGTCTACGCTCGCAGAGATCGTGTTTTTTTCATGCTTTTATCTTGTCATCTCTCTGACAGCAACGTTTGGTAACCTTTTGGTCATGGCTGCTATTTTTGTTCAAAGTAATCTCCAGACGACGAGTAACTATCTGCTTGCCAATTTAGCTCTCACAGACTTCCTGCAAGGGTTTATATCAGTTCCTTTGCGAGTTGCTGAGACACTGACTTGGAAGACAGACGTAAAAGTTCTCTGTCAAATATCAATTCCTTTGTCAATCATTTTTGGAAGCACTTCAAATATGAATATTTTGTTCATAAGCGTTGAACGATTCATCGCGATTTTCTTGCCTTATTTCTACTATCGATCTGTGACACCGAACTTTATCATCGCGGTTATTGCTGCAATCTGGGTAACGATAGCGATTCTAGCTCTCGTACCTTCGGTAGGCCTTGGAGGGCTTACTCCATTGCCTCCTGTGACGATTTGCCGCTTCACAACTTTTCTTTCCAAAGAATATATCACTACCTTGTATATTATAGTTCACTTTATTCCTATTACGACTGTTATTCTTATCTATGGTTTCATTCTGCGTGCGAGTGTCAACCATGCTCGTAGAATCCACGCCCAGGAAAGAGTAGTCCAACCTAGGAGCGGCGAAAACGAAGTTTCAAACACCAAATCAAGCTTCCACATTCGCACCACGGAAAATAACCCCGATGATCGTAGAAACAGCATTAAGCAGATGAAGGCTGCAAGAATCGTATCGTTTGTTGTAGGGTTTTTCATTATTCTCGTCGTGCCGATCATTGTTATTGATGTGGTCGAGATGTTTGGGGGTCCGACAGCACCGGCCGTGGTCGTAAAGATAGCCGTGTGCATGATTTACACCAATCATTGTGTAAATGTCTTTGTGTATGCTGGGTGTAACCGCGACTACAGGAGAGCATTTGCTAAAATCTTTCGAAAGATTAGAGATTTTTTTAGCAAGTGTCATAAATAGTAACGCAGCATCTTACATATGCATTGCTCTATGCATAGGGAACCTTTATGGCGTAGCGACGGAAACGCGTGTATAAATATAGTTGTTAGTTGGTTCTTTCCTGCGCTTCGAGGGTTTTTCTCCTTCAGAAAAAAATCAACTTATAAATTGCAATTAGATTTTAGTGGAAGAAGAACCACTCAGTGAAGATGCCTTGCACTGCTAGATCCCATCTATTCAGTTTATCCATGTATTTATTATATCTTTATTTCATTTCATTTCTTGAGCAACAGTGCCAGTATGTAATTATTTTATTTTTCACGTTCTCAGTTGAATTACAGAATGATACTCACCATTCTTAGTTTTTGTCTTTTTTTCTGTCTGTCCGTCCGTTCTTTTGTTTACGTGCGCAATACGCTGTCTTTTCTGCAAAATCTCTCTCACCAATATTACATTCTTGGCGGCGCTTTTGAAAGGATGTCAGCCTAGTCTATAAGCTAGCCACTATATCAGTTGTATAGGACCCTAGATCTCTCAAGATTACGCAAAATTGTATTTATAAGACTCTATAACTTAACAAAAACCAGTGTGTCAAGCTATTTTAATGAAACTAATAAGAAGAATAAATAAAAGTTAAATAAAGGACGTCAAATCTATGATTCACTAGTTCAATTACGTTGGGGAGAGTGTAGATGGATAGTCCAATAATACCCCAATATCCTGCAGGAAATTCGACACTGATCTGAGATATATTTTAAATTACTGGCTTCAGCCGAAAGAAAGCCGGCACTAAAGAAATGATTGAGCAGGAACTACATAAAAAATGCGAGACGCAATAAACCTCTTTACCTTGGGCGTAATGTTTTCCTATTTCAGACCACATGTCGTTCCCTAGAGGACCATTTCTTTGTTTAAAAGTTGCGAACAGCGAAGAGAGTAGCCTGGGACGAAGCTAAGGAATGTGGACTTTAATCCCGGAAAGCGAAAACCGTTTGCGCATGCGTGCTTTTTGGCGCGTTTACCAAAAATTCATGATGAACTAAAGAAATTCTTGTTCCTCGTACTTTACCATCAGAAAACCTTCAATTGTACATGTAAGGTTTTGTGGGACGAGAGAAAAGGCTAATGGCTGGCCCAAAGCTGGCCAATGATGCTATTTAGTCCTGCCTTTCATGGTCGCTATGTTGGTTGAATGTAACGCAAGATTTTGACAAGGTTTTTTTTGCAAAGGTTTTTTCTTACTAAAATGGGGTATTTTAAAAAAGAAAAAGAGAACTTGGTTTCTTCGTGTTTTAGCTGTTATTACAATCGAGCCCACAGCCAATTATTCTTTTGTTTTGAATTCATACAAGCGAGGCTATAATATGTCAGTACGACGCAAAGCCGACTCATCTAACCCGGCGCTAACAAGCGTAATATCTACCAATTTAATATGTTTTAATAATTGATATTTTCATTATTCCTTCCATGCACCTTCGATTCGTTTTTGCATGGACCCCAAAAAGGTAGTTACAAAGATTACAAATTTATGTGAAAAATTTTTAAAGGATAAGACAATTTTGACAAGATTTTACGATTTTGTAAGAAAAAATAAATAAATTAGAGCCCATAAGTAAACATTTTAAAACCGTACAATTAGCTCTGCACGAATTAGTATGATTCATTATTGTCAGATAAGTCTCGATAGTGTTCCGGTTTCATACTGTTCCTGATCAGTTTGAAATTTATTCTCAAAAAAAGGTTCCTCAATTAGCGAGCGTATATTGTTCATCGCAACATCAATGGAACAGTAGCTACAGAAATCCCTAGAACTATGATTTTTGTTCTCTCTTACTAATCTAATATCGTCTAGTTGCCGAGAGAAGACAAGTTATCACAGGTAAAATATTGTAAGTTAAAATTTTGCTTAACTTAAGTAAAAAATATTGACTTTTTTGCTCTTATCAAGGCATGGCTAACTCAGTATTTCTAAGCAATCATTTCCGTTTCAGCTTCTGATATTTATTTTATTTTATTTATTTGGTATGTATTTGATATGGAAAAGGCTATAGATATTGTAATATATGCAGCATGGGTTCTAACTGAGCTCGCTAGAATTAATTTCAGCCTCAATCAGTCGATAAAGGTGCTAAATCTTCGTCTCTACCATTACCAATTACTATAATTGAATATGTTATGCGTCAAGTTTAGAACCAGCGATAAATAATCACTGTGGATAATCCTGCGTTTGAACTATTCTCACAGGTTGAATACAAGGCGAAAAGAAGAAATGCTGCTTAATAATACGTCATCTTCGGAGGTTTTACCTCGAGGAAGTCGGGCAATGGAAGGACCTGGAGATGCTGTATGGATCTTAACAAGCGCTTTTATTATCTTCACTATGATTTCTGGGTTCGGTTTGGTCGAGTCTGGTGAGTAAGTGATACGGTCAAAATAAATACTTATCATACATGATTTTTTACATGAGATACCATTTGATACAAAGATCTGAAAAAAAGTCTAAAAATTATTTCGCTCTTTTTCTCTCTCAAAAATATTATAAATATCATGTATAAAGATCTGAAAGAAACTATAGATATTCTCTCTTTCTTGAAATGTTGTAGGCAACTGTGCAACATAGGCATTTTCATTTAGTTACTTTTCATTTTATATTTATTTTCACATTTCCAGGTTATCATTCGATAATCTACGAGTAGGAATACTGTAACTGCACTGTTATCTTCAAGATGCAGTCAAAATTGATTTTTTGCTACTTCAGTATAAAAATTATGTTTACTAGTAAGTTTGTTTTTTATTTGGTTGCTAGGCATTGTATCTAACTGTTAAGAAAAATTTAAATTTCGAGATATGAGCCAAATTTATGTGAACAGCTGCAAAATTGAACTCGAGGATATCTTATGCAAATAGTTATCGAATTCAATTGATAACGATTTCCTCCGTTCATTAAGTGTTTTCGGTTTTTATAAATTGCTTGAACGAGTAAAGATGTTGTTATATCGTTTGATAGTCTGTCTTCAGTCGCGATTGTTTTATTAAAATTTTTATTGAAAGCAAGCAGAAATTATTCTGGTTACTCCGGAGTTGCAAATTTTATCCTCATATGTTTTTGGATGAGTAATATGCTTGGCGCTGACCGCAATCCTCGGGATATTTTGCTGAAGAAAAATCTCATATATTTTCATGCCAGCATCAAGCCCTTTCGGTATTTTCATTTTCTTTACGAAACAAAGACCCCAAATGCAATTATAAAATTCATTATTTTTTGTTCTTCTTCAGCATTAATTTGTCTAGGTTTTTTTAACACCTCTCGAAGAGGACACGAGAGCGCGAGAGAGTTCTAAGAATATTATCCAAAAAACATCTTGACACAATCCTATTTTTTGGCATCAAAATCGAATATTTAAATGTTTTTTTCTTCTTTTCGGTTTCTGAATTGTTTTCTTTAGTGTTATGGAGCTTTTCACCTCCAGCTGAGTGCTTCAGTAAATTGTATATTATCTGTCATGGCTTGCCTCTTGCCTCTATTTCTTTACTTTAGTATTCAAGTAGTCCTCTCAGTTATGGATGTTTCCTATAGAGAATTAATATAAAAGAGGCAGTATCGGCTGTCACTTGGTTTCCGTTGAGAAACAATACGAATATACGCGTAAAAATACTTAGCAAGCGCAGCGCATTGTGAGAAAATGGAAGCACTTTGAGAATTGCGACCATTTCCCATTCATTTCCCATTCATTTCCCGGTCATTTTTAGTTTATTTCATAGAAAAATTAATAAAAACTTGAAATGATAAATAATGAACAGTGGTAACTTTTGGGACTGTGTGGGTGTGTTGAATACGACAAGTGAATAAAAAGGAAACTTGCACCATTTTCATAATTACGTAACCCTGCAGACTTGGGTTTTTGGCCTTCGTTAATCAAATTTTCAACGGTCTTAGCTGGTAAATCTTTAATCGATGGCAGCCACAGGAAAAAATATTGAATTTCCAATTAGGTTAAACTGGGATTTTTTTTTTTTGATTTTTTCCCAATATTTTTTTATGTAGCACTTTTCCAATATTGGGAAATTCCAAAGGAAACCCAAAGATAACCCAAAGATATCCCACAGGAAAAAATATGGAATTTTCAGTTTGGGGAAAAAATGGGGAATTATTGGGATATCTTTGGGTTATCTTTGGGTTTCCTTTGGAATTTCCCAATATTGGAAAAGTGCTACATAAAACAATATTGGGAAAAAATTCCAAAAAAATCCCAGTTTAACCTATTGGAAATTCAATATTTTTTCCTGTGAGCCAAAAACCCATGTCTTGGGCTGTGTTGCTCGCATAATTATTAACATGAGTGTAAACATTGCTTAAAAGCGTTTGTAACTCGGGTACTGTGCTAAACTGCTGAGGTCTCAGACTGTTAGTTCTTCATGGGGAGGGAAAAATCGAAAGAAAAAACTTTTCAGTACCTATCTTTTCATCCTTATCATATTTTATTTCCAGGTATGGTTTCGAGAAAGAACGAAGCTAACATCATGGTGAAAAACGCCATCGATGTCATCTTTGGTGGTCTTGGATTCTGGATGTTTGGCTTTGCGTTCACCTTCGGGAAAGATAACACTAACGCTTTCTCTGGCTTTGGGAACTTCTTTACCGACGCAGATGAGTCAGAAATGGGTGAGGTCTTCTCTCTCTACCTCTTCCAGGCATCATTTGCCACCACAGCAACGACAATCGTCTCGGGCGCCGTTGCAGAGAGGATGAATTTAAAGGCGTATACAACGTTCGCTTTTACCAATACCATCACTTATTGCTTCCCAGCGCACTGGGTCTGGGGTGATAAGGGTTGGCTCAAGGAGATGGGCGTGGTCGATATGGGTGGGGCAAGCCCTGTTCACTTAGTTGGTGGGGTAGCAGGTTTGGTTGCTACTATTATACTCAAGCCCAGGACAGGAAGATACATACTAAGGTCATCAAGGAAGGAATGGAATCATATCATGGCTTCACCAACTAATGTCCTTCTAGGTGAGATTCCAAATAAGTCTTCTCAGTTTCTTTTTTCATATTTCAAACCAAATGTCATTCTTTTTAGTATTACTTCTCTTACGTAATAAATGTTCACTTTATCCTCCCCACCCCTCCCTATTACGTAGTAAATTTTTGTTCTCCCAACCCCTTACCCTTACGTCAACTATATCCCACTCCTCCCCATTGCGCAGTAATTTCAACTTTGTTCTCCCCACCCTCCCCATACCTCACCTATATCCTTTCCCCCCTTCCCATGGCGCAATAATTTTAATTTTGTTCTACCTCCCCCTCCCCCCTACGTCAGCTATATCCTCTCCAACACTTTAGCGTAGTAATTCTAACCTTTCTCTGCCAAACACTTCCCTTACGTCAACTGTATCTTCTCCAACACTGTAACGTAGTAATTGTCCATGATGTTAGAAAAGGTCTCTATCATTGCAAGCTTCGATGCAGAGGCACGGCCACCTTTCAGGATGATGCAGAGAACTGTGAAAGGGACTATTTTCCATAATATCAATGCTTTATAGTTATAAGAGTATGATGTTTTTGTTTTTCTAGGTATGTTTATGTTATGGTGGGGCTGGCTTGGTTTCAACTGTGGAAGTACATTTGGTGTCAGCGGTGGCAAGTGGAAGCTCGCATCTCGTTCTGCTGTCTGTACCCTGAATGCCTCGTGTGGAGGTGGAGTGTTTGTAACCATTTACAGCTACATGCTATTCAACAGGTAAGTCTATTTTGCTTTACCAAACTACCCTTATTTTTGATTCTGAAATATCATTACAGTCGTTCTCAATAGCACGTACGGAATCTTACAATTTGTCGTCCCGAAAAAATGGGGTTTTGATGTCATCTAAACCTACTTCCGCGCTTTCTATTGAGAAGCACTGTAAGTAGTTACTTCGTCGTACATAAGTGTTTCCTCTTTCATCCATCCATCCATCCATCCATCATTGCATATTGACATATCCCTTCATATTACAGATTGGACATTCCACTCTTTATGTCCGGCATTCTTGGAAGCCTTGTGAGCATCACGGCCATCTGTGGCGTAGTGAGACCTGGGGAGAGCATAATCATTGGTATAATAGGCGCAGCTGTAGCTACCATAGGATGGCAGTTACTCGAGCGCTTCGAAATAGACGACCCAGTTGGCGCTGTATCGATACACGCAGGAGGATCCATATGGGGAATGCTAGCCGTCGGGATGTTTGTAGAGCCAGACAGGCTGGAGGAAACCTTCTCGAACACATATGGCGCGTTCAAAGGAGGGAATGTCAAAATCCTTGGAATTCAAGTCCTTGCATGTGTTGTGATTTCAATTTGGACCGTACTGACAGTAGGAATACAGTTCTTTTTAATCGACAAGCTGATTGGATTGAGGTTGTCGATGGAGGACGAGCTGTTGGGAGCTGATGATCGAGAACACGGGATAACACACGAGGACATCGACTTTAAGGAAGAACGGCCGAACTGCAGGTCAAGGATGAGTAGACGAAATATCGTCTCGCCGCAATTAAACCGCAGCACAAGCAATGTGAGGCAAACTACAACGAACAACGAAGGTAACAGCAACGTGGCCAGACGCAATACAGTGTCTTTTCTTGCAAATACGAATAGTCAAAGAGCATGTCATTCGAAAGAAACCGCTGAGCAAAACCACGACGACACAGCTTGGAAAAACCACAGAGTCGACGTTCATAAAAGCCAAGTTGAATTACAAGACGAAGCTGAAGATGACATCGAGCACCAAATTATTCTGGCCACCGGAAACGAAAAGAAAAACGAGGGTGCGCCTCCAAGGTCAAGGTCAAGGGCGAAGTCTTTAGCCCAAACAGCACGCATGCGCAAACCTTTGGTCACGATAACTATCACACCGGCGGAATAAAGGGGAAATTTGAAGGCTCACAAGATCAAAACAGAAGGTTTTTAAAAATGCATTTGGGGCAGAAATGCGATACTTTTTGATCATTTTATTGAAGATTTCATTGATGATTTTTTCCATTTGAATCCTTTAAAAAAAACTTTTGTACATTATTGTTTTTAATTCATCACATCTGTAAGGAGCGAAATCCTACTAAGGAAGGTGACATGTTGTTCGAAATTGAAAAACAAATTGTACTGGATAGGTTTACCTATGCAAATTTTTTTACGGTCGTTACATTGTCACGCAACGTTTCTTTCTTCACTACTGTCCTTGCGTGACGACCCTAAGAATGTTTGTCGAGTAAGTCTAACCTGAGGAAAGGTTCTAATGCTTTCCTTTCCAATGTAAATATTCTTAAATCTCAATTTTACCTAAATGAATTAGCAGAACAACAGAAGTGTAAATAATTGAAAAATGTTGTAACTTGTTTCAAAAGAATATGAAATACATTTAGCATCCAAAATGCTTTGCAAACGTTTAGCCAGCTTTGTAAGTGTCATTGAGTCAATACCCTTTGCGCATGTTCGGCTAAGTACAATCTTGTTCCAAGCTGCGCCCGCAGTGTTTTCAGTGGTCTCCGCCAAAACGAAGAACTCGGGAAAATCCAAAAATCTGATCGAGTTTCTGGTTCAATAGCTCATTATTATCGTTGTTTCTGAGGTACTGCTTGAGTATTTATTATTTCACAACACTTGCTATAATATATAGAGCATATCTAGTATGACTTTGAACGCAAATGTCAGACCTGGCGTGACGGACCGTGTATGAGCATTTTGATTGGTTAAACAATGATCTCGTGTGCTTCGATTGGTCCAAATGGCGCGCGCACTTGACAGTGGTGTTCTTTATGCCGTTTCACTTTCACGGTCGTACCACGAGATCTATCATATACCCGATCCACCACAAAATATTAGCGAAAAAACATCGTCTTCCAACATTGTCTTACTCTGCTGGAACGAGAATTTTCAGATGGGACTTTACATGCTTTCATGCCTTAATTTTCTCATCCAGAACAAACGTGAGAATAAGAATCCGATCTCAAAGTTTGCATTTAAGAGGTGAACGAAGCATTGCTTTACCAGGGCGGTACAGTCAAGCAGACGAGTAATCTCGGACGAACATTAAGATTTTTGTTGCGAGAAGAAGCGAGTCTATACACAGCGTTAGCGCTTGTTTCTTTTCTCGTTTTGATCATGAGCCCGTAGTTTGGTTGTCTTCGGATTTGCCAGTTCCTGAGTGCGTGCGCAACGTCGAGAGTGATCCATCTGTTCTTTTGTGACGGCAGAAGTGGTGCACTCAAAGATATTCTAAATAAGGAAATTATTGATGAAAATAGGATTAATACTTGCATGGTTTGAATGAATTTCCATCGCCAAGTATTTCAATTTATTG
Organism: Anthopleura sola; assembly: GCA_023349425.1. Taxonomy (NCBI): domain Eukaryota; kingdom Metazoa; phylum Cnidaria; class Anthozoa; order Actiniaria; family Actiniidae; genus Anthopleura; species Anthopleura sola. The sequence goes on from JALHLI010000021.1 coordinate 4,071,087, forward strand.
TCGTATTTTAATGGGTTTATATGGGTTTTAAATACTGTTATAACTATTGCTGTTGTTGATGTTACAGCAGTGGCTGCTGTTGTTGTTGCGCTGCTGTTGTTGTTGCTGCTGTAGCTTTTGCTGTTGTTGTAGCTGCTGTTGTTGTTGTTGCTGCTGCAGCTTTTGCTGTTGTTGTTGCTGTCGTCGTTGTTGTTGCTACTGTTGTTGTTGTTGCTGCTGCGTCTCTTGTTGTTATTGCTGCGCATTAAGTTCTCACCTTGCATCCACGTCAGTCCCTACCCCCAAATAATTCTCATGCCATGGTATCACAGACGTGGTATTTTCCGCCGTCCAGTCAGAGCTCAAAACCTGATAAACTTCCAAGTTATTAGGCGGGACTTCCAATCCACTAAACCCTGCATCACGCTCAATATCAACCAAGTAAAGAAACAAGAAGGCAGAGTGTACAATAGCTCGACGAGTTACTCTGCGTGTGTCAAACTTCACCAACAAGCGACTCTTTGGTTCGCCCGTGTTTTTGCCAACAAAGAGGTACTCGTCGGGCGAAGAGCTTGAGTACTGTTTGTTGATTGTGACAGATGATGTAGCCACAAATGAGACGACAAAATCATTTACGTGGCGTGCTGTTGACATAAAACAAAGAGGTACTAAGTATCAAAATATATATTTATATGGACAGTAACTAAAGGAGAACTTTCCAGAGGTAATTTGCAACCGTGTCTAGCTACATTGGCAAAAGTGTGTTATGTGCAAAGCGTGGAAATGCGCCGACTGTAGGTGCTTTGGATGGTCAATCACCGGACTCTTCATCATGTGAAAATTTAATGAACAAAGTTTGTACGAACCGTCACAAGTGAGTGTTGGTTTACTTGGGAATCCTTTGAGAGGTTCCTCTGATGGCTGAGCAGGAACTTAAAAATAAAATGAAAAAATTCGTTATCAAAATTACAATAATACACATTTTTTCACAAATTTAAAAAAACGAAATTGTGTTACGTTAAGGCGCTTATACATGGTGCACATTGCGCGCAACAAATTGCATCGTGTCACAGCTCGTAACATCGACTGCCTGAGAAATTGCGCGCAATTTTGCACGCACTATGTATCAGTAGCTTTACTTTACCTGGTCTAGGAATGTCAGAGCACAAGAAGCGGAAACGAAAATCGCGGCATATTTGATTAGAAGAACCTTGTTGTTCAGTATTCCGACAATAAACTCCAACTAATGGCTCACAGTGAACTATCTGCCCTGCTTGCTGTAGAGGCGAGCCATCAGCGAGTTGACACTGGATATCAACCACCGAGTTGCGACAGATTTGTTTTCCAATGGCTACTGCCCAGCTGCCTGTGGTGGTGCGCACTGTATAGAACCACTGAGATAGTTCAACTGGAGGAAGAGTTGGTGGATCGACTAGAAAATAGAAGGAAAAGAGAATGTTGGATTCAGGAACCCATTTTCTATCGAGCGCAATATTTAACACTCGTCTCTCACCGCTGGGCTCTCAAATTTGATTCCTGGACAAGGCATCATATGCGAGAAAAGTTTTTCTCGAAGATTCGAGGGTTTTTCTCTGGGTTCTACAATTTTCCTCCCTCCACAAAACCTAACACGCCTGATTCCAATCCGATCTGTGTGTTAGCCGTATCATGACTTAGGTCAGCCTGGCCAGGGGTTGTTTCCGGGATTCGATAAAAGTTGAAGTCCGTTTAAATGAAGGGATGGTGACCCTGCTGCTAATTCTAACTCTTGTTTTATGTTTCCCACTGAAAACTTCTGTAAAACTATACGCGTTACACAAGTCTGCGCGCGGCGGTTCTGTAACATCATTACCGATAAGTCTTGTGCGAAATACCATTCAAATGCAAAAGAGGATTGCAATTTACGTATAAATCATACCTCGTCTTTCCTCCCAAAGACGCAAATTCGCACTCGGCAGTTGAGAACAAATGACACGTTTGTCACGCAACGTTGGAGCAACAAAGGCGTCCTTCTGAATTGACACAATTCCCACTAGGTTGTCACACAACACGCGTGACAAGGTGACTTTCTTGATTTCTGCCAGTTGTTCGTCCGTGAAGACTCCAGAATTTTCGTACCAAAATCTATCCCCGTCACGCAAGCGTTTGAACTGTTCTTTAAGTATACAATGGAAAGTGGGTCCGACGATTGCTCCTTTGACTGGCTCCTCCGCAAGCCCGCTGACAAAAAGATCTGCGGTCTCAACAGAACCATTGTAAAGACGATTCAATAACCTCCGCGCTTCAGGTTCTTTGATTTCATCCAATGTTTCTTCAAATATTTCGGCATGGGTAAGATTGCACTCTCGTCTCCAGACTCCATACCCAGGCAACCCATGGTCGCGCCCGCGTTGTATATTCAGCGCCGCTAAATCAAAGCCATGCTCCGACTCTGGCTGCTGAAACAAATGTTTTGTCAAACCAGCAGAAATGTCTCTATCTACATCTTGAGATACATTAGCTAGTAGTCCTAGTAATATAGGCTTGACGCCGTACTTCTGGACTAACTTGTTATTAAAGAACGCATCAATCAATGGGACGTCTTCTGTAATTGGTTCAAAGTTTGAATTTAAGAGAGAAAATGACGGACGCACAGTACTGTGTCCAAACCGAAACGCAGCCGTTGCAAAAACGTTGAGGATCGTTGGATTAACATTACTGTATCCTTTATACGGAGGGATAGCATTTGTGCCGAGGATCTTAGGAAGGTACTCCGAGTACGTTATATGTTGTAGCTCCGCGCCAACTATTTTTCGTGCTTCGTGGAATATCTTGTTATCGTCCCAGTGTCGGTTCAAGGAATTGAGTTGCTGAGTGATTCGGTTGTGTTCGCGCACCCATAATGTGTGCATTGCGACCAGCGCGATTTGTTCGTTTACTCTAAAGTCCCCAGCGTCGAAGCAGCCTCCAAAAATTTGACAAAGATTCAATGGTGGTTTGAGAGTAGACTTCATGTATGGAAGGAAATCCTCTGCTGAAGTTCGCAGGTATCCTCTGTTACCTTGAAACAATGAGAAAGTTTTATTAGTATACGATAGATGGCGTACAAAGCACATGTACAAAACAAAGACAGAACAGTGTAACACTGACAGTGAACAACATAGTTTTATTTGCGGGGGAAAATCCTCTACTGAAGATCGCGGACAACCTCAGGAAATCTTAGGTGTTTACGCGGAAATTGAAATAGGTTTTCACGGCAACCATGTTGGAGAGCGGAAACAATACAGTGTTTTTGTGATAATTTCGATATTTAAAGACTAGAGTAAAGACCCCTTGCATGTAACTTGAAGCAGTTCAATTTGGAAGAAAAAAATAATAATTTCAATCTCCTTAAAACTGAAAACCTATTGTTTTGTCCTCTAAATTGAGCTGCATTCCGAAGTACTGCAAGGGGTCTGTTGCGGTATTTCAATGCTCAGCTTACTTATTAGATCCCTCAAATTATCAGCCGTCTCAGCCAACGAGCCATAGATTTGTGAACCATCAATGAATGACGTCACGGTGTTTAGCTGCTCACGTGGTGTGATGTTGCCATCATCGCTTTGACAAGCAGCCGCTGACCGGGTAAACATCGTGCATTCATTATTGTCAGGATACATGATGGGAAAACATGGCGGCTCGAAGTCTTGTGGTGAGTTGTCACAACTAAATTGTAAAAGAAAAAACTATATCTTAGTAATTGAAAAAAAGAGAAACGTTTCTCTCTCAATGTGGAATTATCCCTTCCACCTTTGATCAGCCCAGAGGTTGTTTCAAGGTCTGTGAGTTAGCCGTGCCCTGAATTAGATCACGGATTTTCCTTAGTGTGATGAAAAACGATTGCATTCGCGAGATTTTAAAACTAGCGCTTAACGCGCGCTTTGCCAGAGTTTATGATAGTTGGATATATATTTTATACATATTTTTCAAAACCAGTGACAACAAATTCGATTAATCGTATCCATAGTTGTTTAACTACTTACTTTGGAAGAAAACATTTCTCCGCGCCTTCACTTTCAGCCGTAAAAGTTAAATCATGATCAAGGAATTGACCCCACTGCATCAACATATGTGAATGTTTACGGCTACTTCTACTAGCACGCACACGGTGCACGAAGAACTCCCGGCTGACGAGGTGCGGTGATGATATCGGAGGTGCAAATGGCTGGTCGGGAAAGCCAATGGGATCTGTTAGGCGATTGTCGTCATAGTAGACAGGGTCTAACATGCGTGAGAATGGCGAGGGAGCGGCGCCCCATAAGGGGTGGTCAAGATTGTTACACGTTCCATCAAAAGTCCTGTATCTGTTGATTCAAATATATATATAGGAATGGGTTAGAAAGACAGATTTCAGTGCTCTGCGAAACTCAGCCTACTCGACAATCTCAGCATCTTTTTTTTGCTATGCCTTTTGTTCTGTCTGTCTGTCCATGTGTCGTTCTCTCTGTCTTTAGGTGCCAACACAGTCAGTAAGTATGTCTGTCTGTCTCTCACTCTCTGGCTCTGTCTGTCTGTCCATGTGTCAGTGCGTATCTGTCCAAAGTCAGTCGGACTGTTTCTTCCTCTCTCTTAGGAGTCATCTCTCTTGATTATTTATTTGAAACAATCCTATTCCTTTTTCCTTCTCTCCTCTTTGCCACAGGGATCCCGACAATCACAAAATGATATAATGAATCTATCTATAATTTATAAAACATGTAACAGTACCTTGAATGGTATTGACTATCAGAGCAGTTCACTTTAGGCAGCGTACAAGTAATATTACGGATGATGTCGGACATCTTAGATGCTGAAGCGAGGGAACTGGGGCCAAGTCTCACGGAAACGAGGTCAGTACGTGATCTATCATTGTTACCTAGAAAACAATATAAGCAATGGTAAAATAGATGTTAGGCCATGAAAGTGAGGCGAAGAGGTCAAAACAAAGCGAAGTTGGCCGATTTGTCTTTGTTAAGATTTGACAATATATACATTCACCTAATACTCTTTTAGCAACCTTGAGCTTGATATCTTTGAGCACATTGTTGAATTTTAAATCCGCTTGAGAGATGCGTCGGGCCTCTTGAGATGGCCTTCGAAACATTCGATGTAGTCTGAACTCCGCAAGACCTTTCCCACTCCTTGAACGATAGCGCCCTCCGCTCGACTTCTTATTACTCGACATTGACTTGCTATTAACTACTTTGAGCGAAGATTCTACGAACTCATTTCCGATGAACTCCGGCACCACCACGATGGAAATCGTGGCTTCGGCTTGGCGGCTCACTGGGCTCCGAATCACCGCTCTCACTCGTAGCATAATAGTAACGTTTCCTCTTGGTTTTAAACTCTTGGTAACCGTCAGAGAACCATATTTACCACTTAGAGCAAAATACTGAGTCTTTGTACGAAGTTTATACTTGACTGTTTCATTGACGAGATTTTTAGGTTTCTTGATGACGCCGAGTTGGAGAATTTTTTGTCCTTTCAGGACAGTGTTCGGGATTATGACGGAATAATGATTATTTGTGAAGCGGAACGTTCTTGAGGATTGTGGTTTTGGTTTACGTGGACGTACTCGGATATTGACATAGACACGAGCAAAACTGACTTCATTTAAACGAGCTTCTATTAGCAGTCGGTACAGTCCTACAGACGGTCTCTTCTTTACACTTATAAGCCCTATAAAACAAAAGGAATAACTAAAAATATATTCAAGACTAAATTTTGAAATGTGCGCACTAGCTTGCTTCTTGAAAGAATACGTATTATGGCGATGAGAGCGCTCGCCTCTCACCAGTGCGACGAGGGTTGGAGTTCCGTCGAGCTCAGTGTCGTATGTGAGTAGAGTTACTTGTGCTGGTTCTCTCCTGTGTTTCGAAAGTTTTTCTCCCTCCACAAAAAATGAGCTTCTAACTTTCAGTTAATTCAGTGGAAGAAGAGTTACTTTGAGGAACTGAGGAATCCACTGTTAATTGCCATTTTATGTATATATTCCATTTATTTACGGCGTGTCCAAGTATGGATCCCACGACCGTAGCGGTAAGATGCAGCGCATTAATAGCTCACCCCATATCCCATCCGTTCTCCTAGGAACCTTAAAGAAAACCATACCTGTTTTCCTGTTAATAACAAAAGCAGCTCGTCTCTTCGACTGTGCTCGACTGTTCACGGTTAAGATTTGGTACTCGAGTGGTCGTGTCGTCCTGTCAGTCGACGCGCGTACTTTGACAAGCTTGGTTCCTGAAGACATTCGTCCTGTGACTGTAGCTTGATACCTTCTCTTGTTGAAAAATACTCTTGCTTTGGGAAGCTCTGCAAAAAAATACATATATATAAAATAAAACATTCTATGCAGCATCATCAAAATCGAATTTTCCCGAGCACGTGACAAACCTAATTATATATATAACTTACCTACACAATGTTTGCCATCGGCCATCAGTGTATACCCACTTTGACATGCGCATCTGTAGCTTCCAGGCGTATTGATACACCGACGTTCACATCCTCCTTTTTTGGTCTTACATTCATTGACATCTACACAAGAATCGTATGCATTTGCTATAAGAATATCTTTGATACTGAAGGTAGGGCTGGATGAATCCTCCTCACGATGCGCTCCCTTCCCTAAGATACATAATCTATCCTTCCCTTTGGCATGTGTTGGTTCAAATTTTCTCCTAGCTACGTATACCCACGTCTCTCCTCTCCTGGTAATACGAACAACAAAATCGTGCCACTTGGCGCGCAACATTGTTGCGTCGCAAGTTGCAGAGCGAATTTTGCTTGTATTATCACCCAGCGCGCAACAATTTTTTTTTGTTACAGAGAGTAGAAATAGCTTCTAATTTGTGCAAAAAAGTTGCGTAACAAAATCGTGTTGTTATACAGGGTGGTAATACGAGCCACATTCACTCTGCAACTTGCAACGCAACAATGTTGCGCGACATGTTGCACGATTTTGGTGCTCGTATTACCACACCTTTAGTTAGGGATTCAACTCTTACCTACAGCAGAAAAATACAGTCGAAATCCCATTCCTTCGCCAGTTTTATCCGAATGGAACCTAATCCACACATTCCTACCAAACGATGTAATATTACTTGGATGATTTGTACCACAGAACACAATCGTATGCGAGCCAGTGACAAAAGCATCCCCAGTACGAAAACTCTGCCTTCTGGAACTAACTAGTACCCAGTTTTTTTCGCATCTACCGTTGAGAGACTGGGGCACATCGAAGGTCTTATTAAAATGTAAATGAACTAAGAAGCCAGCGTTGACTTGGATCTGCCATATGCATCTTTGTTTGGAATGGTATGCTCGTGGATATCCTGGTGACTCGAGAATTCCTCTTTGAGATTTGATGACAACTACTCTTCTAGGGCATCTATCTGTATCGTAAATAAATAAAGGCAAAGTCGCATAAATGTTTGCATAAGTCTATTCCTATAAGAAAAAAGACAAAAAAAACGTGACCGTCATAATTGGCTAACTAATATGGCTGTGTAAAAGTCATATGTCTCGCGGAATTCAGGGAGAGATGGATGGCAAAGATTTTCTTTAATTTCTCATACATCACGTATACTTCAACTTTTTTCTCTACATTTTTGGAAACGCGTGTTACGTTTTCGTATTGGGAAGCAACTTGGAGGTAGGGCTGCTTGGAATATTTGGAACATGACCGATATTTTTCAGCGTGCCCCAAAGGTCCTACCCCTATATTAGGAATACTGTACTTTATGAAATGTATATGTGATCGTACCATACTGAATGGACTCAGAAAAAATTCTGAGCCCCAGATGGGAATCGAACCCACGACCCTATGTATTCTAGTGGGACGCTCTACCACTGAGTATGGTACGATCACATATACATTTCATATTCCATCACCATACGCAAAACCAACATTATCATGTATTTTCCTTAGACATTTCTGTGACTGTAGCTTATACAGTACGTTTGTCACAATTAAACCCACATTGACGACCTACTCGCCATTAGAATCGGCTCCAGCAGCTCAGTGGTAGAGCGTCCGACTAGCATACGGAGGGTCGTGGGTTCGATTCCCATCTGGGGCTCAGAATTTTTTCTGAGTCCATTTAGTATGGTACGATCACATATACATTTCATATTCCATCACCATACGCAAAACCAACATTATCAATACTGTACTCTAGTTACCGCTGCCTGTACAGAATTTAATTGAACGTTTTCGAGGTTTGCTTTTTATTACTTAACTTGAATGACCCTAGATACAACATGCGTCATAGGTTAAAAGCTGGCAGACCATCATGTTTTTGCTCTTCGTGAAATTTTCTATCGGAATTCACTTCACAGTGATTCTTGATTCATGTTTCAACTAAACCTTCCGTCTTAATTACACTCCCATTTCCGTTCAAATCATGTAGAATCGTTAAGATAAAATATCTTGGAAAAACTTATTGTAGAAGGAACAAGGAAAAAATACCTTTTTTGCAGAAGAAAATAAAATTAAATGCTTTCTCCTGAAAAAAAAAATTCTCTTTTCTTCGACTAACAAAGATTTGAAATTTATTTTTTTAGGAATTTTTTCTTCGTCCTAACTCCTTCCCGGTGAATCTCCATGTCTTAACACGTTCGGAAGGAACGCCTGACATGTACCACGGCACTATGGATTTTATAGACAGGATGTGGTTTTGCGACCTTTGTTTGGATTAACATTATTTACCTTGTATGAGCATTTCTATCAAAATTATTTCCTCAATATTCTATTCCTTTTAATATCTGAGCCAAAAGTTTATCCTAATATTCTAAAATAATAATCATTTGTAAATTAATCAGTAAACTATCAAGTAAGCGAAGTTGTTTAATTGTCGCTTAAGTTAATGATTATAAAACGTTTGTCTGTTTAGTGAGTATTTTTTATACTATTGTTGTGAGATGAAAACCCCCTATCAACCAAGAAGTAGACAATCTTTAACCTAAAGACATTTGTAATGTTATATTTGCTTAGAGTTCAGCGTTTTCTAGGCAAGGAATTGAAAGATGTATAAACAATGATAACGCGATTCTCTCACCTCTCTGACGCGACGCATTCAAGACAGCTTGTTTACAGATTCTATGATCACAAAGAAACAAGATGGTTACTCAGAAGAATATTTAATCTCTTTCAATGTGGGAAAAAAATCAAGCTTGTTCCTCAATAATTCAGATGTTATAGTCTAGAAATCGTCCGTCGTTTTGGCGCTCAGCTTTACATCAATGATCACACGCGATTTCCATTCCTCTAAACAAGTTAAATCAGAATCGCGTTAAGAAGAATTTTAAACTACTTACGTTACGATGAAGAGCAATAATATAGACCTGATGTACGGCATGGCTAGGATACAAATAGATGAATGTAATACTGTAGTTTTAAAGAGTTCGTACAAGGAATAGGGCTGTGTAAAGCCTCATCGAAACCACCAGTTTTTCCGAGAGTTGTCAATGAAGTCAGCTACCGGATATCAGTGTATAAAACTGATAAAGGTGTCCTACTGTGAGGAAGTCCGTGGCCAAAGTTAGTTCACAATACTGGCACACTTACAAATGATTATAAAAATGAGTAAGTCGATTATTGACAATACTAAACCGAAGCGGTGATCAGTTACAAGTTAAGATGCACCTTGGGGCACGGTGTTGGATTCCAGCACTCAAATGGCATTTCATTTGACAAGTAGGGGATTTTCAAAGGAACCGCTTAGATCTCAGTCGAAAGCCACCGTAAGCTGAACCTCTCCTACCTCGCCTGCTTGTGAGAAGAGGTCACTTTTGTTCCACTCAGTAAAGCACGGCGCTAGTGGGAAAAAAGAAACAGAGAAGAAAATGAGATATCTGCAGGTATAGGGTAATTGGTAAACATCTCTTTGATTTTAAAGCTCGAGTTACAGTGGGACACGGTCGGAAACGTGTTTTTGCCAGTTGAACTGAAGAGGTTGATTTTATAGTAAATATATATGTGTGAGGCAAATTTCGGGAACCGAACGAGTGTCCGCTCATGTTCGATGCTTTTGAACAAGCCAGGAATGGTTTATGCAGTTTTCTGAAGTTTAAAATTATGACTTGGAGAGCCACCTTAAAAATGGTTCATTTTCTCTGCACCACCTAAGCACTGCTCTACTCTACAAACACTCTACAAGGAAGGAAAATTCAAACCCTATATGTAAAATGCTTTAAAATAAGCCAAAATACTTTTATGCACGTGTTTAAGAAGTCTGAAATTGTACCTTGTAGAGCTACCTTATAATATAGCTCATTTTCTACTTACCCCCTCCCCACAAGGGTGATAAAGCCCGCAATGGTCCATGGGTAGACTAGTCGTTAATCCAAGATGGCGGCGCTCAAGCTTCAAGTGAATCTTGTCGGGTTTGGACGAAGATTTAGTCGAATTTGTGAGTATTTTACTATTATTCTACAAATTAAACATTTAAAAACTTCTAGTGTAGCTTACGGAATGCTTTTTACTCACCTTTTTGTCTTAAATATCAATTTTTCAACATGAAAATGATATGAGTTTCAGTGTATGTTGTGAATGTTGAAAATAAGCTTACTGTTCACACGAAGAATTTCTTATCTGAATTTGTACATATTTTTGGTTGCAGTGAACAATGGACAGAGAATAAGATTCGAGAGTAGTTTTAGACGAGGATTAGCTGAAGAAGAAAAGCACGCTGAAGGAACACTTAATAACTGGAAGAAGATTGTAAGTGAAGAACATGGATTTTGTAATTTGCAGAAGTAAAGAAAAAACAGACTTATTGGAGTTATCATAGCTGCATTGTACAATATTGTCAAGCTTTTTTTTCCCTAATCTTTGTTTGTTTTTCTTTTAGTCATTGTTCATAGCCATCCCAACTACACTGGCCATTGGTTACAAGGCATTTTTTGGTAAATAAAATTTTTCGCCATCATTGTGAAATTTCTTGCATGCTGAATGGTTGATATGGATAGAATGACGAATCACTTGTGCACGGGGCCAGGGGAAATTTGTTAATCATGTACCTTACCCTAATGAGGTTTTTTCTTCTTTCTTTCGCTGGATCAGTATTTTAGGGGGGAAAGGAGCCTATTCCCCCAACTGTCACTGAATTGTTGCGCATGCATAAGCATTTCAGAAGTAACATGTGACATTTGAACAAATGAAGCACACCATTCGTTATTTGAGATGCCATTTTATATAGCAGGCTAAAAGGGTTTAGTGAAAATATATAAAACCTATGCAAGTGGTGTGTGGAGTTATAAAGCATGCAGGGATTGGCAGAACCTGTTAGGAGAATTACAATGCATAGCTTTATGGCTGCACACAGCACAACAAGCAAATTAAGAAAAGCCATTATTTTGAATATTAATGATATAAACAGAAAGTGTGAGCTTGTGCTATGTGCTCTCCTAAAGTACTCATCTCCATTCAATCAAACAGCAAGAATCATAACAGTTATTTAATAATCAAATATAGCACTGTGACATGTGAAAACCCTCAACTGTTTTTCTAATTTGTTCCTAGTTGATCATGAAGAGCATCCAGATGAAGAAAAATATGTTCCATATTCTCATATCCGCATAAGGAATAAGGTAAGATTATTGTACATCATTAGCTACTTTTAAAGAACACTTGAAGACATATTTTTATAGGAAAGCCTTTTTATAGCATTTATGACTATGATTTATTATTTTTGTATTCAGCGCAGATGAACATTTCATGCTAATTTGCGCTTTATAAGTGTAATTATTATATTAAAATTACCAACAACTTCTCTACCCTATATGGAACTTTTCTCATGATGGGGAAACACTCTCTAATCTACACCTTGGTAATCATTTTCTTATATCTCAACTCTATTACTCCTGGCCAGTCATCGATCACTCTTCAAAACAAGACTGTACTATATCTCTCCAGAACTAGCTGAGTTAACTTACACTTTCTACCTCCTCATCTGGCTGCAAAACTCGTAACTTTGACAATGTGAAATCCTGGACAGTGAGCGCTGATATCCTGGCAGCCCTGTGCCACAGGTTTTTCTTTCTAGTGCCATTGAACTGCTGGAAATTGTGCTATATAAATATAAATATAAAAATCAATTATCATTATCATTATTAACATTACCTTGTTTTTATGTTGAATATTTTTTGCAATAACCTTTTTTAATTATATCTCTTGATAATGTGACACTTTGAGTTACTTCATATCCCCCTCTGTGGTCCCTGTCTCAAAATCTTGCATAACCTCTGTGTTACTATTTTCTTTAGCCTTTTCCATGGGGAGATGGTGACCATTCACTGTTCCATAATCAACATGTCAATTTTGGTTTTGAAAAATCAGAAGAAGGGGAACCTGAAGAAGAGGTTGCTGAACCAAAGGAAGATGTAAGGATTGCAGAAGGAAAATAAGGGAAAGAGAAGGGCAGGGAAGGGAAAAAATAAAAGAAGAAGAGAAGAGAAGAGAAGAGAAGAGAATAACTGTAGTTTGTAGATAGATAGATAATTAATTAATTATTTATTAATAATTGATTGCACTTGTTTTGTTTCTTTCAGCATTTTATAACTAAATTTATAGTAGATTACATGATGGATGATCCAGAGGACAATAGGAGGAAAAAGAATGAACACATGGCACTTCTGAGACAGAGAAGTGTGGAATAGTATCCTTTTAGAACTGGAGGGAACTAAGTATCAATAGAACTTTTTTACCTTGGGCATAATTTTTTCCCATTTCAGACCACATGTCACTCTCTTGATAATAAGATTCTTTGTTGAATTGTATTCAAGGCATATTCATGTGTCTTCTCATGCACACCCTTTAAACAAAGAAAATGATACTCAGGCAGTCTATAGTCCAAGACAGTATATTATTTAACAGTTTACAACACACATGTTCTTACTATGGAAGGGCCGAGAACCCAGAGCTGTGGCACACAGGAATCCTGTGATGCCATAATCAAGACAATCAATTTTAATAGAAAAAGTAACCAAAAATCAAGAGGGCAACACATTGGCTGGGCTTTCATGTTGTTGTCCAAGGTGAAGGCCAAATGCACACCCTTTCAGAACCACAGAGGCAAAAGTCATACAGTACCATAACACCCTACCTGTACACTGTACATGCCACCCAGAAGGGAAGAAACATCAAAACAAGAAGAAAAAAGCACACTCTCAGAAAAAAAGCATGCAGTCTATGATCAGGGATTAGAAAGATGCCAAATCTGGCATATTTTACACCAAAAAAATAATCTGTCTCCAGAAAATTATTAGAGTCATTTTGACTTCAGTCTAGAGTCCAGACAATTGAAGAAGACATGTCTTGCCTCTGGGTATATTTTCAAAAAATGACTCCAAGATTTCAGCAGGAGTCAAACTGACTTCAGTAATAAGGGAAATTTGTAATCCCTGTGTGATCCTTAATATCTTTATCAGTTTGGAGAAGAAGAGAAAGAAACAATACCCACCAGAACCTATTGACTTGGACGCCATCTTGGCTGCATCTTCAAGAGCCACCGAACTAGGTGTAGATGGCTACTAAATCAGTATTATCAGGGCTAAAGTAACAGTTGGGCATGATGTCGGCCTCATAGAACTCACCAATTAATTTGTTCAGTCAGGAGGCTGGACTATATAAAGACGTTTTTGAAGAGAAAAACACCAATTTTGGGCAGACATTGGCTGTTTATTGGCTGTTATTTTTATTCCTGATTAATGTTTCCTTGTTATATAGCTTCTTTATGTAGCCTTGTGATCCTTCAGAATGTTAAATAAATATTGATTATTCATTGTATACTTTATTTTTAATTATTAGTTTCTGGTTGTAATTATCCTTTGTGTCACTGTATTATGGATAGATATTGTATTAGCTGTATTCTTTCATGATTGTAATGGGTTTATAAATTACAAAATAAATGACATAATATTTTCATAATTACACGACCAACACAGTTCAAGACATCTAGGTTCCTGGCTGCCATCAATCAAAAATTTACAAGCTCAGACAGTTGAAAATTTGAATGACGGAAGCCAAAAACCCCGATGACTTGAATTGCAGCTAGTCAACTGGGTCGCATACAGTAACTATGAGAATGGGTGTAAAAGTTAGAAAATAAGCAGCCAATCTGTATGGACACTTACAATGGCAAGCAAGCAGTTGTAAAGCCCATAGAGATCTGTTAATTTTATGTTAATTATCAAATGTCTAGGAGTATATATAATTTTAGGTTCTTCTAAGATTGAAGTAAGTTTGATGAAGGAAAGCCATGTTGAAGTTGATTGCAAATATGGACCATTCTGTATACAGTATGTTTTCCACAATTTGAAATAACCAAGCAGATCAGACACTGCTCATTACCAGCCAAATTAGTTTTTGTTTCTGTTTCTGTTTCTGGCTTAACGTTGCTGCCGGTCAAAATGACTGGCAAGGCAAATATTTCACCAGACAACTTCAATTCTGGCCAGACATTGTCCGTTGGCCGGCTGTTATTTTGAATCTAGGTTGTTACATGTTGTATGCACTGATATTTGCAATCAATGTACTATTCAGGAACTGCTGTAAGTACTTGCACTTTACGCTTTTATACATGTATGTATAGTTTCAGAACTGTCAATTAGTTTTAACCCTTTTGCTTTCTGGTTCACCTGCACTGCTTGCTGCATTCTGCCTGACGCCTTTATCATAAAGTTTGAGCAATTCACTAGCTTCATGCATCTCTGCACGCTTGTCAAGTTCTCTCTGACATGTTTCTTGAAAGTGCCGAGCCTCCTTATCTTGTGCTCCAAGAACCATTGACAAATATGCTAAGTCACAATCAATGACAGTTTGTAATTGATCGTCAGAAAAAGAAACAAAAAATATGGGATTCTTCCTCATCTGCTGCACCAAGAATTCAGAGATCGGTATTGATGCATCAGTGTGGTCCATCTCTAAGCTCTCATTGCTTTCTAGGCTTGGATCAAAAGAGGAATGTCTTGTACCAGCTTGAGGAAGCACTGCTGAAATAGCAAAAACATTCATCATTACACCCATTTTCATGATTATGCAGCCAACATAGCCCAAGATGACATGGTTTTTGGCTTCCACAATCAAAAAAATACTAACTCAATCCATTGGAAACTTGATTCACAGAAAATAAAAACTCTGATGTCTCGAGCTATTCTTCATTTGCATATGATGTTAAAGCTGCCATGTTGGAAGAATTTGACAAAGGATTTTTCAATGAATTCTTTTATTATGTCTTCCAACATGATCGACTGCTATGGCTTTTGTTATTTTATTCGCCTCGGAATGATTGCAAACCAAGAATAGTTTGTCTAGGTCATAAAATTATGAAAATGGGTATAAAAATGCTTCTATTTGTGGCCAAGGAGAAATGCTTGCAATGCAGGCTAAAAAAAACCTGTTCATCAACATTTTCCACCCCATTCCACATATTTTTGGGCATATGGTTACATTTTTTAATTTCTCTAAAGCCCTTCATTTTTCCCCCAGATCCAGCCAGCTCCACTACCACTTGCCTCCTCTGCCTGAGATAGGCCTAGAGAGCAGGTATAACCTAGTATGACCTTGGATGTAATATTTTCCCATTTCAGACCACATCATTATTTTCAGAGACCCCTTGCAGCACTTTGGAATGCAGCTCAATTTGGAGGACAAAACAATAATTCTCAGGAGATTGAAATTCTTTTGTTTTGTTCTCCAAATTGAGCTGCTTTGACATCACTTGCAAGAAGTCTATAAGATTCTCTGTTTGAGTTGTATGGACATTTATGTGTCTTCTCATGCACAACCGGTAAACCAAGAATTTCACTTTCAAGGGAATGAGACGTGGTCAGATATGGAAATCATTTGACACTGTTTTTCTACCTTCTTCAGGTGGACTCCAATCCTCTCCATCCTCTAATAACATCAGTGTAATTTGTTCTTCTAAAAAACTAAAGTATTCCTCATCTTCGATTTCAGTGCCATCGTATTCGATAAAAACCCGACAGGAAGGGCCACCCAAGCCAAGCGATTGACAACCTTTTTCTTTCAATTCTTCAAGATTTCCTGCAACTATTCCTTTTCGTTTACTACGCTGAGAGTTACAGACCTTAAATGGCCGTCTTTTAGAGGTATTCATAGCTTAAAAATCATGAAATTTGCTAGTTTATTCCTTGTCCGCCATTTTTATGCCTAAAATAAACTCACGGTCAAGAAGTCTGGGAAAAACACCACAGGCAACCCAATTTCGAGAATGAAAAAGGATAAATTTCTTTGACAAATAAATCCCTTCCATCCCCTCCCCCCCGTCCAAAAAAGTATTCAGTTTTTAGACCTTCCTTTCTCGTCCTCCAAAGATTAGCTCTAAAGATTAGGATGGCATGAAAAAGCTAACAATGGATCCTTCCATAGGGAGAGCTATTTAGATAAAAGCTAAACAAAAATACAATCTGGAAAAAATATTTCAAAAATCAAGAAAAAAACGCAGGGCGCCATTGTTTTCTTAAAATGCCCTGTGGTTATTTTAGCAGATTCTAGCCAAAGCAAATACCGGTATAAATTCAAGTCCTCAAATCGCTTAGGAAGTCTCCGTCTCATTCCTGCTGGGAGCTAAGGCGAATACGTGCAACCCACTTCCCATCCCCACCCCTCCCTCCCTTCCCCTCTCCCTAAAAAATATCTTATCTTATCCTATCCCCACCCCACCCCACCACACCCTGAGAAATCATCGTGCCGTGAAAACATCATGAATTCAAAAATACCTTCAAATTGTATCCAGACCCTGAAACAACCTCGGGGGAAAACCAGGAGAACTCAGAGAAAACCCCTCGAATCAAGGGTGACTACTCCCATGCCATGTTGAGTCCAAATATCGAACCAGAGACACAAGAGGTAGTATTTAAATATCGCTACGCCACCTTTGATTCCCAACCCTACGGATTCAAAACCTAAAGAATTTTCTCCTCCAGCCTTTTTTGATAAAAAGTTGCCGGTACTGTGAAGCGATAACATGTAGTATATCTCATGTTATCACAGGAAAATCAACTAGACTCAAGTACACGTAATCTTCTCGAATTCCTCCCAGTGGGAGGGGGTCGAGATGGAAGAGAGATGTCTTATCAACACGGTTTGATGGCTGACTCATCAGTAGAGAGACTTCCTAGTGGGCGAGTTGAGAACTTGATTATATAATCTTGAGGCTCGATCAGTGCGTGGGATGGGGTGTGGCCGGGGAAAAAACTATAATAGCAAATAACTAGCTAAAGCTCATTACAGGAAAACGAAACAGTACAGGTTATATACAGGAAAACGAAATCGCCATCCGTGCAGTAATACCCGGCCTGTTGAGCAGAGCATACCCCTTATTAAGCGGGCACCCTTCTTTAAACGGACAGCAAATTACTCCGTGACAAACTTTTCTGCCTATATTTACTGTAAAACAATCCTCAATTAAGTGGACATCCTTCACTGATTAAACGACAGCTAATGAGGAACTTACTGTACTTGAGAAAGAAATGACCTCATCATACAAAAGGCCTGATTTATTTAGAAGCTGTCTGTTTTATGCCCTCATGAGCTAGATGGCAGACCGAATTGGAATCAGGGGTGGCTCAAATTCCAAATCAATCTGCGAATTGGCCATGGACTAACTTAGATCAGCCCTGGGGTTTTTTCAGGGTGAGTTAGCCATGCCCTGATTTATAGATCAGCCCAGAGGTTGTTTCAGGGTTAGATCTGTAAGTTAGTCATGCCCTGACAAAGTAGACCAGCCCAGAGGTTGTTGCAGGGTTCGCGGTAAAATTAAATTTGAAGGACTGCACTGCCCCTTCCTATGGCCGCCAGGAATATCAAAACTTGACAAAGATATATATATCGTCAACCCCAGCTCTCGATCTTTATCTGGGATAAAATAACTTTGAGGGGAAAATCCTGCCTAATGTTTACAAAAAGGATTGGTGTCTAGCTAGCCAAGTGATGACACAACGTTGAGGCATTCGGCCCAGCTTACTTCACAGATCCTAATCTCCCTTGATTACTCCCTGAGGCAATAGATATACTAAGCTCTTTCCCAAGAAATCGTTTAGGCAGAATTTTGATTTTCTTTACAGATGTATCCCTTCTTTGCTGTAAATTTCTCTTGTGGCTGTAAACTATAACAGTTGTTAAGCTCAGTGATTGTTAGACGTACTGCGTTATTGATGGAACTTCCTCTAGGATTAGCCAAAATGGTGTTTTTATTCCCATGCTAGATAGCTATTATGTTGGTCTAAACAATGAATGAGAGGGTGTCCCCTGCCATGAATTAGCCAAGGTCAAGCAGATTCAGAAGATTAAAAGACCTTGGAGTTTAGACTCAACTCGTTGCACTGGAAATACATTGCAAAAACAAGGAGAAAAATTGGCTTGATTTGTCTGTGATTTGCAAACGAACAGCTTGTGGAATAGCAGCCAATGTTCGAAGCAAGATTGGAAAACTAAAATTGGAAGGGCAAAACAGAAACTACAAAAGCAAGCAAAAAAACAACTTCAGATATTCCTAAAGATGAATTCTGAAGATAACTCCCTTAACAAAATAATCAAGTGAATGCACGAATACTACACCAAGATTAAATGCCTTTTCCTGACCAGATAGAGTAAAATCGATTAAAGAGACGCCCTACAAGGATCGCTTTTGGATGTCCTTAAATATTTCCGGTGTGCGTGTAGGAGGCACATTTGGTTGCAGTTTTCCATTACTTTGTCTAGAACAACAGGAGTTTTTCTCGTGAACTTAAGACGAATTTACTTTGATTGAGTTTTAAGACGCTCCCTTGCAACGAACATCATGGAATCCTCTACGGATCCTTAGTTTTCAATCTGCTGGTGGGTGTGGCGATTATGGACCATGATAACTCAGAGAAACAGCTCTATGTGGAGAAGACAAACATTTCCTAGGATTTTGCTGCATTGAGAATTGTGCCGCAGATTTCTAGTTATCCTATTGTATTTCAAAGAGAAACAGTTCCTACGCCTTTGGAATCGTTATTACAGTTCACTCTTTCCGCACCTTACAAAAAATGAATGTAATTTGGTTTTGGCATTGTAATCCATCCCATCTGACAAAGACATTCTATTCGCGTCACATCGATTGGCACTGCTCTCATTACGGTAATCACCCTAAGCTCCTGGGCGGACATTTAAGGTAAAAAGTGAATTCTCGCAGGAAGGGCCTCAAACATCGCACGAGGAAGTCCAGACGAGATCCATCCTGAACATCTGTAGCAAGAGGTATACCTTCTTCCATCTTCAATTCTTATCCAGGAAACAAAGCTTAAAAAATTGGTAAGTACAAAAAAATTCTATTTCTAATATTGTTATTCTCGAATTTTACGTTAGCTTTATTCCTAGTCATTTATGCACGCTCAAACTACAGCGCAATGTTCATTGGTGGTATCAAACATTTTCGAATTAAAGTGTGTTAGTAACGTAGCTTGTCCTCACCAAGAAGTGCCTACGTGATCTCCATATTTGTTAATGTAACCTTAAGCAAGCAGAATGCAGTGAATCAAGGATATAAGATGTTTTTCAACATCTTGAAATAGCTGAGCCACCAGAAAGATAAGATTGGATGACGATTGAAAAACTTGATAAACTTACTTGAACCTTCGTTAACAAAACAAAATTCTCAACGAAAACTATTTATTTTAGATCAATTTGAGTTCCGCTTCAAAAAGATTTTAATTTCGGCTTCTACAATTACTTCAAGACTCAAAGAGAATAGACTATACTCAACCGTACTTTCTTTCGTAGACGAGAAAGTAAATTTGCTTTTCAAAAAGTTTGAATTCCTCCTGAAAAGAAAACGTCACAAGTTGTCTACAAGTGGAAACCATTTCGACATGTTAATCCAATAACGATATACTACAAAATACAACTGTATCTTTTCTTTTAGTACAATTTTGAAGACGTCAAACAAAATATTCGACACTGTCAAAAACCTTTTACCATTGCATCTTAAACGTCGAAATTTTTGCTTAAACTGCTATCATTGTCGTCTGTGACTTAGTCATCAATAGTTTACTTTGTTGCAGTTTGTTGAAGTGCAGTTAAGTAATCATAGGTCGTCTGCAGTAACAAGAGTTTTTTTTTCCCTCTTGGTTGATAGAATTCAACAAACGATTTCCTATTCTACTTTGGTTTCTTTTGTCTTTGGATGAATTTTTTATCTTTAGCTAACTATTTCGATCCTCGAAAATATTGCTCTAAGATGAGAGACGATAACTGTATAGTGTACTTTAGTGATCATCCTTTATGACAGCATGACTAATATAGTACTGCTGTGCGGACATGTTAGTAAAGACAAAATTGGAGACTGAGATTCTGTAACTACGTAGCTGTGTTTCATGATATACAATGTACCAGTAAAGAGAACTACTGGGATGGCAGGAGGGGGGATTCACGGGCACACGATAATGAACATTACTGACCACAAGTTTTGGTTCTCATGTAGTTGGAAGGACTTCTTTTCTTTTTTTTTTTTAGCAAAAAAATAAGGGAAATATAATTGTACGTATTTTTCACTTTAACAATTCAAATTATCTTCATTTATTGGTGATTTTGCGAGTTGTATACTACCTTCAGTGCTAGCTAGCTTGAGATTTTTTTCTTATCAGTGCATGGGAAAAAGCTTATGATACACTGACTTACAGCACGTACACGATACGATATGCCTTAACATTGAAATGGGACCCTCTTAAAAATGGTTATCCTATGGGTAGGAAACATACAGCACTGACTTACAGCACGTAAATACATGATAAGACATGCCGTAACATTGAACTGGCTTCTCATAAGAATAGTTATCGTATGAGTGGGAAACATACAGTACTGACTTACAGTACTTACACTATACGACATGATGCATAACATCAATGAAATGGCTTCCGATGCAGTTGTTTTATTGTGAATCGTCCAATCACACCACACAGGTACGGTTACGGTACAACTAACTGTTGCTACGATTTTCCGCATCGTTTCCCACTCGTAAGACTAAAATGACTTTTCTACGACCATATAGAGCCGAGTACAGAGAAAACCGTGAGTTCGAATCGAATATACTCGCATGGAACAATCAAGGGCGAAAAGTTCAACAACAATCTTAACTTCAAGTTCAATTATACCTTTTAAATTTGATGGATTTCCACTTGACCATTTACTTTACCACCGCAAAGTTAGATTATTTATGTGTTTCTTCGTAAACAGTTCTTTCTCTTTAGCCTTGAGGGGTTTTTTATCGCATTCTGTGGTTGTTCTCCCTCAGTAAAATCCAAAATGCTGAATAGACCATTTCATCTTGGGTTTAATTTTTTCCCATTTCAGACCACGTGTCATTCTCTTGAGAATAAGATTCTTTGTTTGAGTTGTATCCATATTCATGTGTCTTCTCATGTACAACCGTTAAACAAAGAAATGATACTCTAGGAAATGACACGTGGTATAAAATGGGAAAACATTATGACTAAGCTTTCAAAACTATCTCGTCTGTGAGGTTTATAGGAAAATACACATTTAAAGAAATCAAACGCTTTTTTTAAATGGGATTTGCGCCTTTTTTAACTTTGCACTGAATTTGATCAGCTGCCCAGAGCTCGAGGTTGTTTCAGGGTTTGATAAAATCGTTGTTTGGTTTTCTTTAAAAAGCCTGTGTAGTATATTTAGTAGATACTGGAAAAGACTGAATTAACTGTATTTGAGATTAAGTGATAAACTAAACTGGGCGTAATATTTAGATAGGTTGCCATAGAGCTTTTTCTTGTTGTGACCGTTTTTTAAAAACCTGTTTTTTTCGTGCTTTTCGTGATGCGTTTTGTTTTTGGAATCATACACTATTCATGCAGCGAGGCACGACATAGAGACACTGAGGTCTGGCACGTATTAGGACCCACCACCAAGACCCAACAACAACGACAACGACAACAACAACAAAAGAAAAACAATAGCATTATATCGTACCAAGCTGCAAACTGACCTGAAGAACAGCAAACAGAGAAAGTCCCATGCAACAACTCGACTAAAATTTAAGAAATAAATAATTCAAAAAGAACTCTACTAAGTCCTGTACAAAAATAATTGCACTAACGCAAATACCACAACCACCATTAACAACATTAACAATGGACAACGATGAGATGTACAAGTATGACAACAAAAATAAAAACGAAAACAACAACGACACGACCATGGGAACAACAGGAATGAACAATAACAACAAATATCATCCATAATGACCGTGAAGACGACTATACCTACAATATATGAACTATTGATAGCAACAACAACAACCATAGCAAAAAAGTATGACAACAGAAACAGCAACATGATCATATTGGTTTGCGTATGATGATGGAATATGAAATGTATATATTTGATCGTACCATACTGAATGGACTCAGAAAAAATTCTGAGCCCCAGATGAATAGAAACAGCAACAACAACGTTAACAACAACAACAACAACTATCAGTAATGGACATCAACAGTAACTCGCTAAGTTTTCATGATCTTTGTCAAAGGTGTAAAGAGTAGCGCTGCGGATCCCCTGCAATCAGTCATACCCAGCCACTACATTTAAGTTCACAGTACGTTAAGTTAAAACTACATAGTTTCTAGTTATATAACACACTGCGTTGTGGCCTTATCTCTGTTTTCATCTTTATTTAGCAACAAATTAGTCAGGTAGAGCAACTATTTTCTGACGTTGTGGTGAAGGCGCTTCTCTTTGCATCTGCGTGACTCCTGGCATTTCGTTGGTTCAGTTGCCTTCATATCATGCAAGCTTAGGTTGGGTCCCCAAAAATAGTTTCATTATTGACCTAAATTTTCACTGGATGTCGAAAGAAGAAAGTCCTAAAAAATGCCTTCAGATGGAGGTGGAAATGTTCAAATCAAAAACAGGAAATACAGTTAATAAGACTTTGTTTTCGTGAGTGTATGGTTACGCATCAATGTAGTCCTAGCAGAGATCCGTAAAGTTCGCTGTGGGTGATAATCCGGTTAGAGGAGGTTCACGGTGGTTGTCCACAGTAAGCTATGTCGTTGGCACACATTCCCAAACGTTCCTTAAAACTGCACGCAGCGTAGCATTGTAGAAAATGGTGAATTTAAAGACCTTTCGATCTCTGATGACAGATCTCCAATTTTTAATTAAAAAAAAAACACGAAAAAATAAGTAAATAAAATAATTTGTATCAGGGCAATCGACTTTCTACAAAATAGACCCTTTCACCTCGGACGTTATTTTTACCAATTCAGACCACGTGTCATCATTCCCTTGAGTATCATTTCTTTGTTTAACGGTTGCGCATGAGAAGACACGTGAATATGGATACAACTTAAACAAAGAATCTTATTCTCAAGAGAATGACATGTGGTCTAAAATGAAAAAAAAACAAAACATTACGCCAAAGCTTAAAGCAGGTGCCCTTTTGATTTTGGAGCTTTTTACATCTAGAATTCAATTTTCCGTGTGCTGTAGATGATTGCCTAGGGGATCTTACTTTTTTTTACTAACATGAATCAGCATTATGGGAATCACGGGTGGCGTAACGCTCGCCTCACACCAATGCGACCCGATTTTGTGTCCCGCCGTGCTCGGTGTTGTATGTGATTAGAATTTCTAGTTGGTTCTCTCCTGTGCTTGGGGGCTTTTTCTCCGGGTTCTCTGGTGTTAAGTTCCTTCTTCCACAAAAATCAGATTCTAAACTCCAATTGAATCGTGGAACAAGGGCCAAAGGGCTTGTTAGCCACTGGCTATTTAGTGCTGCTCTCGTAAAAACAAGGACGGATTTGATATGAGAGAAAACGTGATCTGGGCAGCGTTTTCCTTATTGTTCCCAGCATGATTTCTGCCCGTAATTTCGTGTACTGTATCTTTGTTCTTTGTTCTACGAGGTTAAACTCTGTTCTTAAATTTCATTGAAAAGTAAAGACGTTGTTTCAGTTTGCTTACCATCAAGCAATGTTAGGATAACGATTCGACGAACTTTGGTGTCTCTAGCCCATATGTTACGAACCATTAATTGAACTTGAGTGGAATCTGCTTCTGATGCGCTAATGAAGTGATTTTGTTATCGCGCGCGTTTCGATCGGACATCCTGGACGAAGATGCTGTTTCAAAGCCGACAGAAGGCGCGCAAAATGGCATCAATGGAATCATGATTCCTGGACTTTGTTATCGATCC
Organism: Anthopleura sola; assembly: GCA_023349425.1. Taxonomy (NCBI): domain Eukaryota; kingdom Metazoa; phylum Cnidaria; class Anthozoa; order Actiniaria; family Actiniidae; genus Anthopleura; species Anthopleura sola. Next base: position 4,095,266 of record JALHLI010000021.1, read on the forward strand.
TTCATCGTGTTTCACGCAGATCATTACACCTAATCTGAAACTCTAAGACAAGTACTTCACATCGTAGTTCGCAAAATCATCTACCAATTCTCAAGACCAACTTCCCCTTGAGGCATAAAACGGTGAGTTTTGAACTTTGCATAGACTCTGGTTACCTTTGTAAGTAATATTTTGAGACTTCCATGCCTCATTCTTGCTAATCGTCTCTGCACGCAAGGCATGACTAACTCAGGTACTCGTATCTCAAGAAGTAAATATGATTAATGATAGTGTGAGAGCTTAATCTTTCAATGATCTTTCCCAATACTCAATCCAACTTAATGCCATTACTTTGAAGAGGAACATTTCAAGATAGATAGATAGATATAAGGAAAGAGTTATCAAAAAACTCGAACGATGTGACGCCTAATCCCAAAATGAATTGCTCCACATATCTATAAAATGTATGAACCTTACTTTATGACCCCAGTGAATATAGATTATTTAATTTATAGAGTATTGACCTCAACAATCGAATAGTTTATAAAACAAGTCAAAAGATTAAGAAATCTAGTAATGAGCACTCTGTTCTGTACAGTTAACTGAGCATGTGCACCGTTCAGCGTCACTTTGCACCTTCTTCAATATCTATTGGATCAAACAAAAAGCCTAGACTCTAAAGATCTAGCATTGCGTCTCTTGCTTACGCTTTATTTTCCCTCCGTTATGATTTTATTCTCTAATTGAGAGGTCTTATTTGTTTTTTTCTGTACTAGCTGTATTTATTCCCCTCTCACCCGCGAAAATAGAATGGTTTTCAACTAAGCAAGGCTATGAAGAAATAGCCTAAACTTTGCGTGTAGTCTCGGAGCCAGCATTCATGGAGCAATACCGTAATAGCTAATACGATTAGTAACAATTAAAGCATGAGACGCCGCTTCTTAAAAGGAGGTTTGGCCGGACGCGGTACACTCAGATGCACTTCTCTCGAGATTGATAGTAGTCAGCTTCTTTCTTGAACGTTTTTGTCAAATCCTCGCCCTACTTTAAATCTGATAACTTACTCCCAGTTATCCATTCATGAATTAAGTGCATTCACTGCATTGTCGTTAAAATATAGTTAAAACGTCGGTAGTTCCTTCAACTACGTGACTGGTATCCCAGGAAGTCGACGGAAGATATACGTACCATTGAATTCCATTTTATTTGAACATGAAGGACTACTGCATCGATGGGAGACAGTTCTGTTTAGTGAACAATTAATGAGCCAATTGACAAGGGCGCTTGTTACCGGAAAAGGGAGGTAGTGGCCGCCAATGTCCAAAGCTCCGTCTTGAATAGTACCAAGTTACATTATAACATGTCCATACTGTGCGCTTACGATTTGACTTCTAATACATGCTAGAACTGCGCATCCATGCACTGCAAGATATTGTCTCAGTACTCAAGGGTGCTTTCACAACCCTGAAGCAAAAGCTTGGTTCAATTTTAGCGCAGATGAAACAACATTTGTAATGGTAAATGTACAATTACGACGAAGGTGCTAGTACTTTCACTTGTACATAAAATACGAACTTTCTCTTTCATCCATTATTAACCTTTGTCATGGCCCCTCGACAAGTATCCGGTACAGTTAGATAGATGATACATGAGCTGAAATGGTAAAACTGATGAATCTCTGATAGCTTCTGTTTAAAATTATTTCTGTTCTTTTAATTTCTTGCGTCTTTGCCGCTGAGGCAACCGGCTGGCCATCCCGACATTCCAAGAACTGGGTCCATCACTCATGTTCATGTCTAAAACTAACTGAGTAGAAGATACTGTTTTTGCTGTAATTCAGTGTTTGTCATGGTTAGAATGACTCGGCAAAATGTTGGTCCTTTCGTGTTCAAAGTTGTTAGACATAGAGGGTCATTACTTATGAAGAGATCTTGAAATATCTGAGCTGAAGGTCCTGCCTTTGCATACTTAGTCTCTGTGATGGGTGGTTAAACATATATAGAGCCATTACCTATGAAGACGTCTTGAAATATCCGGGTAAAAGGTGCTGCCTTTGCATACTTAGTCTCTGTGATGGATGGTTAGACGTATATAGGGCCATTACCTATGAAGGCGTCTTGAAATATCCTGGTAAAAGGTGCTGCCTTTGCATACTTAGTTGGTTGGACCTTTTTTTCTTTGGTAGTAATTAATGCTGACTCAGCAAAATGGCGGTCATGTTACACAGAGACCTAAGAGTCGAGCTTGCTTGAATCCATTGCGTGTTGCCTTCACTTTCGTCTTTCTTCAAAAGTTCAAAGTCTGAATAGTACGTCCCTCGTATCAAGGATTAAACTGATAGTTCTAGATCTAGATCATGCCTTTGGGCGGGAAAGGTTACGTCAACACAAACTTAACTCTCCAAGCTGTCCTTCAAAATGGCGGATAGCGACAGTTGCTAGGTATATCAGTAACGGGACTCACTGGAGAATTCCTTAGCACGATTCCATTGTGAATAAACTTGCTTGTCAGTCTTTAAATTTCTACGAACCAACTCCTGCAGAGGAAATGATTTTAATGAAGAATATGCGCAGGATTTTGAAGTAGCTCTGTCAACAACGTAGCCATGTGACCCAGGAAATTTGTGAGCAGAAACTAGTGAAAAAATGTATACACTTCGAAATATGTATAATATAATATAAATATAAATATAAATATACAAGAATTACACTTTAAGTGAACACCAACTTTGCTGGATTTTGCATCAATTTTGCACGATTTTGCAATATATTTTTTTCATTTTCTTTAAAGTTTGTCATGAAACTTTGGTTCACGACAACTCATCTGTTGAGGGTCTTTCAATGAAAGCTTTTAGCAGGTTAAGTAGAACAGATTCTTATTCTTCCGCTAGTACTTGTGACCGCGAAAAATTTTAAGAATTTCCCCTCTTAGACATGACCAGCCGCTCTAGAGAGCGTACAAAGAAAATATGCCGTGCAAACAATTATATGTCAAGAATTGAATTGGATTCTGCCTGTATTTTATTTATAAAGATGTCATTATTCTGTCATTCATTTCTTTCTTTCTTTCTCAGCTTTCTTTTCTTCTTCTTCTCTCTCATTCTTTTCCTAGTAACTATAGTGCGCAAAAAGAGGGTAAACTTTAAAATTTTGTCGGCTATGATAAAGTGTCTGGCTGACGCACGCGAGCAACAGACGAAGCAGAAGCCGAAAAAGTCAAGGAATTAATAATATTCATATACCGGTATATTGCGCGGCTTTCTCAGCGAAAGATTTGCACGTGTCTAGCCCGGGATGTCAGGACGTGCGGAACTTGGCCCGGAATGTACGCGAGGGACTACTTAACTTATCTTGACTTCCGAAAACAGGAAATATTCTACCTCACAGCTCTCGTGAAATAGGAAAAAAACAGTTAAGCTCATGAGTTTTGCGTGTTGGCAAAAAGACCCGCTTTTAAGATATGTCGAACTGTAGTTACATAACTCGTTGCATCACGTGTAGTATAAGTCTCCTTTCTCTAACCCAGTTAATCCTAGGTGCATAGCTTTTATAATTGTCGTGACACAAATTATATCTGTGGCCTCAATCACCTCTTCCCCTGGGTTTTGGTAAGCCGTTTGATACTAGATAAGTGCTTGGTAAATATTGACATGAGTGCCAAATATTGTCAGTAACGTACTGATCAGCTATCACTTTAGCTGATGAGAATGCTCTCGAAAATTCTGTAAACAAAGGGACCAACATTTTAAAAGCCAACAACTCGATGATAATGACAAAGCATGAAAATATATTGCAGTCGACAGTCGTCTTATTGATTTCTTTCAAAATTGCCGCTATCTAATTAACATAAACCAGAAAATGAATGTCTACAAATAATCAAAACACGACCACATGAAAGTAAATACTACGAATAAGCAGAGTTATGAAGTATTAAAGTACTAACATTAATCATTAAGGAGTTATTTTAAAATATTTTTTAAACATGAAAACGAGGCCACAAGGGTATGAAAAAAGTATACAGTGTATTGCGAATTATTATTAAAATAATGGATAGATGTGTACGTTAAAAGTATAGGAAAGTTATTTTTATTTATTAAAAAAAAAATGTGCGTGGATTTGCGCATGCTTGAATCGGCTCCGAGCTTAACAAGTGATATTTGGGGTCCATTGCAAATTATCGCCAACATATCTTACCTATATATTGCCATTGACAAAGCTCTCAATTTAGTACAGCGTGAGAGTACTAACATTATATCCGTGAAATACAAATTACTAAATAGTCAGTACATGTAATAAATGAAGAATACTTTAGTAGAATTACTCCTAGATTTAAACATGCTGGTGATGTGCTATAATTCACTAGATATTCAGAATTTATAATAAATATAATAATAACGACTTTATTAAGGTGGCACATAACAGTAGCTCTAGGTTACTGATAAACTAGTTGACTTCATTTTTGGAAATACGTATAAGCTGTACTGATACAAACGTTGCACTTTGCACTTTTTCATTTTTTTATTATCATCATAGTATTTATTTTGACCTCTTCGTTCCTCCTTTGATAGTAATTGTGGACTTCACTGTTCACCAAACAAGTGCAAATCATTTATTAACTAATTTTCCCGTTATCTTTTGAAAGCCGTTTTAAGTATTGTTAAGAAAAGTTATTTTCGGCAATGGCCCCTTGTCTTCACAAAAGGTGCACTAAAATCATTTCCAAAGAGCTGTAGTTTATATTGAATCAATTCATATAGAATGGTTTGCCCCATTGTTATGGAAAAACTCCAGAAGTTCCGTTATAACTGATAACTAACAATTGGTCCCCGTCAGCCGGACGAACCCTCTTGTCTTCGTATTGATAAAAGGAGATAAATATTGGTTCGAGTGGAAATGAAAAAACAACTGTTTAGGAAGTAATTGGCTGGCGCTATGGGCCATTAGTTTGTTTTTGTCGTTTTGTTGTGGTTGAGTTAAGATAACTGTCAACATTGCAGGTTTTTGGAGCCGCTGAATTCAGTTCGTTTGGAGTGTTGTTCTCTCCCTTGTCACGAGAGTTTTTCTTCGGGTTTTCCAGTTTTTCTTCCTTCGTAAAAATCATGTAAACATGTGAGTTGTACGTTGTGTGTCATAGAGAGTAAAATGTGGTGGTAGTGCGTGTGGAACCTCATGAAAGAGCACCTTAAGGGGTGTCAGATGGTTGTAAAATAATTGTTATAAGTTATTTTTTAAGTAGGTGGTCAGTTCGTGATACCAACTGGTGTTGTTTACTAAACTTATCCTAAAGAATGAAGATTCAAATCCAATTTGAAATTCACCATTCATTGACTGATTGATTAATTAATAAGTTCACAAAGCGACATCGGGCTATTTCCCTGATATTCCCTCCTACGAGTGTCGTAAGTTCCGCGCTTTGAAGTGGGCGTAGACCTACCCTGCTAACTATCTGCTCTGAGTTCCTCTTTCATCAACGAGTATTGTACACTAAACCCACCAAAAACCGCAAGATGACAAAACTAGACGCTTAGCTTTGTCAGCAATAAATCTCGTATAGGTCATGTTCATCAGAGGCCGTATGCCGTATAACTGAATCTACGAATTTCAATTTAAGTATATATGTTTCTGTTTTAAAATCGCTGAGATATTGTTAAAGAGATGGATGTAGTCAGCCCTCTGTTGGACTACTGATGGATTGTGCTATTTGGCACGAAGAAGGAAGGGGAGTTATTGAGGTGAATTCAATGTTTAATCTCATATTCCACAAGGGTATCCCTACATCCGAGTCCCTGTTTACTGGAAGAAGAGCTCACTCGGAACAATTGCGTTATCAAGAATGATATCTATATATTATAGATCCCACATATCTCTATAGATAACAGTCCTCGGTGATTTTCGTATTGGAGTTTTTCTGGCTAAAACAAATCAATGGACGTCAAAGCAGCTCAATTTGGAGGACAAAACAAAAGAATTTCAATCTCCTGAGAATTGGAAACCTTTTGTTTTGTCCTCCAAATTGAGCTGCATTCCACCGTGCTGCAAGGGGACTATACAATCTCTAGGCTTAGTCAGTGGATAGTAGGAACTAGGTAGACTAGATACCACTAGACATGCTTGTCAACTCCTATTCCAACTAATGTTTTACTCTCGCTTTATTGGGTGTCTATCAGAGACTCGGAATAGACCTGACGTAGAGGCAACTGCCTTCTGCTCCGGAGTTTTCTCATGCCCTAAAGTTGCTACTATTATAGATATAAACCCCCTGAACTCAAGTGGGTGGAGAGCAGACAAAGAGCTCTTCATAGGCCAAATCCCACTCAATCGCACCCTGTAACTTTACGATTAAAATATATTTATAGTGGTCCAAATAGGCCTGTGATGAGAGTTATTCGAGCCCACGGGTGGCCAAAATCCATGATGGCTTAAAGGACAACCTAACCCTAGTTACGCCTCATTAGTCAAGAAGAAGAAGCCAATTGGAAGAATTAATACAAAACACATTTGAAGTCGATCTGCGTTTTTCATCAAACGCTAAGCGACAGCCCAAGAGGAAATTAAGAGCGATTCATCGGAGCTGCGTGAACAGTGTTTTTTCCGATTATCATTCCAAAAAGCACTGATTGATATAATTGCTGAGATGATAGTTGACAAGGTTCAATGAAAGTTCTTAAAGATTAGAAAAGATTATGAAAAAAAAAACTTTTATGTTGAGAGAGTTGATTGGTTATGCAGATGTTGGTGTCTGGGAGATCATTGTAGTGCATCATTGCACGTGCTTACGCACACTTTTCATATGACAATTTTTTTCGCAGCATGATAGGAAAATATATATGTTTCTTGCGTAGGTGGTCTTTTGAAATTATATGGCCTCTTTTTCATCGCATTCTTGGCTAAACTAAAGCAAAACCCTTTTAAAACCAGCTAAATTCCAATTTGATCTGTGAGTTAACCATGCCCTGATTTGATCACCCCAGAGGTTGTTTAGTGGCACGCTAAATTTAGAAAAACCAATCTTACTTTTTCAAGACTCGTGCAATTGTTTATTTTGGTTTTCCCGGCTTTACGTAAAGCTATCTAAATAATTTGATAACAAAAACCATCAAGGACTAGTTTGTGTTTACCAAACATATTTATACCCGGCGTAAGAATTAATTACTTGTAGCAGGGGAGTTCTCGGATATCTTTAAGTATTTCATGAGCTTCCACGCAACCGGCTGCGCCACATAAACATGTCAGAAGGGTTATATTACTTTTTGAAGTATCTGTAAGTGGTGTTACTAAGAAATCTTAAGATGTATGTAAACCGTTAAGTAGTTTATACTCAACATAAGTACCCTGGTAATTGTTTGAAGATTACAACCAATATCATTGAATCCATAGATTTCTAATCCAGAATTACAATACAAATTCAAGTAAAATTTGTTCTAAGTTTGTCCAGCTGGCCATAAGAAATTGTACAAATATAGTCAATGAGATTTGTACCGACAAAAAGTGATTTTTTTTCTAATTTTATGTATCATATTCATGATTAATTCACTTGATTTCTTTCAAACTTTTAGATTTCTTATCGATACCTTGAAACAACCTCAGGGCTGCTAAAAGTCAGTGAACAGCAAACCCACAGGGAACCCGTAGAAAAACTCTCGAATCAGTAAGGGAGCTAGAGCTCGAGACTATCATAATATTGAAGAGAAAAGTTCAAACATTTGAACTTTCAGTTTTAGTTTTTTTTGCCAATCGCAAAACAGTGTCCATATAGGTCTGTTTTTGAGAAACAAAATTTCCTTTTTCGTTATCAGCAGCGTATATCGGAATCTTTAACTGGATCAATAATTATTCAGTGGCTTCCTGTATGAGAACGACGTGAGGAGACGATTAGAGTACTTGACCCTCAATCTTGGTGTCCACTTCTCTGATTGTAACTCGCCGAAACCTTTCACCACGCTTGTGTCATCAACAAAACTGCTCACGAAAATGTGTGAAAATTGACAACAGACGGAAATTGATAAGAAACGTCGTCCAGAATCCAACGCATTTGATCACCGTTGTCCAACAATGTACATTGAAATTTGCTCATCATTAATTAGCCGATGACGTTTTCTGGGTGAATTTTTAAACGCATGCTTCGAGCCAGACCATTCCTTAAAGCATCTTTAAGCTCTTTCCCGAAAAAAAACCGCACTGTTTTAGCTGTCACTCAAGCATCGGCGTATTGACGCCGAAACGTATAAAATCCAAAAAATTGCTCAAAGTTGTTCATTTTATATTGAACTGCTCTTCGTTCAGGTCAAGGACGTCCAGAAGCATACACTATTTGGAATTTTGATAACGAGTGCGATATTGCCCTCGTGAATCAGGTATGAATCTCTTTTCATTTAAATATACATTCTTACTTTTGCGATTATTATCACCTAGTTAATCATTTTTCACTCTAGATGTACTATATAGATATGTTGTAATACTCTATTTAAGCATGAATATATATTTTGTCATATGGTAAAGCCAGTTCCTTGGTCTATCGCTTTTTCACAGCAATTATATTTCTTCGTAAGGGCGAAAATTTGTTAAGTTTTTAGGATTTTGTCGAAAAAACACATGGATGTGTTTTACTCATCGTTTATCACGCTTACAAACTGAAATTAGAGTGTATAAATCAGAGTAATAATGTTTACGTATCGTGAATTGTTTGTTGTTTTTTTTCTGTCGAAAATAACGCAAAATTATTTTCATTCCTTGTAGACTCGGAAGTTAGATTTTGTGACTTTTAAATGTAAAAATTAACTGAACAATACCAAGAAAGCCGCTTCTTTACTTTATGAACAAAAGTAAAAAATTTAGTTCTACGTTTGAAATTTAATTTTGCAATCATTTCTGATAACTTTTTTTTATATTGCGAGAGTTATTGTAAACAACAAACCATAGTTTCCCAAACAGGAAATAAACCCTTGAAGTTGGCGTTTTTCTTGACAGTGTCAACAATACTCTTTGTCGATGACTCTAGTACTTCTCAGGACGTCAATGATCTGGTTCAACTTCACTTCACTTCACTTATATTTTTTTTAAATCGTAGCCATGCGACAAGAGCCAGATAGGTCATCCCAAGCCAGACCAAAGTGAATTCTGGGTCTATATAAGTATTTAGATAGCATTAATTATTATTAGATTAATAATAAGACAATGTGTGCTGCCAGCAGTCAACGACGTCACTGTAAAACTTTGCTGTATAACTTGCATTCATCGTGTTTTTCTACAAGATGCTTGCCTATACCATCGTTCTTTTCACTCTTAGAATGACCTTTCTTCTATCGTCTAGTTCTTTTCCTCCAATAACCCTTGTTTTAATTTGAAATATCTAGGCAGTATATGTTACAGAAGCTTGCAGTATTTCTTATTGAAGTTAGGCCTTGATAGCCTGAATTCACTCAAACGCGAGTACTGAAGTCGCCACTGAGAAGTAAAGATTTCGGAGGAAACGAACAGTTTTTGAACTTTTTAACTAATGTGGATTTTTTTTACCATGAACTTAAGAGGGAATGAATAGTTTTTAAAACTTTTTATCTCGCATTCATGGTTGAAGAGAGGCTTCAAATGATTCCGGAAATGTGGCTTGCAACCACTAAGCTAAAATACATGGTTTCGGCGTAACCTCGATATAAGGCTTAAGAATAGATAGATAAGACATCATTTTCGCTTGAATTATGATTCGCGCTAATCACGTCGAACATCAAATCCCTTTTTGGCGCCATTCGGTTTTGGCGCCATTTCTTGACGCGTGCGCGCTCGCTCTCCTCACCACCTGTCGAGAATAGCAGGGGGAAAGCCCTAAAGATCCAAATCTGTTGCTACAATTAGAATTTCTATTTTAGCAAATTAAATTGGATTCAAAATTCTATATAAATAAGTAGATCCATAGTTCATTCTAGTTTCTTGCGCTGGCCGCCTAAAGGCGTAAATATATCGTGAGGAACGCGTGTCAGTTAAATATTGAAGGCAGAGAAAGCGTTTATGCTGGAGAACTGAAGAAAGAAATTGTATAATAAAAGCGTGGGCTGGGCTGACTTTCCCAATCTATAGTGCAAGCGTCTCAAAGGGGACGCTAAAACCAAGGCCAAACGACAAAAATTAATGAACATTTTCAGATATATTTGAGCATTTTTTTCGTGCGCTTTCAGGCAAAGGATTCTCATCAAGATTTTTAGTTGTCCAGATAAACTTGCGTTGCTTCCATGTTCACAATTAAATGAGTTTAGAGTAAGGTACTAAATCTTTCAAAACCAGAAAACGTTGAAATTAAAAGACACTCCGGAAAGTGATTAAAAAGGAAAAAAGAAAGAAAATCTAGTAAACGCCTAAAGGCAAGCAGAAAAGCAAGTTATATTTCATCTCAGGTTGAGCAACATGAGTCTCTTCATCAAACGAGCTCCTCTTCCCGATAACTCAGTTGTCGATGAGTTTATGGTAATGGAATCGAATGACTCGGCATAAAAAGCAGATCAGTTTTCAATTGCAGAAAGCAAAACAGACAATTAGGATGTTCAAAAACGCTTTACAAAATAACAATCAGGAAATCAGGAAAAAAGTAGGAAATTTTTAACACGGAAAAAACGTGATAAAAAGAATAGCTTCCAGGTTTTAAGTAAAAATAATTTTCTTTCTCGCCTAAAAATTCTGTATATTCTGGAATGTTTCTTCTCAAGGTATTTAGGCTAGCTGGTCATGTCTCAGAGCATGAACCATATTCACCTGCTCATAAAAAAAAGACATTCTTAATTGTACCACTTCAAAATCCACTCAACTCTTCAAATCAAGCCTCATGAAACAATCTAAAAGTCTAAAAATAAAATAGTTGAGCCAACTTGATTTTGAATGAGTTTTAGATTAAAAAAAAAGTTGAAAACGAGGGTTTTAGCGCTTGACGCGTTCCGGTGCTGGAGGCGAAAATTGCTTGGAATCGATCTTCCAATTACCTTAATTGATTTATACGAATAGTAAGGATATTTTTCAAATATTCGATATAGTTTTCGTCGCTCTCCACTAAAAAATCACACTTGTTTATCGTATCTTCAATGAAAAAATAAACAAAAGAATTGACTAGTTTTGAGCGGATTCGAAATGTAAGTAATAGCAGAAAATTAAATAAAAATCTTGTATTCGCTGTTTCAGTTGGTTTTATTGCGATAATTAACTTCGTACTCGGCAAAACACTAAAGAAAGAAGGAGTCCCAATTCGACCTTACTTGCCAATCCTCTACGTATCAAGTTAATCACAAATCTGATTTTTTATTCAAATATTACATATTTATTTTATTTTAATCGTACATAAGTTTTTGAAATTCGGTTCTCCTTCTCAGCTTCTCAGCTACTCAGCGAAGCACTTCTTGTAAGTCTCTAGACTTTCCAAAAGTTCTCTGTCCTTTTCTCCTCCTTCCTTTTCTTTTTGCTGGCGGGACTGAGGGCTTTTCATCTCTGCTTCGCGCCAAATTTACCGACAGATTTTTCCGTTGGTGAATAAATTATATCAAACACACAATCTACCGAGATTGGCGACATTTTTGGCGCGAAACGGAAATCGAATCCCTGCAAGGGAAACAAGTCGTCTACTCGTGACTTCGTCCCTCGTAATACGCTCTCGCCAAATTTCCTAGACATCCATGAACAGGGAGAGGAAAAGATAGTGGACGACTTGAAGCAAGACTAGTAAGTCTCAAGCTACCAGAATATAGTACTATGATAATAAATTCTACCGAAAAAAAGGAAATTGCTACTGATATAAAACTGAGTATTGCCAAAGTTGTTTTTTAAAACCATTTTCCTAAATTTCCTCCCAAGTGTTTCCAGCACTTTGTCATGTTTATCTATCTGTCGTTTTGCGATTTGTACGTAAAAAAATACTAAATATATATTTCATTTTTGTTTTATTTTGCTTATGGCTGCCCTTGTGTTGGTGGGTCTTACATAACTTCATGGTGTCCGCCCTGCTTTAGTAATTGTATGGAAGCAAACTAGAAACAGGAATGAAAAAGCATAAAGAAAGAACAAGAGTTGATGTCTGGTCCATTATACTACTGAAATGTAAATGTGACCCGGCCACTTTCCTAATTTTAGAAAATACTTTCTCTGTTGCTATTGAGTGTTAAGATTATAACTTTTATATCTGATGTAAAGAACAATTATATTGATACAAAACAATTCTTATCTTTGGAAAAGAAACGGAAAAGAAACGAAATGCCTCAGGGCAAAGAAACTGTTCAGATATAAACTACAGTCATTGCATGTGACAATATTCACTTATTAAAACGTCGATAAGTCCTTTTATTTATTAGCAATCCGATCCAATGACTCGAATGTTTTATTTTTCAAGCCTCATGTTTAGTTCATCTTTAGTAATTTCGAGATTCTATTTGGTTTACTGTGGCTATGATATTGTAGTGGTGTATTTAGTCTTAGGAAAGAAATGTGGTCCCTAACGATGTGGAGTTAACAGTTATGTGGGTGTCGAGCCGCTGAACAAAGTGAACGTCAAAAAAACATCATAATTGACAAATTTATTTCGATAGTGGGAGGAAAAACTATCGAGCTATCATATTATAATGGACTAAGGGGTATAGAAGCTCTCAAAACGCTGTTTTTCGCTTTGTTTAACGAGGTTCTCGCAAGCGCGTAGGCGGTCAGATGGTCCGAGAAGTTTTCGTGTGTTGTATAAAGGCGAACATGGCAACACGACATGTAAAGCACTATTTATGGAATGGATAATGCTACGGAAGCAGGTTTGTACCATTAACATGGAAATTAAACCCAGTCCTGAGCTATAAAATACCACAAGTAAGGATATAAGAACAAGTTGGCAGTGGACGTAAAGCACGAAGAATTCGTGGTCCTATAAAAGGTGTCACTTGGCATATTTGGTAAGGGTTTTCTTCGACGTTATTCATTATATCATTTGTTCGAGTGATCTAAGATAGTCATACAAAAGATTCTCTAAAAGTGCTCACTTCTCTTATCTTTCTTTACAATTGATTAAGTCTTTTTCTTGAACTTTAAGTTGGAAGGCTTTTTAGGATATCCTTTAGGAAAATGAGCTGATTAGACAACATAAAAAATGACGAAAATTTTAGAATCAGGTTTTTAAAAAGACTTGTAATTGATTTTGCTTCAGTAATCATTGAATATTCTAGATAATTTAAATTAATACTGAACTCGTCATATTTAAATTTAATCTATATTTATGGTTTTGAAAAGGCTGAAAATTAGTCCTAATTTCGCATAAATACCGAGTGACAATGATTACGTATTATTAGTATTATGGTCTTGTAAGGTAAAGTCTTATGTGTCATTTTTATCATTATATGCACAAATTTTAAAAGCATCAATTTGGGGGAATCAATCCAGGAATATTCACTGATGCTAAAAATAGTCTAAGGCCATAAGTTTTCTTCTGGTTCTGGCAAAGCACTTGAAATTCAAGTGAAGCAAAGATGTATCCATCAGGTTTAAGTATCTCGAAGTGGGTTCTGCACATTACAGACACGATGATTAGCGATTATTCTTTCCCCTCGCTTGAATTAGTACATCAAAACTTGCTTAATTGGAAGGTGTTCCGAAAGCCTTAAAAATTGCCTCTAATTTTTGATGTCTTAAAAAAAACTTCCCTAATTCTCTCCTTGGATAATCTGTATCAAGATCACTGGGATATCGATCTGGGTATCAGTGACATCGGTTCCGGTCTTGAAGTGACTATTTGTTTATAAACCCAACACTCACTCAATCGAATCAATTTAATTAACTCAACTCTACCATACCTTCATAATTATACAACAAACGATTGCTTCAAACAATGGCCAAAAGATTTCCCAACAATACCTTTAATACTGAAATACCGAAGGCTTATTAAATGTATGCTTATTCTTATTGTTGTCAAAATACTTCAATGATGAAATCAGAACATTTTAGGTATTGTTCGGTCTGGGCTCGTCTAGGTGTGGGATCCCAAGGGAAGGGCTTCGTACGAGCATAAAAGTGACAAAATCTTGCTTGTCTGAGATCGCAAAGTCAGATGAGTCCATGTACTGGTACTTTCTACGTAAGAGTTTAGTTAGACGAAGCCATATTCAAAGCTGATTAGGATATTACGGATAACATTCCTTCCAGAATCTACGCCTTAAGGTAACGTGATTGTTTTGGAAAATCTATTGATAAACTTTCGTCATGATATCAAGTAGAGAAACTCATTCATCACTGACGACATATTTGACGTAATTTGGTATATATTTTGATCATTAGATTACTTATTTTCAACAAATTAATTTTGGCGTTTGTTTACTGAAATCAAACAAGTTGTAGGCGTAGAGAACAAGCGCAAATATTTATCACGCAAACGGATTGTAGTCTTGCGTCGCACTTGCGGAAACCAGTGAAAAAAAATACCACTTGTTGGGGCAAATGTTAAACCCTAAGCAAGCGTTACTGAGTTTTTATTTATAGATTATCCATTGTAAATATGTTTCTTCCTTGTACCTTTTTTTTAATCTGATCTGATCTTTTATCTCTTGATTGAGTTTGTGTCCTTTTTGCATTCGGACAAAAAAAAAATATCATTTGCGCTTTTTTCTTATCACTGGGAATTATGAATTTATTTTGTCATTTTCATCAAGTACTTGGCGTGAATGGTTCATTTTGTCTTGGACTTTGCGCATACAATATTGAAGATGTTTAAACGATAATATAATATAGTTTTTGACAAGTGCAGCGCGGTAAAGTAGGGTGTTTTTCTAAGTTAAGTTAAAATCTATTTTCACTGTTCATTAGAGTTTTCAAGGACTTTAGAAAATCTAGTTTTTTTGAGTTACATGAACTTTTTGCATCGTAAAAACAGAACTTATAATTCTGGTGTTTTTACGTACCAACGATTCGGTATCTTTTACTATAGTAGGAGACTTGGATTTGGATTTTGTTGTTTTTAAATCTTTTACAAGACAACTAACAAATGAGAATTTAAAAATGCATTTAACTTAGAGGAAAAAACACGACGAGAGAACTTTGAAAAGGCAGCACATTTTGTTATCTTCTGTCGACACATCTCTTTAAAAAGTCCTAGTGTTTTAATTTTTCATGTATGTTATTAATTTTGCCGAAAATTCTGACAAAAGGAACTCAACTTTGTTCACCGCTACCCAACAAGTTCAAGCAAGTATAAATGCGGTTTTCGGTTCAAGTGAACTAAGATTAGACAAAAGTGAGCGGGTCTTCGTTCACCGGCAAGCGTAACATAGTATAAAGAATGAGGCTAATTACAAACTATCTCAATGAAATTACAGCATACAATTTAGTATTTGAAAGAAAACCTGTCAAAAGGCACCGACTACTTGCCGTTAACAAAGCCACTTACTGAAGTGCAATATTGTTGGACAAATTGAATCGGCTTAATCGTTTGTCTATTGATGCCTCGAGTGAGGCTGCTTCTAAGAGCCGCTTAAAAACCAAGTACTCCTCCTAGAAAAACTACGTAAAACTCTCGGAATGATACTATGCTCTAAAATATAGAGATTACATAATCTTGAAGCTGCTTGCCCCCCGTTTTTTTAGATACTTTGCAATTTTCTTGACCAGAAATTTCTGGAATTGTGATTCCTTTGTTTAGCGGTTGAAGTCCTGTTGTCGTAGAACACAATTGCTCGATTAAACTGAGATGCGTAAGACTTTTCCATTGTTGTCATCGGTATATCTGGACCCCGACTCACCGTGCACGATAGCGCAACCCTTAAAAACCATTAAAATTATATCTTAAACGAGCGTTTGAGTGTCTTATACTTCTCATATGAAAATAGTAACGTTCCAGTTGTTGTGGGATGCGCACCTCGTGAAATGAAATTATAGGACGCAAATTTGGATGTTCAAGTTTTGGGATGTCGGTATCGCTTTGATTGCAATCCGCCGCCTTCAAACCAAAGACATTTAGATTACAACCTTTTGTTTATAGCATACTAAGCATTTTATTACGTTTGTACACAGATCATAGTGAATTCAAGAAGTTGGTCAAAGAATCACCGTGTTTTAAGATGTCAAGATTAGCCTCTCAAGCCGCGATAATAATTTTACTACAGATGTGTTTAACAACTTATGTCTTCTCAAGTCAATGGCTGTAAGTACAATTCAAGAAATATTGTAATGCTTGAAATTTGCGCACTGTTTTGCGACGACCGACGTAGGTTTCTAGACCTTCACTGACGATGCACGTTTGTAGTTTTTTAAACTCTTCGCGCCGTACTGCCAATAGCCATGGCTTTCTCTTCTGACCACGATTGTAATGATCTATATAATATGTGACAAGCCATTGCGCTAGGACTGGACAATTATAAAAATCCGCGCGCTACTACTATTCAAGAGCTTTCAAGTTTAATTAACCTGTCTTGTGGAGCAAACAAAACGTACTGGAAAAAGCACACAGGTTATTGGGTTTCTACAATGACGACAACATTGATTGAGTTTTGAAAAATTAAGAAGTAGAATTATAAAAATTGGTAAAGAATTTAAGTTTTTCTGTTCTCTAACATTCATAAGAACGTTCGTTTTTTCGATCATCGACAATCAAGGGTGGTGTAGCGTTAGTGCACTCGCCTCACATCTTTGGGGTCTCTGGTTCGATTCCTGAACTCGGCATGACGAGCGAGCAGAGATTGATAGGTTTCTCTACCCTTATTCGAGGATTTTCCTCCCTCCGCAAAACCTAACAAGCTTAATTCCAATTCTAGTTATTATCCGTACGCTGACTTAGATCAGCTCAGAGTTTTTTCTAATTAAGTATCGATAAAAGCTGAAAGCGTTGATAAATTAGAAATTTGTTTATAATAGCCTTGAGATATTTATTATCAATCACATTAGCTTTTCTGGAGTCCTTTTATACGTAATTACACAATTTAAATTCTGTCATTTTTAACCCTGTTTAAATAGTTTAATATCCATGGAAAATCGAGAAGAAAAAGTATCGAAGAAGCGCAGTTGTTCACTTCGTGCATTGGAAAACAGATCAGCCCAATTTACGATTCAACCATTGTTAAAAAATCATGTGAATGCGTTTTTTTTTCTTGTTCAATTTTTTTTTTTCTTACGTTCTCAAATATTAATTCCTGCCTATTTCTTTTTGTTTCTCAAATATCCCTTTCTATATCTTTCTTTTTCACTTTTATTGCAAACAAAGAACGAACTACGGAACTAGAACAAACGGAAAGAAAAAAATACGTACACTTGCGTCATAAATGACGAAACATACTTTACCATTCAGTGATCACCTGGTGCGCTTGCTTACGTCTTTTTACGTATGTGAATTTAAAACTTAAATTTTGAATGGTATTACTTACGTATTCTTGATAATAAATGTCGTTATATGTCATAGTTCTTAGGATGGCCGATATGGACAAAAGCGTACTACGTAGGACGTAGGTTTTTCATTTAGACATCAACTTTGTTTAAGTTAATAATGAAATGATTGGCCAATTTGTTTTGATAATTCAATTTTTTTTTTCATAAAGTCACGAGAGGAAAGAGAGAAATGTTTTGATTTTTTTTCTTTGTTTTGTGTTCGTATGCACTGAATCAATGTATGGGCGTACAAAAGAATTGGAAGTATAAGATATCTTGATGGGCAAAGAATTGTATAGAAATTGGAATGAGTTATGACCAGACACTTTAAGAATAAAAAAATTATTCGCGTCATTTGAAAGCACAGGTAGCCCAAGAGTCTGTTTGTGGCGACCGGTAAATATATCTAGACTTTTAATTTTCGAATTTCTCAAGAAATCTTCAATAAAAAAGGACAGAACTTCTATGGTACCTTGGTACTAGTCTTGTCTATGTGTGAACTGAATTTTTTTTTTTGCGCTCTTCAGTGAGTTTTACTATATATTTTCTCTCCAGTCATTAAGATTTTATATCAGTTCAAAAAAAAACTGAAATTTTCATACATTTATTAATGATAAGTTTTTCTAGCTATGTATAGCTTTCTTTGCTGTCCTGTTCTTTGCTAGAACCGAGTTCTAGTGTAATTGACCCCTCTCAAAATTATCCGTGGATGCGAACCTAATAGGAAAGTACAAAAGAAATCACACTTTTTTCCGATGGAATTCGTGGCAATGCTTTCATAGCTGTGAGCATTGCATTCAAGATGATTTTGAGACAAGTCCATTGAAGCCTTTTTACAAAAATAGCGAGGATGGAGTAAGAAAATCAGTATATAAAAGTCTAGGAGCTTGGGTTCCCTGTGATTTTTCCTGCATAAGACTGGTTAGTTTATACTGACTTATCTGTAATCTTTCTTATAGATCACTCGCCCTGACTGGAACAAGCCCATCTCGTTTCAAATCAAAGAAAAACTGCGATGAAATTGGTCAACTTCTCAATCATAAGCAAGTCCAAGTCTGCAAGAGAAACGTAGATGTGATGGACAGTGTCAAGAATGGAGCCAGCGTTGCTCTTCTTGAATGTCAGCATCAGTTTCGATATCGGCCTTGGAACTGCACGACTGTTCAGTTCAGCAAATCTCCTGTTTTTGGAAATTCTGTTAATGGAGGTGGGTGTGGTCAAATCTTAGTATGTTTCAAAAGAAGCACTTTCTAGAACAGGGCTCGGCTGTCCTACAGATTGAATTTCAATTTAGCTTGTTAGATTTCATAGCGGAGAGAAACCTCAAAAAATATTTATCTAAATAAATCGATGTTTTTCTTACTTTTCAGGCACACGAGAAGCCGCTTTTGTCCACGCAATATCATCAGCAGGAGTTGCCTATGCCGTAACTCAAGCCTGTAGTGCAGGACGATTAGGCAATAAATGCGGTTGTGATAAGAAATACCGCGGTGGGCACTCCACGCAAGGATGGAAATGGGCTGGCTGCAGCGATGATATTGACTTTGGTATCAATTTTTCTTCTCGTTTTGTGGATGCTCGTGAGCGAGGCAGAGGAATTGGAACGCCAGCGCGTGTAAAGATGAACTTGCATAACAATTGGGCAGGACGTTTGGTAAGTTAAGATTATCTTATTAATAGTATTATAATAATATAACTAATATTATATTAGTCTTATCGATGGGAAAATATATTACGCCCAATTTAGCTAAAGAGATATATTCCTGATATCATTGCGCGCAGCTAATAAAGTGTATTTTTAAAACTAGTTTTCAAAACGCTTTGCGCGTTCATGCGCTGGTGCATTAACGTTCCAAGAAAATAACCATCCGTATTTGCGCAAACTAAATTCGTGTGCATGTTTTTGTTTTTTTAAATTAATTTTTGTTTCTAAGTTTCATTTCTATTCCCCAGGCCATAAAGAAGTTTATGAACCTGCAATGCAAGTGCCATGGAGTGTCAGGCTCCTGCAACATCAAAACGTGCTGGAGAGTCTTGCCTGAGTTTACTTTGGTAGGAAACCACATTAAAGAAAAATTTGACGGCGCGACGGAAGTTGAGCTCAATCTAATCGGGGGAAAACATGTACTTCTCCCGCGAGACAATAAGTTTAAGCCCCATACCAAGTTAGACCTCGTGTATTTGGTTCCTTCACCGAATTTCTGCGATCCAGACCCGAATACAGGCTCGTTAGGGACTCAGGGACGGCTGTGCAATAGAACATCTCAGGCCATTGATGGATGCGACCTGATGTGCTGTAGACGCGGATTTATAACCACCACAGAAGTAAGAAAAGAACGGTGCAACTGTAAATTTTACTGGTGTTGTAAAGTGAAGTGTCAAGAATGTCGAAAGACTGTAGAAGTCAATTACTGCAAATAGTCCCAAGAATCAACAGATGAGCAGATATTGTAAATAATCGGAATGTGTACAGCCAATCAGAGATGCATGTTGACTATCCAGAGGTGGATATACTGTGCAGCCCCAAGAAAAGTACAAAATGGTGACCCTGCAGAACATCAAGACGTAAATAGTTTAATATTTTAGTTTTTATCTGAGTACCAAGCGTATTACGTTGACAACGGCTATATAGGACATTGTATTTTTGTTCCATTACTCCGTGACTGAACAATTGTCTCCCAAAGTTATATAACGATAGAAAATTACCGTCTCTTGCTATAACCTGCCATATTAACTTGAACTCACAGTAGCAAAATGAGTAGTCTTTTACTTTACTTTACAATTTAGCATTAAGACGTGAAAGTCAAAGACGACGGCGCAAGCGCATTTGTTTCGTGCCCGCACGTCCTTGGTTGAAGTCCTCGACAGGAAACAAAAACGATGCAAATTGGGGGTACTGTGGGGAACATCAACCACGTTGAGGACGGCGCGCGCACGAAAGGAATGCTCTCGCGTCGTCGCCTTTGACATTCGCCACTTGGTGCTAAATCACTCTGCTGAGTCAACGCTCGCTTTATCCTGCGTTAATTAAAAAGAGAGGCTTTTGTTTAACTTGGCGTTCATTCGGTTAACTTGAACACCACCGTTACCTTGACTTGCTGCGAAATTAGTTCCTAATCCTTTCCTCCCGCGGAGAGGCTGAAAGACCTCTATAGGTACGACTTCAAAAGTTTCTTTATTACTTTTCGCTCCAAAGACAAACATCTTTTGAAATACTGTTAAGATGTGCTTCACAAACAGCTCGCAAAAAGATGGAACAGCCGAGACAATTTTAGCAAACTTTTATTGAGAGGCAAGAAGTAGTTCTATGGTTGGCTATATTGTGCAGGGTAAAATGGGGGAAATCTCAAAAGGGTTTTTTTATTGGTGTATTATAACATGAGGTATCATTTGTCTTACATTTCTGACGTTTCAGAATTTGAAACCTAGATCATAGGTCCAATAGACCTTCCCCGAGTTCGCTTGGATGATCACGAAACAACTTTATTCTTTTATTTTTCAAGGTTAACATTGATTTAAAACCATTGTTTTTTGATCATCCAACGAATTCGAGAAACGTTTATTGGATGACAGACATTGTGTTTGCTGCAACATCTAACCGGAAAAGGCGACAAGTGTATGAGTAACCGTTTCCTGGGATAGCGAACATGGTGCATTCTGGTATACCTTGGGTACTACAAGCTTCCATTCCTCACTATCTCTTGTATTGTTTGTACTCAATCCAGACCAGAAGGCATCACGTTAGCATTCTCAGAAAAGGCTTAAAACCCTGTTTTGTCACTTCTAATGTTACGTCAAACTAACAGTAGCAGCCTTCCATATGTCTTAGGTATTATGTATGCATAAAGTGTATAGACGCTCCTGGACTTTATTGCAAAAAAAGGCAATGCTCTTTTGTGCATTCAAACAGAGCTTGTATGATATTCTACTTTTACGAAACTCAAAATGGTATCGTCTTAGCTTGTGCTCGTTCCGAGAGGACCAGAGAGCGATCCTTGAGGAACACCACAAAACCCTGCGACAATAGTTCGCCAGTGTAATATGGTCGTGTAGTGTAGAAAAATGTGTTTTACTAAATGAATTATTTATATTTTTCTTTTATTTTTGCTTTTTTAGTTTTATTTATTTGTTCATAGTTTTATTAGTAGTAGATATTAAAAAGATTAAGGACGAAATATTAAAAATGATAGTATTCGTAATCGTATGATCTAGTCGTTCTTTCAAGGAATAATTGTGTTACTGCTTTTAATATAGCTGTTAATAAAGAATGAGAACGGGAGACTAAAAATCGAGCAAAATTATTCTAGAATCTCGCTTTCAGCTAATGTGACCAGAAAGCGAACAAGGTAGGATTTCTGGCCAACGACTGGTTATTCTCCGCTCAGGCCCTAGTACTTTTTATTAATAGTAGCTAATAATATTTTACTAATTTATGGTATTACCATGTTTTTTTTTGTTGTTGTTGTTTTGTTTTGTTTTTTTTTTTTGTTTTTTTTTTTTTTTTTTTTTTTGGCAAAGCTAAAATAGAGGTATGAAGCTTAGGCCGTGATCACCCATCCAATCTGTGACCCACCTAAGCAAAGTCTCACAAAGGGTTTGTCAGTGAAAATGGCATTTTCAGTGAACCAGATCCCAACCTTATAATTGAATTAATTCTCCTGCAGGATTATCCTAGACTATTTCAAATCGATGTGCTTGACACAGAGTCCAAGGAATTAGCTGTCCGATACGTTCTTGGGGCCGGCCAGTCTCTTCTCCGAGTCAAGGGCGGATCGGCCTTAATTGCCCTGAGGTCCGAAGTCCATAAGACGCCTCAGCTTCTGCGGATGTTTCGAGGTATACTCGGACCGGCCGTGCAGTCATTTTTGAGTAGAGTTAACGAGGGAAAACACAGAAATCCATCACTAGGAGAAATCTTTGAATAGGATAGTTTACAGAATCATTCTCATTTGTTTTCAACTTTAACATGGATTTCCTCAGTCAAACTCAATCAAATCTCAAAAACTTGACTGGATAGCCTCATGAATTACACTCTAAGAAAATTGAAAAGCAATATACAATATTGTCCAGTACATGCAGGCTCCCAACGGCTCGCCTCCGCACTTGTAAATATCCATACTTGTCGACCACTGGACGACCACTCATATACATATTGTGCATATTATATAACATCTCAATTCGATCCGTCATCTAGGGTTTTAGTCATGAGCCTTTGGCTTGTCTCGGGAGACTAAGGCTGGCATTACACGATACCAGACGAATTTTAAGCCGTTCAAAAAGTTGCATGTTTAGGAGTTCCGTTTTTCACTAGTTCGTTCATACGCCCAGCCGTGCAAATTTGGGACCGGGTTCCGTGTAAATGGTACGTACTGGTCAACATTTCGTACGGTTAAAAATTTGCCCGGTAACGTGTAAACCAAGCCTAATCATTCATGTCACTCCCTGCGTGAGGGCATAAAATATATCTATATATTTCTTTTCCGAGCATGCCACGGCGTGTAGCCGACCTTGACCTCAGGCGGTTGGTATCGTCTGCCTTGTTTTTTGGCTTATTGCCTCAAGATAAACTTACCAAGGTCAACACCTTGCTTACTATATTACTGTGCACTAACTTCCGTTTGCACTGAGAGGATTTCACGAACATATATATAATTAGAACATCAGAGGACTGCTCGTTTTTTGTCAGAAAAAGGAGCCTGTACAACTGAGCTCGTGAACAGGCTCCGCTCCGCTACCCCTCCCTCCCTCCCTAAATCCAAAAGCGTCAATTACAAGTCATCCTGTCCTCCTTCAGTAAACCCTTCCAACAAAGAAACCGATCTTGTTGTCAAGTGATATGGGAAAGCATTGCGCCCAGAGAAACCGCATCAGGTCCGCGGTTAACGTATCTACTCATGATCAAGAGTTACCGGAAAACAAAAGGATCATCTCAATGCAAGATCAGATAATGACACTAAGACTAAAATGGGAAAAGACTGCGTGCAAAATATCACACCTATATCGTATTCTTCACTCACTTCGAGGCTTAGCCTGTGAACGACTATTTGTATGGGACGGTTTCTTCCTCTCGTGTCCCCGTCAGTTTTCTCAAACAGAGATGCACTACGCATGCGCTGAATATTTCAGGCTCCAATCACGATAAATCGATAGACGGTGATAAAGCAATTAAGTTTAAGTTCCGGTGTCGTAATACTAATAATGGCTATTAATTTCCGACATGCTGTCGTTAGGCACTCTCGGCCAAATATCACAGTGTTAATCACTTATGAAAATAAACAGACATTGAATATCTGTAAATCAGTTAATAAAATCTTAGGACGCTTGGTGTTGACATGACTTTCGTTTTAGCTCGATATTGTATTGCGAAGAACGAATCAAGTCTCAAATCTCATGGTGGATGGCATAACAGAAGACATGGCGGCCATGTTGGATGATGTAACAAAAGACATGGCGGCCATGTTGGATGATATAACAAAAGACATGGCGGCCATGTGGGATGATATAACAGAAGACATGGCGGCCATGTTGGATGATATAACAGAAGACATGGCCACCATGTTGCATGATATACAAAAGACATGGCCACCATGTTGGATGATATAACAGAAGACATGGTTGCCATGTTGGATGATATAACAAAAGACATGGCCACCATGTTGGATGATATAACAAACGACATGACCACCATGTTGCATGATATACAAAAGACATGGCCACCATGTTGGATGATATAACAAAAGACATGGCCATCATTTTGTGTGATATAACAAAAGACATGACCACCATGTTAGATGATATAACAAAAGACATGGCCGCCATGTTGGATGATATAGCACAATTCATCGTACCTTTTGCTCAAATTTTTGGAATATTTGGAATACTACTCAGTCAAGGCTTGACGTGTGCTTCACGTTAAGAATGCGTCACACATCATAAATTCCCACGGGTAGATCATATGATTTAATTTCCTGTTTTGTACGAAGCGAGTTGTTGTTCATTATCGGTACAAAACCACCTATTTAACCTGGTGATGATTATTACCTTGTGGCTTTGCTCTTACTTAATTCGACGTCGCTGTAAACCGAGGTGGCGTCGTGTGATGCATGGTATGTATAATGGATAAGTGTATCCATACGAGTTTTTTCACATGATCTTTTTAGTTGCAAACAAAAAGCTTTTTTAAAAGCTTTTGCAAGTCAAGTGCAATAACAACAACAGCAAAATAAGCAACAATAACAACAGCTGCAACAACAACAAGAACAGCAACACCATCAACATCAACAAAAACAACAACAACCATTAAACAACAACAGTAGCAACGAAAGTAAAAATAAGCAATGAGCAGAAGCAGAAACATCCAATAACAATATTTAACAATCACTGCAGCTGGAAAGAGCAATAACAATTGTTAACAGCAAAAATTAACAACAACGGCAGCAGAGAACAACAACGAAAAATATCAGTATCAGCAGCACTAGAAACTAAGACTGTAAGATAAGAAGCTCAAACTGAAAAGGTTTCAAACGTAAAACGTACTGATCTAAAAATAAAATAAAAAGATGACAAACTTTGTCATAAAAAGCAACAAAAATGAACAAAGTGACTTACAAAATTATTGCGAATAAGAAAAATAGAAAAAGGAAAAATGAACTGATAAAGAAACAACTGATAAATAAACCAATGCGAAACTTAATGACATTGATTCGAGTACTTTACCAACCTTTCGCTATTGAACTCCAAATATGTTTTTTTCACAACGTTAACTCTGTGATGATAAGTAGAGTTATTTACAAGTCTGTAATTAAATACTGTTCTTTCAAGAAAGCTTAGCGCAAATTTAATTAATTACTTCGTTCTATATCTCTTGTCTAATAGTAGTCGACTAGTCTTCAGTCGGATTCCTATCTTTACCTACAGACGAATCGTTGTGTTACATTGATAAATGGCTCACTTCCAAGTATACTTCAACACTCTGGGCTTTCGTGTTATTGTGCTGAACAGTCGTGCTGGTAGAACAAAAATGCTGTTGATTTTTAGCATTGTTAACATTCCATTCCAACAAAAGATTGATTGAAATCCTCGTTGTAAAAACCTATCTATAAAGTAAATTGGTATTCCACTACAATCCACTACTTGACCTTCAAGAGTTCATTCACCCCAGAGCTGTCAACTGGAGAGTTTCTCATTTTGGCGGGAAATTGTCATCTCCCGCCAAAGTCTTGGATTCCACGATTTTTCTTGAAAGTGTAAGGCTGATTGCTCTCTGGCAGTAATAAATACTTTCAATGAATGTGACCTCATTGTGTTGAGCCATTCAGAGGGCGTCCGAGTATCAGATGGAATAGCCATTCAAGAGCAGCTGTCATGGCTTTCAAGAGCTGCCAATCATCTGTCCTGATCCGGAGCTGAGACGTCATGATGAACGCTCCACTCGGCGCGTGCCATAATCAAGAATCAGAGGCCTTGAATTTCTACGCCCGAGTTGGGTGAACAACGACGTGAATAGCCACTACGACCAAAGCCTCACTTTAAAACATGGATTTGACCAGGTACAAAGAAGTTTTAGTGGCTCCTTTGACTTTAACTGTTATGTTGTAGCCATCAGATTACAGATTTACCACTGGTATTCGCGTATCTAGCCAACAACTCTTCGAAATCTAAGGCGACTCACAATCCTCTCGTATTTTTTTACAGATTTGTAGCGTCTTTGGCTTTCTTCGCCCTGACCTCATGCTCCTTCTCAGGTACGTATATTCTAGTCTGCTAAATCAAACTGTTCAATGCCGACCAATTCGTTCTTAAGTGGATTCATATTCAAAGCGGGACTGTGGTATTTTCAACTTTGTTTATAATTCTGGCTAGTTAGTACTTTTCCATTGCCACCAGCAATTGCCTTTATTCCGGAGCGGAAGTGAATCAGGAGGAAACGTCTCATTACGTAAAATTTTTCAGTATTTCCTCTTACTATTGTTGTAAACCAATGGAATTTTTCTCGTAATCCTTCAAATACAATGCCCAACTAAATCCTTCATATACAAGCTTTTCGCGTTTGAAAGAATTTAGTAGAAGCTGTTCCTTATTTGCAAGCTCGGAATCATGCAACATGCTTCAGAACTCATTCAGAAGAAAGTAGTTCAGTATACAAATCGTAGAATGCTTTAGAAATGACACTTCAACTCATGGTTGCTCATGTTAACCAGTTATAGTAGCCTTTATCTTGACTTATCGCTCGTTATTTGGGAGAAAGTGTTCACTGAAACACTGAAAGTCTTGCTGCAAGAAGTTGTAAGACGTCCGTGGCAAAACGCTGTCTGGATTTAGTGAATCCACGCACGCTTTTCAAAACTTCCTAATCATAAAATACGACCATGTTTTTCGTTCCTCTTTACACCTTATCTCTCATCTAAGTATAAATGTTTTTCTTTCCAGTTGTAGTATTTTTAATGCATTTCGTTATCAGATCAATATGTAAGCAGTTGTTTATGGCTTTCAGCGAAGTTTAGCGCCAAGGGATGGGGTTTATTTTGGTCACTAATGAATGGACTCTGGGGTTGTATTACAAATCACTTATGTAGGCTGGGCTGTCTAGACGATCCTTACAATACGAATTAGAAATCTTCCTTAACTCTGTCAACCTTTTAAGTACAATTCCTCAGTCACCTTTTTTTCTCATAGACAACTTGGAGTCATGAACATATATTTTCCCCAGAGAAAACGTATTGAGAAGTTTCCCACAGGAAATGAATATCACCCCGATTCAGCTAGCATAAGAAGATGGTTTCCGCTGCGCCAAAGTCGCTTTTTCGAGACTCTTCAAGCTTAAGTTATCTTGCTAAGATTAGTACTAAATGCCCTCAGCTCTATGAACGAGAGTCAAGTTTCTTAGTTCGTGTACTAGGGAGTTTAGAAATAGAAAAACCCTTTGTTTTTGAGCAAACAAGCTGTGTTTTGGTTGTACACAAAGCTTGATATGTGTCAACAAAAATCTAATACTATAACGAGAGGAATGACACCAAATAGAAGCCAGTACTCAAACTGAGCGTTATAGACAATTGCGATACGTTTTCCAGCTGTGAATGCGACCTTCTAGTTGAAGTTGACAGTAGAACTAACTAATAGAAAGGATAGTCTTAGAAAACGTCTAAGAGAAGACCACTATAACTAGTTTTCACACACCCAACCGTAGGGATGCCAAAAAAAAAAAAAAAAAAGAAAAATACAGTTCGCAGTCTTATGTTGCCTTAAGTGCTCCAATCCACAGCTTGCAATAGACTTAGCAAACCATTGTTCAGGGTTTTTCTTCCAATGAGCCTCTTATCGTTTTGTTTTGATTGGCTCTCATCCAGAAAGCAGTCCACAAATGTATCGCTTTGGCACATCTAGAAATCGATGTCTGCTATGATAGGTCAAAGGTAGACTTGCGGAAGTCGAATTTACTGCCTCTTCATTTGCGAGAGATAAGCATCAATTGCTAGAGAATGTCGGACACTAACACGGGTGCTCGTAATTTCGATATACGTAGTAAGATGAGGTTTGTCTCTTTCAGTTTTTGCACGGCCCTCGGTGGATTTGTGTTCACGTGGTCACGTAGAATTTCTTTTGAAATATAGTCAAATGCTTTTTTGACTTTGATAGGACATGTGACTCAAATCCTATTTTGCTATTATGAGTGTTTTTTTCCAGTACTGCAATCACCTGATCTGAGAAAAAATATTAGCCAATCAGAATCAAGAAAATCTGCAAAACTGAGGTGTCATCCTTAGGAGCCCAGCAACTTGGGAAACGGTTATTTCTTTATTTTATTTTCCCATCCAATGATAAATATCGTAGACATGTATACAGAATGTCATAAACCTCTCCTCAAACTCTATTTTTATTGCAGATATAACTTTTTTAAAGTCAATTTTCACATGCTTCATGACACCTCGGTTTTGCAGTGACGTCATTTCTACGTCACTGTTTCAGATCAGCTAGATGTGATTCAGTTTTTACCATGAGAGCTTTGCAGTTGAATACTATTGGGCATTTCTATACGTTGCTTCTTTGCTTGCCTGCTTGTTTGTATGTTTGTTTGTTTGTTTGTTTGTTTGTTTGCTTGCTTGTTTGCTTACTTCCCTGTTTGTTTTCTAGGTTGCCAGTTTGCTTGCTGGCTTGCTTGCTCAATGTTGGTTTGCTTGCTTGCTTGCCAGTTTTTTTAGTTGTTTGGTTGTTTGGTTGTTTGGTTGTTTGCTCGTTTGCTCGTTTGCTCGTTTGCTCGTTTGCTCGTTTGCTCGTTTGCTCGTTTGCTCGTTTGCTCGTTTGCTCGTTTGCTCGTTTGCTCGTTTGCTCGTTTGCTCGTTTGCTCGTTTGCTCGTTTGCTCGTTTGCTCGTTTGCTCGTTTGCTCGTTTGCTCGTTTGCTCGTTTGCTCGTTTGCTCGTTTGCTCGTTTGCTCGTTTGCTCGTTTGCTCGTTTGCTTTAATTTCTGAGCTATTCTAGCTAATTTTTTGAGCTTGTGGGGCATAGCAACGGTAACTAAGGAGTGAGTTTGAACCATAAATAGACGCAGAAATAACACTCAAAGGAATGACACGTTAAAATCAAACTTCGCCCAACCTCAAGAGCTTTCTCGTCCTAATTATCAAGAAATCCTCTAATACGAACTAAGATTTTATTTCTTACATTATATCCTGTGCTTAGCTTCGTTCACCTTGACTTTAAGCTATTTTTACGCTAGGTCAGTGGATAATCATATTAAGAAGCGTTTTTATTCATAGGTCAAACAGCCTCATAACTGTTTTTCGGTGTCAACACATGGCACGCGCCACGTAGCATTTCCAGTATATCTCTTTCCTCGCCAGTACTGCGACGTTTAGAATGTTCTGGAACAATCTCGCTCAATTCGTTGATATCTCACTCTAGTCATAAAAATCCTTTTTGCGAGAATGCAGTAAAAAGACGACCACATCAGAGCATACTGGAGGCAAAAAACTGACAACACCGACAAAAACACTGACAAATATGACAAAAAACGAACAACAACGAGTGATGGGGCTGCAGGTTTTGATCAACAATGCTTTGCGTGATTAGGTGTTCGCTCACCTGGTGCTTTTTAGCCGCGAGTTTAATTGTGGCCGGCATATGCACGAGCTCTTGGAAATATTTGTCATCCTCGCTTTTGCTACTTGAGTATTACTTAGTATCAGCACCAACTCTCTTCGGTGTCTTGTCCTATAGGTCGTCTGAGAAACTTGATACCTTCTTCCTTAAAAGCTAAAACTGATTTTACGGGAAACTTCGTAACAGC
This sequence comes from Anthopleura sola, assembly GCA_023349425.1. Classification (NCBI taxonomy): domain Eukaryota; kingdom Metazoa; phylum Cnidaria; class Anthozoa; order Actiniaria; family Actiniidae; genus Anthopleura; species Anthopleura sola. The sequence goes on from JALHLI010000021.1 coordinate 4,124,880, forward strand.
ATTAACACGAGCGTGCGTGCATGACCACGAGCAATATGTGTACCGCATAATGACCTAACAAGCTAAATTCCATTTCGATCTGTTAGTCGTAGCTTAGCTTTGATCAGCCCAGAGGATGATGCATGGTTTGATCATGATGTGTTAGTTAGCCATGTGTTATGTAGTCCAATCAAGCTATGCTCAATACGCAGTTTTACATGGAAGCCCTATAAGTCATCCTAGTTGACAAGATGATTATCTTGATGCATACACAATAGAAGAGTTACAGATATACCTTAATTATCTGAGAATAATCCGCTGGATAAGTGGCTGGAGTTGAGACCGGGAGAGTGGGAAGCAAACCTTTTTTGAAAATTAAGAAAGGCGAGTACAACTCTTTTTTTAAGGATTTGCTAAGAGAGACTTTGAGAAACTTTACTGACTTGCGTTCTTGGTATTACATTTCATGCCTCAGGCAAGAGTTCGTGTCTAACACGTATACCTCCTAGTCGTCGGTAATCTAATAATTCTCTTCATCGTATTAAATACGGTTTCAAAGGACGGCGAATGTTTCTATTTGAGAACCTTCACGAAGATGCCTGACCCTCGCTGCATCGGCGCCGCACGCGAGGAGTGCGCAAAACAGCAGCTTGGTTCTTAAGTGTCATTCAATTGTTAGGTTTTGCGGAGGGAGGAAAAAATGAAACCCGGAGAAAATCCTCAAATCCAACAAACTTAACTCACATGGATTCATTGATATCATTGAGTCCAGGAATCTAAACTAACTAGCTCGAAAATTGCCTATGCAAGCGCGCAAAAGATTCCATATCCAAGATAAGAGTTTGTTTTAATATACTTTTTCCAAGGGTTAAATGCGCACATATCCAAGTCCAAAAACTTGGCGAGCGCACTGCAAGAAGAAATTGAAGAATATTGAAGAAATTTAGGGATGAAAATTAACAAGTTTGGACGCATTAATTTTTTCATGCTCAGCCATAGTGGCCAAAACATATGGTTTTTCACGCTGCGCAAGATCCAACAGTTTCTCTTTCGATGCTTAAACGACCTTATTAAAAATTCCTCCCTTTTTCTTCAGATGCTATCTGCGGTGGAAATCTCACTGGATATTTCGGCGTCATCAAAACTCCGAACTACCCCAACATATACCCGAACTTTGCTCACTGCGTCTGGAACATCAAGGTCAACAAAGGGTTTAAGATACGCATACGATTTACGGAGTTTTCCGTTGAGCCTTTCTTTAAGTGTGAGTACGATTGGGTGCTTCTGCGTTCGAATAATAACTCAACTCCCAAGTATTGTGGCAGAAAAGAGAAACATAATCCAAATAGGCCAAGGACATTGACATCACCGACAAATGAGGCAAGCCTTATTTTTCACTCGGACTACTCGAACGAGGAGAAGTATATTGGATTCGTTGCTCATTATGTTGCAGTAGGTGAGTGGTTGGAAGGTTGTGTAAGAATCGTGGAATTGTTGGAAGTCTATCTCCATCTGTTGATCTTTCCCTTACTCTTTGTCACTCTCTTTTTCTTTTTTTCTTTTTTCTTTTTGTTTCTCTCTTCTCTTTTCCTTTCTCTTTCTTTATATCTATAGCTTTCTCTCTTTTCCTTTCTTCTGTCACTTTTGCTTTCCCATTTTTTCTTTTTCTTTTCTCTCTTTTTCTCTCTCCCTCTGTCTCTTTTTCTATATTTTTTCTCTTTCTCTTTCAGTGTTTCTTTCCTTCTCTATTCATCTCCTCATCTCCATCTCTTTCTCTTTCTCTATATTTATATCTTTCTCTCTTTTCCTTTCTTCTGTCACTTTTGCTTTCCCATTTTTTGCTTTTTCTTTTCTCTCTCTCTCTCTCTCACTCTCTCTTTGTCTCTAGTCTTTTATATTCTCCATCTCCAATTCTTTTTTTCATTCTCTCTCTTTGTCTCTAGTCTTTTTCATTCTCCATCTCCAATTCTTTTTTTCATTCTCTCTCTTTGTCTCTAGTCTTTCATTCTCCATCTCCAATTTATATTCTTTTCATATTTCCATTTATATGAATATCAATGTTATCCATGCCTAAGCCTATGCTTCGTTAATATCCCCGCCTCCTTCCATCATATCTTACAGCTATTTTCAAGCATTGTTCTTTTCTTGTTTCAGATACCGACGAATGCAGCAAGAAGAAAGGCCTGTGTGATCACTACTGTCACAACTACCTTGGCGGTCATTACTGTTCTTGTAAAGCGGGCTACAGGTTACTCAAAGATAGAAAATCCTGCAACAGTAAGTTCACACACAAGGAGCTCGAATTACCAAAATTCCCCTTCACCGTTCCCTGCGCAATCTTGAACGTTAGCCGTGCCTTTACATCGAAGCGAGACCAACGGTGAGCTTGCAATGTTAGATACCTTGGACAATTATTCACAGGTCTCTATTATTGTAAGCTCACTGTTCGTCTCGCGTTCATGCAAATGCACGACTACTTTTCAAGATGGCGCAGGGAACTGTGAACGGGACTATTGGCCATATGATTTACATTACAATATCTTGCTGTCGTAGTTGTCTGCAAAAATCAACAGCTGACAGCAAGACGTGGTACAATAATGACACCAGAATTTCCTGGAGCATATCCTAAGAATGCCAACTGTGACTGGACAATTTCAGTGGAAAAGGGTTATCAGATTACAATGTATTTCCAAAAGGTAAGGGATTATTATTTTGAATTTACATTTTCACGAATGCAATATTTGTTGCAAATGTTTTTTTATCATAGAACATAGAACATCCCTGCGTTTGTTCATCATGCCTTATATCGGTGTTTAGCAACGCTTGACCCAAGGATAGCGAGCATGTTGCATTCAGGTCTAGCTTGGGTACAAATATCTTTTAAACATCATGTCATATATTGCTGTTCACCAAAGCCAGATCTACACGGGTGCATTCTGAGATAGTATGGATACCAAAATCTTTAGTTTATCATACCTTAAATGGAAGCTAGACTGGTGTATTCTGGGCTACCATGGGTACCGAAATCTTTTGCTCATCATGCAATATTTTTAGTTCTTCGAAATCAGCGAAGCTAGATTCGGGATAGCGGAAGCTGACAGGTACTAATGGTAGCCTTTCTTTCTTTGACTGTAGTTCGATATCGAAGCTCACCCCGATGTACCCTGCCCTTATGACTACCTCAAGGTGTCGGCAGGCATTGGTCGGCGATATGGCCCATTATGTGGAAAGTCACTACCAAAGAATATCACTTCCTCTGGGAACTATATGCACTTACAGTTTGTGTCTGATGCTACTGGTGCTTATAAGGGATTCAAGGCTTATTACGAAACACATGGTAAGTATTACCTGTATAGACCCCTTGCAGCACGTCGGAATGCAGCTCAATTTGGAGGACAAAACAATACGTTCCAATAGACCATTTTCGAGATGCACGAGCGCTTTCAAAAATATCACAGGCACAGACATGAAAAAGAGGCATTTTCGGGCAAGATCACTGCCCAAAATGCCTCGAGATCATGAACGCTCCTGCGATATTTTTGAAAGCGCTCGCGCATCTCGAAAATGGTCTTTTCTCAGGAGATTGAAATTCTTTTGTTTTGTCCTCCATATTGAGCTGCTTTGACGACACGTGCGAGGAGCTAGCATGCTGACATGAGCCAGTGGACAAATGTAGTCAGCAATTAACTTCATATTTTTGCTTGCCATCCTTTAAGAGGTGGCCGAAGAGCAAGTTGACGTTTTTTTCCCGCCAATTCTATTGGTTGATTTTTCATTTTCTTTTATGATAGGAATCATTTGTCCCAAGCAGACCGCACCAACGAATGGTAAAATGCAAGGCAACAGCTTCTCATTCAAGGATACCTTACAGTTTGAATGTCTCCCTGGGTATCAGTTATTTGGATCGTATATACGGGAATGTTTGAACTCTGGACGATGGAGTGGTGTTACACCATCATGTAGACGTAAGTGGCCGCGTTTATAACCCTAGGGTAACTCGACATGTGTGAATGGGACACATGTGAAAACGTTTGCGCACTATCACCATCATGTAGACATAAGTACAAGATAAGAAGGCGATGGTCACCATAGGATCACTCGACATTAATGAGTATGGAACACGAGTAAAAAACGGCTGCGCATGCTCGTAGTCCAGAACGTCTTCGAACTTCTGCAAAAATATGCATAAAATGAACAACTAAATACTAATTCGGTCATAGAAAGAGAGCCACAGGTTTGTTACCCATGCACACTCTATTGAGTGCTACCCTCGTAAAAAGACTTCCAAAGATTAATGATTGCATCCATTTTCTTCGTTCCCCTCAGGTCTTTCATGTGGTCATCCAGGGATGCCCCAACATGGTTCTATGGTATCCCAAGGATTCCGTTATTTGGATAACGTGAATTACTCGTGCAATCAATTCTTTGAACTCCATGGTGACAGCAGTAGAACATGTCGGGCTGATGGCACGTGGACCGGCTCCATCCCGAAATGCATTGCAAGTAAGTAACGTGCTACCTTACCCCCAACCCAACGGAGGAAGGACCTAAGGCCTGCCTAGGGTAAATCGGCATTCAAAACTAAAGGGCGAAAGGCGGGGATTGAAAATTGATTTGATTCTTTCGTGAGAGTCAAGATATTTTAATTACCCCTTTTATCGGACGTCATCTGTTATAACTCGGCTTCAATAGATCTTTTTTTAAAAGCTTAGGGGTAATGTTTCCCCATTGCAAACCATGTACCATTCTCTTGAGAATAAAATTCTTTGCTTTACCCATATTTATGCCATCTTCTTGTGTCTAACTTTTAAAGAAATGAGAAATACGCTAGGGAATGACAAGTGGTATGAAATAGAAAATCATTACTCCCAAGCTAAAAAAAGGTCACTTTATTCACAACTTTCCATACATCGGTTCAATGGTGAAACAAAATATCATTCAATCGATGCTGCAAGGTTCAAATTTGAATAATCCTTTGAAACTTCCTTGCAGTCTTGATTGAATGCTTTGTCTGTGACCAGTGAACCGATGTTTGGAAAATGGTGAATTATCACTTACTAACGAGTCCTTGAATCTTCTTGCTCAGCCTGTGGTGAGACGCGCTTCAACAATACTCGCAGGCAACAGTGTCGGCAAAGGATTGTTGGTGGTCAGAATACAGTCAAAGGGGCCTACCCATGGCATGTGTTGATAAAGAAAGATGGTGATGTTGCTTGTGGTGGGTCATTGCTCAGTGAAATTTGGGTTCTCACAGGTAAGTTATACTAGTGGTAGCATTCGTGTGCACTCTAGCTATGGGTCCTTTAGTGTCATCTGTTGGATACTTCTTTATATTTGTTTGCCTATAATCCATCCATCTTTTCATCTGGTCTGCCATCCATCCATCCATCCTTCTTTTCATCCATTCATCCATCCATCCGTCTGTCGTCCATCCATCCATCCATCCTTCTTTTCATTCATTCAACCATCCATCCATTCATCTATCCATCTGTCTGTCGTCCATCCATCCATCCATTTGTCCATCCACCCATCCATTTATGCATCCATCCATTCATGCATTCATCCATATTTATCTATCCATCCATCCATACCTTCATTCATCCTAATCTGCCTATCACCATTTCTCTGATTTATAGCATTCTGCCAATCATTTAGTTTTGAACAATGTCTCTTATATCAGAAAACACTTTCTTCAAAAACAACATTGCCTCCTTTCCAAAACCTCCTCTATCAAAGATAAATCCCTTTTTTTGTTTATTCTTTCCTCAGCTGCTCACTGTGTTACAGACAGAAAAGCAAACGTGTTAAACGTCAACAGATTCCATATTCTTCTTGGCCTTTACAAGACGTCCAAAACAGACGAGGTACAAGTCCAAAAGAGGAACGTCTCACAGATAATTACTCACAGTGGATTTGACTACATGACTTTTGATTCTGATATGGCACTGATAAAACTTGATGGTGAGATCTCAATTACTGATCACGTGAGACCTGTGTGTCTGCCACAAGACGCAAGGTGAGATTCATTGTTTCTTTGAAAGTGATGAGTGTCTGCTTGTCTGCTTGTCTGCTTGTCTGCTTGTCTGCTTGTCTGCTTGTCTGCTTGTCTGCTTGTCTGCTTGTCTGCTTGTCTGCTTGTCTGCTTGTCTGCTTGTCTGCTTGTCTGCTTGTCTGCTTGTCTGCTTGTCTGCTTGTCTGCTTGTCTGCTTGTCTGCTTGTCTGCTTGTCTGCTTGTCTGCTTGACTGCTTGTCTGCTTGTCTGCTTGTCTGCTTGTCTGCTTGTCTGCTTGTCTGCTTGTCTGCTTGTCTGCTTGTCTGCTTGTCTGCTTGTCTGCTTGTCTGCTTGTCTGCTTGACTACCTACAAAGTAATTTTCGTATCTGATTGTATTTAGTCAACTCTCTATCATCCAACCATCAAAGTTTGGCATGGCTGTAGGTTGGGGAAAAACGAGTGGCAGAGACGCATTAGCCAAGACTGGTGGTCTTGCTAACACGCTCAAGGAAGCTTGTTTGCCAGTTGTAACTGAAGCCGTATGCAGTCAATCTTTCTTAGATGAAGGTTACATTGTCACTGCAAACATGCTCTGCGCTGGGCACGCCAGTGGTGGGAAAGACATTTGTCAAGGTGACTCTGGAGGTGGATTTGTCTTCTTCGACAATCAAAAAAAGAAGTGGGTCCTTGGAGGAATTGTGAGCTGGGGAAGCAGTCATGGATGTGGTCTACCAAACAAATATGGCGTGTACGTTAAGGTGACAAATTTTATCGGTTGGATTCGGAGAAACCTATTTTAGACGTTACAAACTGAAAGAAACTTAGTATAGCATTGTACATTGTATAAAAAGACCTTAGACTCCACAAGTACAACAGTTGCATTCGGTTTTCGACGCACTTCGGTAAACTGGAAAGTGTGACGGTAGTGATGGAACATTGGAATATAGAAGAAGATAGCAGTTTAAGCAAAGTGGTAGAATACATCTTCTTGGACATTGAATGGATTGTTAGCCAGGACAAAATGAAAATACCTGTTCCTAGACGTCAAAACAGGATCCCAGTGGAAATGAGTCTTTTAGTAATGGTAAACCTTTCTTCTTGTCAATTAACGAAGGTCTTATAACTGTTGAATCTCGTAATGGCTAATGCCGTAATGCCTTTGATTCTATTCAGCATCGCCAGTGAAGTAACAACTTCTAGAAAAAACGTTTTAGATTTTGGGTCTGAAAAAACGGTGTTGGCCTTAAATTTCGTTGGCATTACTCGGACCAATTATAGCACTCTTCTCTCCGCCGAAATTGTATTTTTATAATGCGATATTAGTATTATATGTTTTTTTATTAAGAACAAACTTAGATGTGCATGATAAAAGGGGTACAATGGCGTTGATGTTTGATGGAAGAACTGAACTGCTTTGCTAAATTCTCTATTGATAACACGAATCTGTAGCAATAGCCCACCCCCTTGCATGTGACATCAAAGCAGCTCAATTACGAGGGAAAAACAAAATAATTTCAATCTCATGAGAATTGGAAACCTATTGTTTTGTCCTCCAAATTGAGCTGCACTCCGAAGAGTTGCAAGACATTCCCATGAGATGAAAATGACAAAGACGTGGCAGCCATATTGGTGTTATGAACAAAGGGATGCTAACACAAAATCCTTGGTTGAATACCACCAACATGGCGGCGCTGGCTAACTTCAAAACGAACTTCAGTTCAGCTCTTCTCCGCTGGACGTAGTCAATTTCGATATGACCGTGCAATGCACTATTGACTTCCTCTGATCACGTGACCAATTTAGCGCAGACTGTCATCCAACATGGCTGTCGTATCACTCTATGCTCCTTTCCGTAGTCTTCCCACAATCCCTTATGATCCTAGCGCGAGCTCGAGGTCAGGGTAAAATTTGCATAAAAATGTATTTAAAAAATGTGCAAATTTTACCCTGACCTCGAGCTCGCGCTAGGATCATAAGGGATTGTGGGAAGACTACGGAAATGAGCATAATTCCTTCATGGGAATTAGTCAATCCCATAGTGCAATGCATTATGGGAATTCTCCGATCACGTGACCAGTTTAGCCGATATATTCCAACATGGTTGCCATAAAGTATGTCCTTATAATTCCTTAACAAAAAGACTCATCTCTTTAGACTTTTATTAGGTTAATATTTTATATATTTAAAAAACCGTATCTTATACTTATACAAACTGTCTGCATGCATATGTATTACACTAGTACACTAAAAGCGATAGTTTTGCACGTGGGAGGGGAGGGCAATGCTGTTGTAGAAAGTAGAAAAGTTGACAGACCTGGAAAGGTACCCAAAAAAAAGGAACTTTTAATTAGCCAGGGAGGACTCGAACGTTTCTCTACTACTCCCCCCCCCCCCCCCCCCCCCCGCCCTTCCCCTCCTCTACTCTCCCTATCTTAACCTCTTCGGCACTGGTAATAATTTATAACTAGCAACTAGATATCCTAGCCTGCATACGAAGTACACCCGCCCGCCCTGCTCCCAATAAAACGACATTCTTGCTTTTCTCTAAAAGTTCACTTTCCATAAAGATATTTCACCGTATAAGTGGTTTGATTGTCATCTTTCTGGGAAAGTCTGTGGTAGCTTAACTAAAGCACATATAAAAGTTATAAGAATAAAGTTTGAAATAACGTCACCTATATAATCTATTTTGAAGTCAGGTATGTTTAGTTATTTTGTAGAAATAAAAGAAAGCAATAAATTGTCAAGAAGTTGTTGAATTTTCTAGCTTCTTTTTTGTATTTTGGAAGTAAATTTTTTCCATTTCAGACCACGTGTCATTACCTTGAGAATAAGATTCTTTGTTAGAGTTGTATCCATATTCATGCGTCTTCTCGTGCGCAACCGTTAAACAAAGAAATGATGCTCTAGGGAATGAGACGTGATCGGAAATGGGAAATCTATTATATTGCCCGTCTAGACTTTCTCGCGGTGTATATTTGCACGTGGGCTTGTATTGTCCGAAAGCTTCAGGTTTTTCTACGTTGTTGACATGCATGTATATTCAAAACATTCTCTACAACTGAAAAGACGTTCACTCTACTCTACTCGCTGTCCAACGTATGTTCGTCGGTACACGAACTTCGGGTTCTCTGCTGCTTAGGCTTAGCCGGTATTTAGTGTGAAATAATACAAGTGTTCCAGTGAAGGTCCTTGAAATTTCAAAGTGTTTGTATTCTAGAAGTTTCGTGGAAAGTTTCTCTGAGTAAACAAGCCTATAATCAAGGGACACAACGGTATTCTACGAATTCAAAACAAGGTATTTGAAAGTCGCTGAAACTTTGAAAGTCAGCATTTCGTGATTATAATCATATTGAAATAATTTATTCGTCAAACAACGAAATATAAGAGCTCAGAAAAAATTTGAGCTCTTATTTCGAGTTGCTGTTTAAAACGAATAATTTATTTCATTTATCTTCACCATACATTACTTTTCACATATAATTTTCAATATAATATCAGTGTCAATATAATTATAGTGTTTCTTCATGCCTTAGTAGTGAATGAAAGCTGCATGATTCGTATCAGTGTAGAGGCTATTTAAGTTTTTATTGTAATTTATTTGTTACAAATTTTAAAAATTAACTTGGTTACCAAACCAACGATGCAAAATTCTCAAGAATGTAATCTGACTGGGCATATATGGAATCTGCGATCAGTCGTTGCATGGACCCAGGATCCAAATTTCAAGGGGGGGAGGGGTTGGTAGTTACCTGGAAAAAAGAAAGTATACATAGCTTCTTCTTTTGATTTTGTATTACATTTTTTATAACACTGGTGGAGGGATCTGCGCGGGATCCGCCCTTGTAGTAAAGACCGATGACAAACTGACTTTGTGGCTTACATTTTGCTTGAAAATACACGTACATGAACGCGAGAACCCACGAGTTGTTATTCAGACCAGAGAATCGAACATATTTTTGAAGTGACAGCTGCCCGAAAGTTATAATAATTAGGCCTTGGAGACACATGATGCCAAAGACGTTTATATCAACTGTACACGCCTTTACTGAACTAGAATGATTCCTTGACTCGAGAGTGCCCTCCGGTAAACCTAACAAATTAAGTTTGACTTCAATCTGTGAGTTAGCCATGCCCTGACTTAGATCAGCACAGAGGTTGTTTCAGGGTTCTATCTGTGAGTTAGCCATGCCCTGACTTAGATCAACACAGAGGTTGTTTAATTTCAGGGTTCGATCTGTGAATTAGCCATGCCCTGACTTAGATCAGCACAGAGGTTGTTTCAGGCTCCGATAAAATTCAAAAATTTTTCGAAGGTACACATGTAATCAGTTTTATGCTTTCATATTTGTTCTCGTTATTGAATCAAGCTTCGAGAGGAGGGAAAGTAACACCTTGGCAAATAAGAAAAACAAATTTCTTAATTAAACAAATCAAACGAAATTGTCGTCAATCTACTAACGGAATTGCTAAATTACCAATAATTGACAAGAAAATTAAGTGCGATGGATGACTGGCAGCTGCAATGCCTTGTGATCGGGAGAGCTGATCACGTGATCGATGACGATTATTTAATGCATAAATTTTAACGGTTATTGACGATAGGGGAAGAAGCAATTCATTTGAAGAAAAACATATGTACATAAATATATAATCATATGAGGAAGTAGCTGATCCCATTAAAGAGTGCTCAATACACATATGGTGTAGAGCAAAGTATAAATGTAATAACGAAGAGGCAAGATTTGCTGTTACTCCGAGTTTCGTGCTTACGCACTCGTCAGACAGTATTTAATATATATATATATATATTTATTTATTTTATTAGTGAAATGAAATAATCACGTGATTGAAAATTACAACAAGTACAACGTGAAGTAAATCAAATAATCACGTGATGAGGATTCGAATCTACGTAATTAGGCAATTAGCCTGAACCACATGAAGGCAAACTGGATAATCACGTGATGATTGGAAATCTTCAATCACGTGGTATAATCACGTGAATGAGTTACACTTAGAAAAAATGGCGGGAAACTCCTCACGTTTGCTTTCCCTTGGTCTGCAAGATCAAGGTGTATTAGAGCATAGTCACGTGACCAGGAGATAGTCACGTGATGAAGTGAAGTAATCAACTCAGATTAACACCTAAGATTTCGTCATAACTAACTTTTTTGAGGTTTTGGAATCAAATTTAGTTTATTTGTACCACTTATTATGTTTCTAAGAATTTGAAAATATAAAAATGAAACAAAAATATATGCGAATTATATTTACTCACATTTATTTTCTTCGTTTTCGAAATTCAATAAAAAAAGAAATTATTGCTCATATATTTAACATTTCAAAGAAGGAAGGTAAAATTTTGTATCAAACAAAGCATTTCTCTTCTATTCGAAAGTGCAAGACCCATGATGTTAAAATGATTCAAACCTTTTCTAGATCTCAATTTCGATTTTATAAATTGATGGTTTCAAAAATCTCCTCATCTTTATTAAATAAAATTGGTCTATTTCTTAAATCAACTTAGTTCAAATTTCACCAATTTCGATTATTTTACTTTTTTATTTATTTTCCCCGTAATATTAGTTTTTGTTTTCTTCAAGATAAAGCAGCAACATTGGCAGAATTGACCCAAGGTCGCGAACCAGATTATCATAATTGCAGTAAATATACGTCATTGTTCGACTCTAGAATATAGGAAATGGCTTGACTTTTTTGCTTGTTTTTGTCGTTAAAACGTGTTAAGAATAAAATTGAAAAAGGAACAAAGTGTGACATATATCAATTAGCAATGTTATAATTTCTCTGGGATACTATTTTTTTAAATTTGAAATAGTAACTATAATTTTTCTTTTTCTTTTTCTTTTTTTTTTTACTTTTTTTTTTTTTTTTTTCTTTTTTCTTTTTTTTTTCTTTTTTTTTTTTTTTTTAAGGCCATTTTTCTCTTTTCTCTTTCTTTCTTTCAGCCAATTTTTTTTTTTTTTTTTACTTTCTTTATTCACTATTATCCAAATAATTTAATTCATAATTCAATTCCTAATTCCTATATTTTGAACTCCACAACCATCCAGATTTTTCCATGATATTACTAAATAGTATACTTTTTCCCAAATCAGCTTGAATCTCATTATATGATGACGGAGTATGGTCGATTTTTCAATGTGACATTTCCTACAGGCACTTCTAAAATAATAATTCATAGTATCTATTTTAAAATGGGATAAAAATCTATCTGGCACGGATTGAAAAGAGTTTTTTTCGCATTTTCAATATTAATTGCCCTGGATTATCAAGTTGAAAGCTAATTGTACAAAAAAGTAAATATTGAATAAGAGTTTTTACCAACAAAAAATCAAAAAACCGTAGCGTTGTCATGGAAGTAGAAGATTTGTTTAAGTACCCTTGGAAGTGCATTTGGAGTAACAAATGCGATGTCTTATCTAATATCTTCACTTAAGAGCCAAAAAGACAAGCTCTTCTTTCAAGCTTTCTAAATAATTCATGCGAACACAGATTACTTTGAACTAATTGGACAATATAGAAGGATTTGTATGTGGTGACGATAGCAATTTACGAGTTACGACAAGTAATCGCTTTTTGTATTTCGCTGTGTTACACTGGCATAAATTAACACCATAGTGGCTAGTATTTTCACAACAAGCTATCAAGCCTCCTATATATACATCTGCCTAAAGCTGCTTGAAAAAAATATATTTTTTACTTCACGCTAATTAATGTATTTTGAGCGTTTATGCTTTTTTTCTCTCTCTCGGTAGAATAGTTTAAGCATCATCTCTTTCTAATTTTATAGACTTTATCGCTTTTTTTCTCTTCAAATTACGAGAGGACAAAATGCATTATAGTTAGGACAGCCATAACCGATGCTCTTCGCTTATATATACATAAATATAGCCATAGTTACTGACCCTAGTAAACAAATATTTATAGTAAATGAAATGTCAAAATTCTATGTATGGTTGTGAAATGTGGGGTTTTGATGTTCTGGTAAAATGGCATTGGCTTAAGCACGGGCGTAGTATTCGTCTAGAATCAAAACTGTTTGTGAAATCGCACTGACAGGTGATATACAGTTCAGAATGGGTCGCTAATTACATCAGTGACCCACTGTGGTCAACTTTTGGATCACATCCCTTTTGAAGCTAATTTACGTATGTGTACGCTCCCAGCAAAGCTTAAACAATAGAGCTGTGGAATAGGTATAAGAAGTCAAATGGCATCAGTTGTATTGTGATTCAAATTGTAGCGAGCTACGAAGCGAATACTACTGCAGTGATCTGGAGCGGAGTTTGCTCAGTACCACTGGATAATTCGTAAATATCAAGCCTTGTAATTATAGCTTTGCAGAGCACGTTAGCTCAACACTTTTGGGAGCCAGATTTTTTTGTGTGATTTACTCACCGACGTTTGAGGAGATTCTGAAGCTGAGGTTTTAGTAGGGTAGAACAAGTACAGGATGAACGATCAAAAATATCGCCTAAATAACGACGAAGAGATGACTCTTAACTCTCATAACGGTCCATACTCTCCTGATGCCATGATCGCCCCAAGCAGCCGTAACACAGGAACCGTTCAAGCAACCCACTCGAAAAGACCTCGTATATTCTTCCTTATTATTGTGCTTCTCCTTGTGACATGTGGTGTGCTCATCCTCTTGTATTCCCTAGAGCGAGGGAAACGAATCCGAGCCGAGAATGATAATCAAGAAACACACTTGAAGACACTTTCCAATCAGATCTGCACGAGTGAACACTGCATCCACACAGCCTCAGGTACTAATTTGACAAGTGAAATATTGTATACGTTCGGTAAATGTTCTTTTTTCCTTTTATCTGTTTTGTCTAGCTTCCTCCCGAGTGTGTCAAATTCTATAAAACATTGTTTTCCCGAAATTTGAATATTTTTTTCCTTCAACAAAAAACAACAAAAAACAACGCACAGAATCCTGTTCTTCCGACAACTGACAAATCCACAATTTCTTTCATCGATTTTTATAACCTTAACTCCTACACTTTTGACACTAACTTAAGCAAATTTCAATTTAGGCTTTTCTATTATTCCACGGTTTCTAAATTTATATACACATATAGATATATTTTTGTAAATTTTCAAGCCTCCCACGTTCATACAGCCTTTAATTTACCCGGGGAGAAGACCTTTCTGCAGCTGTTAAAATATTAGGTAAAATGAAATATATCATTGTAGGATTGTTTGAGATTTTGACAATATGCTGATATTTACTATTTCTTTTATTGGGGATTTTATTTTAGCGCGTTGTTAGGAAAGCTAGCAAAAGGCAGGTGACCCTTGGAGATATTATTAGTTTTTTTATGCCTTTACGTTCAACTCGCCCAATAAAGGACTCAATGATCAATCCTTCCTAAAAAAAAAAATCTAGAAAATTTGATAAACACCTTTAATCGCCTTACTGCTCTTGAAATGAATGTAGCTGGCCACAAAAAGAACCCGAGAGCTTAACAGTTTTCAATCCACTCGGGATGACAAATTAAACAACAAGTCTCCTTGAAAATAGCCAATCAGAACCCACCATCACAAGATGGCAATTTAGTCGAACGATTAAGTAATTGTGAACTTAATTAGGCAGAATATCTTCACTGATATATTGGCAAGACTTATTTACACCTAGAAAATACTGTGCCAAAGACCGTTTGTGGTCCTGACTATGTCAACACGAATAATTCATCACCATTGGAAAAGCCTCTCTGTGGGTCTTAGTGTGTCGGATATATTGCTTGTCCTATCAGGATTTTCCTCTTGAGACTCGTTTTTAATATGCTTCCTGAGATTTTCTAATCTGATAGGGTTAATACATAAAAGCATTTGGCTTTTGACAACAGCTTCAGTCTGCGTTTTATTACCAGTGGAGAAAACTGTCGGGGAGTTAGTGATAACAGTAGGATACATTTGTATGAGGATTTTTTATACCCAGTTTGAAGAAAGGAGTGCTAGAAAGATGACATTTAGTGGAATGGAATAGAAATAAACTGGAAAGAGTCTTGCTGTAGATTAAATTGAAGGAAAAGTAAAAATATGATAGGGAAGGAAAGGGAAAAGCGAGAAAAGAAAAGGAAGGAAGGAAGGAACTGGAAGGAAAAAGGAAAGAAAAAAGAAAGGCAGAAAAGAAATAAAAAAGAGAAAGAAATAAAATAACGAAAGAAAAGAAAAGTAAAAAAGAAAGAAAGAAAGAAAGAAAGAAAGAAAGAAAGAAAGAAAGAAAGAAAGAAAGAAAGAAAGAAAGAAAGAAAGAAAGAAAGAAAGAAAGAAAGAAAGAAAGAAAGAAAGAAAGAAAGAAAGAAGGAAGGAATTTAACCAATCTATAGACGCCTAACTGATGTATATAATCTTGATAGTAATATAAGATCGATATCCAAGCCTAAGAACCCTTTTTTTTCTGTAGCATTGATCTATAATGGACTTATGATCATGCATTCCGGCTGATTTATCCGTATAAAAATCTTCAACAGTGATCTCAATCAGTAATCTGATGCATAACGTTACTCACAACTTCATCTAAGGCATAATTGTGTGGTCTTCAGATATCAGTTTTTCCACTTTATCATTCATTAAGAGCATTCCTTATCTTCATTTAGGGAAGGAGTTTTACTAATTGTCCAGAAATTGGAACCAAGTTCGGTGCGGTGGATAGATTACTCGATATTACCGCAATATGGATTCTTGAAAGAAACTGATCATTGATCCGATAGAATTCTGATTTATCAGTTTGGTTCAATCTCTAGAGTTTATCAGCCTGATTTCTGCCACTTTAGGGGAAGAGAAGCACTTAGTAATGATTTCGTTCGCTGATAAGGTCGCGGTGGGACCTCAGGTTGGTTAGGTAGATAACCCGTGACAAGAACGAGCTGGAGGCTAGTTGGATGAGCGCGTATCTAATAATAATAATAATAATAATAATAATAATAATAATAATAATAATAATAATAATAATAATAATAATAAAATAGTGTTCTCGAAAACGCATCTAACAAAAGTCTCGATGCTTTTATCAAAAATAGCATACAGACTTTTGTATTTGTCGCATGGGGCTGTGAAACGCCCGTTTTGCCTCTTTAACTAACTTTAAACACCCTAAAATAATAATATAATAATAGTAATAAAAACGGAACACTTGGACAAAAAGAGAGTAGAGAGCGCACCATCGGCATTTATAAAATAACTATTATAAATATCGCTTTCGGATTTGATGGGGGAGCGGGTTCTTTAGGAGAGAGAGCACACAGCACGCACGCGCTTTTTTCTCCGCTACAACGCATCGTGCTTCTCTTAACACTTCTCTTGTTTTCTGCAAACTCACCGTGCTTTATAACTGCACACAGCACGCTTGCAATGGTAGAGACCTTTTTTAAACACCTAAGACAATTGAATGAAAAATATTATTCATGGTGGAAATGTAATAAGGGAATGATACTTGTTCGTTTGTTTCACGATTGAGGGTCATTTGTGAAAGACCGCAACTATTATTAGACAAGTATTCACATGTCTCTATCATTGCAAGGTCATCTCACTGTCTAGTACATTTCAAGATGGCGCAGGGAACTGTGAAAGGGGCAATAGCCAATGTGCATGAGCTCGAAATTCTAGCACAAAGCATGATGGGAAAGTGAGTTCTTACACTTTTTTGGCTTCTCTAAAAATTAAACTGACAATTTTTCCTTCGACATTTTCTATGGAAATAAAAGGATTTCAGCAGACGAAAATAACAGAGTAATTTTTTTCTGATAGTTCCTTTGATTTCCCTGTTACATTTTTAAAGAACTCACTTTCCCAGAGTGCTAGCTTTGTGAATTTGATGCACATTGCCTATTCCAAAAATGTCTATTCATGCGAACATTTTCATATTTTTTTTCCAGCTATACTGAAGAATCTAGATAAGAATGTCAAGCCTTGTGATGACTTCTATATGTTTGCATGTGGAGGCTGGAAGCAAGAATATCCGATCCCAGACAGCATGTCATCATGGAACCAAGTTGAAGAAATCAAACTACGAAACATTAAAACCATGAGAAGACTGTTGGAGAGTAAAGAAACACGTGACAAATATTCTCAGGTAACTATAGCAACCAAAGATAATGTTGAGCATTAAACCTGCGCATGTGTCTTATGCCTCCCACAGTCGGCCTTTTGCATGATGGCGTCATTTTACTACCACTATCAAAATTCTTCGCGAATTTTCTTTCTTATTCAAACTTATATTTCCTCATGAGAATAGTAAGACAATTGGTGCTAATGAACTGAACAAAAGAAAGTGTGCAAGGGATTCTGGTAGTTGTAGTACATGACGCCGCCTTCGTGCATCCGAAAGTCATCCTGCCTGCGTGTCTGTCTGTCTGTCTGTCTGCCTGCGTGTCTGTCTGTCTGTCTGTCTGTCTGTCTGTCTGCCCGCCATTTCCCCTGTCTTTCTGTCTCTGTCATTGTCTTAATATTTGTATTTTCCCCTCTAGAATCCCACCATCCTCAAAGTCTATGATTTCTATGACGTTTGTACAAACATCACAGCAATCGAATCAGCCGGAATGTCTCCTATAAAGACCACGATAACAAAATATGGATCGTGGAACATAACGAACACCGGAACCCAAGAAGCGTGGGATTTTGTGACAACTTTGAGCGACATTCAAAGAGACCTCGGTATCAGGCCTCTATTTCACATCAATGTCAATGCAGATGATAAAAATTCATCGATTCATAGGATAATGGTAGGTTACCATGGTAACATCGAATAATGACGCCTGCCAGGCATTCGAGTCACGTGACGTAATATAACCACGTGGTGAAATGTAATATTGAAGTAGCTTAATACTGCTTGATTTCAATCCCTACAGATTGACCAAACTAAGCATGCTATCACACGACAGAGCTACCTTACTAACTCTTCGTATCATTTAAAGGTATGGTCTCAGTCGATTTTTTTTTTCACCATGTAATTGCTTCAGACTATCAATCACATAAAATAACTCCTCAAAGTATTCCATCTGACTATTTGTACAACATGAAACCAGAAAACAAAATACACAGACAACCTTCAACATTCTACAAACCAGTCAAAACGTAGATACTACCGGAAGTGACGTCTATTGATAGTAAGCAATTCCTTACTATCAATCACGTGATTTTTCTGGATTTGACTGGGGGTAAACAATTGTTGACTGGGGGGCAACTAGCGATTCTTAACTCAAATCAAATCAAAATAACTCCTCAAAGTATTCTATCTGACTATTTGTACAACATGAAACCAGAAAACAAGATACACACACAACCTCCAACATTCTACAAGCCAGTGAAAATGGAGATACTACCGGAAGTGACGTCTGTTGATAGTAAGCAATATGTATTGACTGCGAAACTCTTTTTCCTTTTAGGTTCGATACGCATACACTGAGCTAATGGTAAATATTGCTCAACTACTCGGTGAAACCATCGAGGCAGCTCCTCAACTAGAGGATATATTCAATTTTGAAAAGAAGTTATCTGAGGTAAGGTTTCTGCAGATCATATTCCCAGATCAGGAGCCCATTGCTAGGAGCATCCATCTCCCATACTGGGTCTGTGAACCAGCATATTCCCAAAGGGGTCCGTTTCTAGGAGCATCCATCTCCCATACTGGGTCTGTGAACCAGCATATTCCCAGATCAGGAGCCCATTACTAGAAGCATCCATCTCACATACTGGGTCTGTGAACCAGCATATTCCCAAATCAGGAGCTCATTACTAGGAGCATCCATCTCCCATACTGGGTCTGTGAACCAGTATTTTCCCATTCTTTTACTTTTTTCAGATTTCGCTGCCCGAGGCAGAACGAATGGACAAAAGTAAACTTTACACCTTGATGACAATAAAGAAATTAACGAATCATTCAGACAACCAGGTAAAAAAAGAAACCAAAAACACAAATAATTATAATATACCTCTTTAGCTTGGGCGTAATGTTTTCCCATTACAGACTTCGTGTCATTCTCTTGAGATTAAGATTCTTTGTTCGAGTTGTATCCATATTCATTTGTCTTTTCATGCGCAACCGCTAAACAAAGACATGATACTCTAGGGAATGACACATGGTCTTGAGAATAAGATTCTTTGTTTGAGTTGTATCCATATTCATGTGTCTTCTCATGCGCAACCATTTAACAATGAAATGATACTCTAGGGAATGACACATGGTCTTGAGAATAAGATCCATTGTTTGAGTCGTATATCCATATTCATGTGTCTTCTCATGCGCAACCGTCAAACAAAGAAATGATACTCTAGGGAATGACACGTGGTCTGAAATGGGAAAACATTACGCCCACGATAAAGATTTAGGTTCGTTTGGTATTACAGTGGAGTATAGGTTGTTGAATTGTGAGAAATAGTTTATTATAATTGACGTTCCACAGATTGACTGGCTACAGATCCTCAATAAGATTTTTAAAGACACTGGTCGTAGCTTTAAGGAAGAAGACGAAGTAGTTGTATTAGCAGTTGAATATATCAAGAAACTTGCACAACTACTGAAGAAAACGCCACAAAGGTATTATAATGTTTTGCTTCCTTGCTCCCCTCCTTGCTTGTTGTTTGCTTGCTTGTTTGCTTCCTTGCTTCCTTGCTTCCTTGCTTCCTTGCTTCCTTGCTTCCTTGCTTCCTTGCTTCCTTGCTTCCTTGCTTCCTTGCTTCCTTGCTTCCTTGCTTTCTTCCTTTCTTCCTTGCTTCTTTGCATACTTGCTTCCTTGCTTCCTTGCTTCCTTGCTTCCTTGCTTCCTTGCTTCCTTGCTTCCTTGCTTCCTTGCTTCCTTGCTTCCTTGCTTCCTTGCTTCCTTGCTTCCTTGCTTCCTTGCTTCCTTGCTTCCTTGCTTCCTTGCTTCCTTGCTTCCTTGCTTCCTTGCTTCCTTGCTTCCTTGCTTCCTTGCTTCCTTGCTTCCTTGCTTCCTTGCTTCCTTGCTTGCTTCCTTGCTTGCTTGCTTGCTTGCTTGCTTGCTTCCTTGCTTGCTTGCTTGCTTGCTTCCTTGCTTCCTTGCTTCCTTGCTTCCTTGCTTCCTTGCTTCCTTGCTTCCTTGCTTCCTTGCTTCCTTGCTTCCTTGCTTCCTTGCTTCCTTGCTTCCTTGCTTCCTTGCTTCCTTGTTTCCTTGCTTCCTTGCTTCCTTGCTTCCTTGCTTCCTTGCTTCCTTGCTTCCTTGCTTCCTTGCTTCCTTGCTTCCTTGCTTCCTTGCTTCCTTGCTTCCTTGCTTCCTTGCTTCCTTGCTTCCTTGCTTCCTTGCTTCCTTGCTTCCTTGCTTCCTTGCTTCCTTGCTTCCTTGCTTCCTTGCTTCCTTGCTTGCTTGCTTCCTTGCTTGCTTGCTTCCTTGCTTGCTTGCTTGCTTGCTTCCTTGCTTGCTTGCTTCCTTGCTTCCTTGCTTCCTTGCTTGCTTGCTTGCTTGCTTCCTTGCTTCCTTGCTTGCTTGCTTCCTTGCTTCCTTGCTTCCTTGCTTCCTTGCTTCCTTGCTTCCTTGCTTCCTTGCTTCCTTGCTTCCTTGCTTCCTTGCTTCCTTGCTTCCTTGCTTCCTTGCTTCCTTGCTTGCTTGCTTCCTTGCTTCCTTGCTTCCTTGCTTGCTTGCTTCCTTGCTTCCTTGCTTCCTTGCTTCCTTGCTTCCTTGCTTCCTTCAAGGTTTGATTAAATTCAATATTTTTGTACGTTTTCATTTCTCCAGAGTCATTCGTAACTACATGATGTGGCAAGTCATCATTGAGCTTGCTCCACAGCTTGGCTCAAAAACACAATCAGCATTCTTTAGGTTCAACACTGTTGTTGATGGCAGCTCGGGCACCATACCTGTGTGGAAGAAATGCATTAAAGAGATGGGTACTAATATAATAGGCTATCCGTTAGGACTTGTTTTCATTGACGAAAAGTTCAAGAAGGAAAGCCTTGATGTGGTAAGAATCAGCTTCCGTTTTCACCCACAACTGAAAGAATTAATGACAAAATGGACCTCTTCATATTAGGCGTTATGTTGTCCCACTTCAGACCATGTTTCATTCCCTTGAGAATAAGATTTTTTGTTTGAGTTGTATCCATATTCATGTGTCTTCTCATGCACAACCGTTAAACAAAGAAATGATACTTTAGGAAATGTTACTCTAGAGAAGGATACGATGCTCACATTTCAACATACAAATGTGGCTAACATGTCTGATTCGATGACATATTTCTTTTTCAGGTTTCGAAATTGATAAACGATCAACGCGAAGCATTCATTGACAATTTACAGAATCTAGACTGGATGGATGAGAGTACAAGACAAAAGGCTAAAGAAAAGGTAGTATAGAGTTGTCACACGCTGATATAGGTCGTGGAAATGGTCGATGTGGATATTTACTCTGATAAAGTCTATGAGTGCTTTCCATTAGACAGAACTGTCCAGCCAGATCAAGCAATTTAAACATTGTATCCAAGAATAAGGCCTTCTCCCATTTAAATTGAACGGTCAGTTCTGAGTAATGGAAAGCGCGCTATAAGTCTTGTATGGTATATTTAGTTTTGGTCTTCTCTTGTCACATTAAGGCTGAAGCAATTCGCAAAAACATTGGTTACCCAGAATACCTTAGGAACCCTGATGAGCTACATAAAAGATACAAAGAGGTGGGTAACAGCAGCTTTATATGGAGTATTTTCATCGATGATAACAATGATTAGAGATATCAATATGATTTGGATCAAGTGACTGTATTCCTTGGATCAAGTAATAGTAGAGCGGTTTTCGTATGAATGGGAAGCGATGCGTAGGCGTATTGTAGCCGTACCGTATCTTACCGTAACTGTAACTACGCGTCGTGATTGGATGAATTACTGGAAGACAATGGGAAGCCATTTCAATGTTACAGCATGTCGTACCGTGTGCGTCGTGTAAGTCAGTGCCGTACGTTTCCCACTCATACGATAACCATTTTATCACTTGTTTCATGTGGCAGTATCCCTTGTGTCATGTTATTGTATCGTCGTGTCATGTGATTGTATCATGCAACTATATCTTCTGTCACGTGACTGTATCTCATATACCATGTCTATACTAGTTCGACCCTCATCTAATCTTGTGTGTTTTGATAACAGTTATCAGTTAACAAGACGTCATACTTTGCGAGTCTGTTAAACTTACGTCGCTTCATAATTTACAAGGAATTGTCTCTCATCAAAGAACCTGTAGACAAAAACAGGTAAGATTTCATTCAGTCAGTCAGTCAGTCAGTCAGTCAGTCAGTCAGTCAGTCAGTCAGTCAGTCAGTCAGTCAGTCAGTCAGTCAGTCAGTCAGTCAGTCAGTCAGTCAGTCAGTCAGTCAGTCAGATTGCATGTTCCTTGAATATTCACGCATCATAAAGTGTTTTGCTTTTATTCTTAAGATGGATTGTCCCGCCACAAACAGTCAATGCATTCTACGACAGAGTGACCAATAAAATAAGTGAGTTTTACTCGTTCATGCACCGAATCTTTAACCTCACAGTCGGGGCTAATCTAAGCCGACATGGCTAACTCACAGATCAAACCCTGAAACAATCTCTGGGTTGATCTAATTCAGGGCATGACTAACTCACAGATCAAACCCTGAAACAACCTCTGGGCTGATCTAAGTCAGGGCATGGCTAACTCACAGATCAAACCCTGAAACAACCTCTGGGCTGATCTAAGTCAGGGCATGGCTAACTCACAGATCAAACCCTGAAACAACCTCTGGGTTGATCTAAGTCAGGGCATGGCTAACTCACAGATCAAACCCTGAAACAACCTCTGGGTTGATCTAAGTCAGGGCATGACTAACTCACAGATCAAACCCTGAAACAACCTCTTGGCTGATCTAAGTCAAGGTACGGCTAATTTGAATTAAGCGTGTTGGTGTTTGTAGAAGGAGAAAAACCCTCGAATCAGGATCAGGGGAGAGACTTAAGAAGCGGCTCTACTTGATGCCAAGCCCAGGAATATAATTCGAGACCCGAGATTGCTACACCAGCCTTGATTCGCAAATATAACTTCTGTTCTTTTTTTGTAACAGCATTTCCAGCAGGTTTCCTTCAACCACCATTTTTCGACAAAGGGTTCCCAAGGTACATATCTAAAATTACTTAAATATAATTTTATCACATGTATTGACAAGATTTATTGTTTTGTTAGAGCTGTTAGCTTTGGTGGTCTTGGTATTGTAGTGGCACACGAAATAACTCATGGATTTGATAGCAACGGTAAGTCAGTAAATTTGATATAAACTGGGATCCCTGTGCTAAGTAACTGTCACAAACTCCTGGGCTTAAAAACCATTTTTACTGAGCTCGTTTAAGCTCGTTAAAGCTAGTTTACGATAGGACCGGTGCTCTTTTCATTTCTGGTGTTCATTTTGACGCGACTGGTCTATTTTATTAGGGGAAGTCGTCGATTGTTTTTGCGAAATCGTGTGCGAACCCTGAAAGTCACTCACTCCTTCCCCCCACTACCAGTCTCCCCCTGATCCCGAACAAGCAGCCTCACAGTAGCCTAAGCCAGTATATAAAATCGCCCGTATTCTAACGAGCCATTGTATCATTTACTTTTGTTTAATAGGACGTTTGTACGACAAGAGTGGAGATCTCTTCAACTGGTGGACCAAAGAATCAAACGATGCCTTTGTCAGGAAATCTCAATGTTTTGTTGATCAGTACTCGAACATCACTGACTACGATATGAATGTGAGTGAGAATTAGATCTCTAGAAATGATTAATATGACTGTGAAACGACACGGTCTGGAGATTTTCACAGCCATACGAAATATGTTCAGTACGGAGTTGATCGTGTTAATTGTGTCAAGCCTTCATGGGGGGGGGGGGGGGGGGGAGGGATAAGGACAATCTATGACCAGGGCCACAGGTTTGTTAGCCACTGGTTATTAAGCGCTACCCTCGTAAAAACAAGATTTTGTTATGACAGTTACTTCCTTTTTTTCACTAATTTCAGTTGATAATGAGACTTGCGCAACTTGTATTGTAATAGAAGTAGTCAGTCGCTCTCTTCACATTCCTGGGTCCACCCTAAAAAAAATCTTATTACTTAATTGGTTGAGTGCAAACGTAACATTTCCAGAAGAACCAAAAGGCCAAGGACATACATGGCTACCAAAATGAAAAAATAAGGCAGTACTCATTTCATGGAAACTTTTACAATAGGTATTCATTACATTCAAAATGCAGTTATTTATGTATTTTTTTCTTCTTTTCAGTTGAATGGTGTACTAACATTGGGAGAAAATATTGCAGACAATGGTGCAATAAGGCAGGCTTACATGGTTAGTAAGTCAGTACTAATATATGTAAAATACAATAGCCAATGTGCACGAGCTCGAAATTACAGCATAAAGCATGATGGGAAAGTGAGTTCTTACACTTTTTTGGCTCCTCTAAAAATTCATCTGACAATTTTTCCTTCGACATTTTCTATGAAAAAAAAGGATTTCAGCAGACGAAAAAACATAAAAATAAATAAAAGTAATTTTTTTCTGATAGTTCTTTTGATTTCCCTGTTACATTCTTAAAGAACTCACTTTCCCAGAGTGCTTTGTGAGCTTTGATGCACATTGCCTATTGACTGCGTCTTATGATAATTCCAGTCTCGACTTTCAACCTTTCATGTAACCCTGAAACAACCTCTGCGCACAGATAACTCACAGATCGGATTAGTCTTTAGCTTGTTAGGTTTTGCGAAGTTAAGGCAGTAAAACTGAAGAACCCGGAGAAAAACCCTCGAATCAAGGGAAAGACCTAACAAACTCTACTCACATGTGAAAGCCCATTGGTGCTGCATGTGTGGTCACACATAACGCACGCGGCCACAGCCAATCAGAAAACGAAATTTATGACAGTTATTTTCTATGATAATGTTGGTTTGCGTATGGTGATGGAATATGAAATGTATATGTGATCGTACCATACTGAATGGACTCAGAAAAAATTCTGAGCCCCAGATGGGATTTTAGTTATTTTCTAATGAAGTTTCGATCAATATGAGGCCCATAATGCGTACTAACAGATTTTAATTGAACATCGTATTTTGCTTATCCAATGAATCTGTTATTTCAGGCTTATAAACAATGGGTCAGTAAAAACAAGGAAGAACTAAGACTCCCTGGAATGAACTACACTAATGATCAACTGTTCTTTATCAGCGCAGCACAGGTATTTACTAGTTAGGAGTACTGTTCAACTATTCAAGGGAGTGGTCAGTGGGGGAGAATTATTGTGTAAGAAAGAGGGCATATTGGGGAAGGAAGTGGGTATCGTATGAGGAAGAGAAGTATTGTGAGAAGGAGTATGTCATAGACCTCTTTATCTTGGATGTTACTGTGTTCCCATTTCAGACCACATGTCATTCCCTTGAGAATAACATTATTTGTTTGAGTTGTATCCATATTTATGTGTCTTCTCATGCACAACCGTTAAACAAAGAAATGATACTCTAGGGAATGACACGTGGCCTGAAATGAGAAAAATTTACGCCCAAGCTAAAAAAAAGTCTATTTTGTGCTGAAGGCATATATAAAATCTAATGTTTGAATTGAAATAAAATTTCAAAAAGTAATGAAATTTTCTGCTATTTGTATTTTATTTCAGGTTGATTGTGGTTCAATTTTACCTCAAAAAGCCAAAAAGCTCATCGAAACATCAACTCATTCCCTTAGTAAATGGAGGTTAGTAAATAGTTATGTTTTATTTGACGTCGCGCGACTCTAGCTGAATGACAGACGAAAAAATTTAGTCAGAAAATTAGATTTTTGATGGCTCTTTATAATACGTTTAATTTGTAAGGCACAGGTCTCTTGAACCACGAAAGGCAAAATTCCGTTAAAAAATTCGGGTCTTAAAAATTTATTGGAAAATTGTGCACAACAGTGACCAAGCAATTTTTATTTTAGGGTCGTATTTCAGACCGAATTCATATCCTAACCTCGCTTGAGTTTGAACCAATGGAGAGGCAGTGTAGTGTGCGGATATAGATAATCTGCATTATATTGCCAGAACACGAGATAAGAGTTAGAAACACAACGCGTTCTTTCATAAAATACAAATCATAATGGCCGCGCGTTATCTTGGAAATATAGTTGAAACAGAAAGTGCGCGCGTACGTACGGTACTGTGTTCAGATATAGATACGGGAACACGAGAAAAGTGCTGAGAAGCAACTCGAGTGCTTTGATAACAGATGTTATTTTCGGTACCAAAGGCAAAATAGAAAGTGCGCGCGTGTGCTGTGTGCTCCCATAAAGCACACGCCCCAAACCAATTAGAACGAGAGATTTATCACAGCTTTATAATAAGCAATTATTGGACGAGGTTGAGCAAAATATCGTGATTTGTTAGTAAATAATTGCTTGCAATCTCAATAATTGTTTTATCATTCAAATTTTTTTTTCTAATCTTTGAGGGGCAGTGCGCACGAGTCAAACAATAACAAAAAAGTCAGTTCATTTTTTTCAGGGAAGCAAGCCATTGTTAAATGTAACGTTACTACGCATGAGCAGACCTTTATTTGCAGCAAAATGACTTTGTACCGTAATGCGCATGAGCAGACCGTTATTTGTAGGCAGTTATTTGCAGTTCTCTCGGCCAATCAAAATAACGGAAAAAATAATTTGAAGGATAATATTTTTTGTTTGTTCTTGTTCCAGAGTTATCCTCGAAATGTCCAACTCTTATGAGTTTTCTGAAACATTCAAGTGTCCAGTAGGTTCTCGCATGAATCCCGCCAAAAAATGTCGAGTATGGTAAACACTGGAATATACGTACATATTAGCGATATCTAATACATCACGTGACGTCCACGTGTCTCACTTGAGCTAGAACTCAGTCCTCCTCGGTTAAAAAGGTTGAATAGGTTTTTATTAGGATTTTATTAATGAGATCGACCAGTCCAATGTATGCAAAGGAACTGAGTATCATCATTATACAAAGTAATAACTATTCCTATATATAATTGATCCAGTATAGATATTCAGGAAATATCTTCGCGGGACATTTTGCAATATAGGGATATGATATTTTAGGTAATATCATGATTACCTCGGGATCCATTGTTTCCAGAGGGATGTTTAAGGTCTAACATCCCCCTGGATGAATAGTGATGAGGGACATTTAGTCTAAATATCCCTCATGATTATATTCATGAGGGATATTTAGACTAAATATCCCTCATGAATATAATCATGAGGGATATTTAGTCTAAATATCCCTCATGAATATAATCATGAGGGATATTTAGTCTAAATATCCCTCATCACTATCCATGAGGCATGGTACCTCATATGACAATCACCGGGACCATGGCTGGGTAGCATTTACCCAATCGAAAATTTTGCGGAATGACTCTGGACTACACACTATTGAACACCCCAGCACTTGTGGGATCCATTGAATAATCTTTGCGCATACGTTGACTAGCCGAGAATTTTTCTTACTATTTGTGACGTAATCAAGACGGTTTCAAAACACTTCATTAATACCGCTTTAGGCCAACCAAAGTGAATTAGAATAAAGCACCACGAATGAATGAATGCTGGTTCAATTCGCCATTGTCGCATTTAACAAAGGCGAATTCCCTTAAGTATGCCGCATATCAACAGCTTTGTAAAACTTTGTAATTTATGCATCGTACGAAAGCTAACATATTTCCTAAGAGCAGTTTTATTCCTTGGTAATCATAATATTACAAACTAATAGCATGAAATTTCGGGTGATTAGTGATTAAATGTCCCCTCAAGCCTCGGGAGGTTTAGTTAAAGTCCCTCCGCCTTCGGCGTCGGGACTTCAACAAAACCTCCCTCGGCTTTCGGGGACATTTAATCACTAATCACCCTCAAGTCATGCTATTACTTATAATAATTGGATTTTAGATTTTTTTTTTCTTAATTTCGTAATCCCTTCCTTCCCTGGAGGGGGTCAATGGAGTCTTTTCAAAGTGACACTTTTCCATTAGGTCAAACCTGGGATTGAAAATTCAAGTAGTAATTTTGGGAGTGAGAAATTTTACAACCTTAACCGAGAACGGAGGGGATGAGTTTCCGTGTTTGGGGTAGGGAGGGTCGGGGGTTGAGTCAGCTGGGCTTTTATCCATCAAACTAAGTGCACCAAGTGTGCAAAGAATCATGGGTAGTTGCTGTCAAATACGTCGGGTACAAATTAATCAAATAATTGTTTTTAGTTTGACGGGTACAAAAAAAGGAAGAACAAGCATTTTTCTTTTTCCTATTTTTATTCATAGCTGGATTTGGTGTTAACAGTTATCGTTTCATTTTAGCGGTATTTATATAAACAATACTCGAGATTCCAGTTCTTTGATGCTCAGGATTAGCCTCGATTTTATATTTACAGAATTAGCATCTGTTCCAGTAAAGATCTTTGGAATATACTGAAGCATTTTTACTGTTGAATTTGTACATTCCTTTATTCTATCGTTGATATTTGTGAATATTTTGACGCTGAAATTAATTAGCCTAGCCCTGAGCAAATGGGTATCTTTACCAGAAAATTAGCAGTATTGTACGAATTTGAAGATGTTCTATTGAAAAAAAAAGTACGAATATATTCGCTCTATATCATCTTTCTATCTTTTTCCATTCTCATATCTCTACAATACAAAGTTTAAGCCAAGATTCCTTAAATGTTGTCTAGGCTAAATGGCGTTGAGTATTGATCTGGGATGGAAAACAGGTCATTCTAGGAACAGTAGACATGCATATACTATACTCAAAAAATGCTCACAGCAAAAAGTGAAAGAGTTCAAAATGGCTTCTTTAGCTAATATAGCAGTAATGGTCGAGCTTTTCAATATATATTACCAAAGGGTCACTTATTTCCTCCTGGAATGACCTACCTCAAAAAATAAGCAGAGGTATAGATTATAGGCTTGCTTATCGAAAATACATTCTACTGGTTATGGTTCTGTTGGAATATTATTGTATGTACATATATAGTTATAGGGAAAAGAAAGGTAAAGATTGTCAATAGAATTTGTAATGTTATATCAAGTATTAAAATATGGAACTGAAATTTTGTTTTGAAGTTTTATTAATAATATTAATATTTTACCTTTCCGACCATCCATCCATCCATCCATCCATCCATCCATCCAACCATCCATCCATCCATCCATCCATCCATCCATCCATCCATCCATCCATCCATCCATCCATCCATCCATCCATCCATCCATCCATCCATCCATCCATCCATCCTCAGGGACAGAAACAGGGTGTTCGATAGGATGGATGTGTTTGATGGATGTGGATGTGTTAACAATAAGAAATATGAAGTCTCATATAAAAGAATACATATTTTATTATTACAGTTACTTTCAAGAGGCTCACAAAGAATATGAAAGGGAAGAGGAACGCCTGGTCAAAATCATGATTTTTACACCAAGTCAAAATGTTCAATTTTGAGCTTAATCCGTTGGTGTAAAATTCATGAAAATTACCAGGCGTTCCTCGAACTCATTTGAATGACATAAAACTTTTGCCTATCTTCTCTCTGGAAGTTCTTAATAATTTCCCTCACAAAATTAGCTTTTCTTAATTTTTAGTGCTTTGGGGTACTTCCCGTGGCCTTAGATCATGGTTTGAGTAGATTTGGGGCAATTTTGAAGTGTTTTCAAAAACCCGGTAAAATTTCATACAAGGGGCTTATATATAAAGGACGAGGAACGCCTGGTCAATATCATGAATTTTATACCACCTCAAAATGCTCGATTTTGAGCTTAATCCGTTGGTGTAAAATTGATGAAAACGACCAGGCGTTCCTCGAACTCATTTGCATGACACAAGCTTTGGCTATCTTCTTTCTACGAGTTTTTCGAACTTTTCCCTCCCAAAAAGGGGTATTTCTTAATTTGTATGACTTAGGGGTGTTTCCCGTGCCCTATAGCCTATGTTTGGATGGATTTTGGGCAATTTTGAGGTGTTTTCAAAAACCCGGTAAAATTTCATACAAGGGGTATATATATAAGGGACGAGGAACGCCTGGTCAATATCATGAATTTTACACCACCTCAAAATGCTCGATTTTGAGCTTAATCCGTTGGTGTAAAATTGATGAAAACGACCAGGCGTTCCTCGAATCATTTGCATGACACAAGCTTTGGCTATCCTCTTTCTACTAGTTTTTCGAACTTTTCCCTCCCGAAAAAGGGTTTTTCTTAAATTTTAGGGCTTTGGGGTACTTCCCGTGACCTATAGATCATAATTTGGGTGGATTTGGGGCAATTTTGAGGTGTTTTCAAAAACCCGGTAAAATTTCATACAAGGAACCTATATATAAAGGACGAGGAACGCCTGGTCAAAATCATGAATTTTACACCACCTCAAAATGTTCAATTTTGAGCTTAATCCGTTGGTGTAAAATTCATGAAAATGACCAGGCGTTCCTCGAAGTCATTTGCATGACACAAGCTTTGGCTATCTTCTTTCTACTAGTTTTTCGAACTTTTCCCTCCCGAAGAAGGGTTTTTCTTAATTTTTAGGGCTTTGGGGTACTTCCCGTGACCTATAGATCATAATTTGGGTGGATTTGGGGCAATTTTGAGGTGTTTTCAAAAACTCGGTAAAATTCCATACAAGGGGCTTATATATAAAGGACGAGGAACGCCTGGTGAATATCATGAATTTTACACCACCTCAAAATGTTCAATTTTGAGCTTAATCCGTTGGTGTAAAATTCATGAAAATGACCAGGCGTTCCTCGAACTTATTTGCATGACACAAGCTTTGGCTATCTTCTTTCTACTAGTTTTTCGAACTTTTCCCTCCCGAAAAAGGGTTTTTCTTAATTTTTAGGGCTTTGGGGTACTTCCCGTGACCTATAGATCATAATTTGGGTGGATTTGGGGCAATTTTGAGGTGTTTTCAAAAACCCGGTAAAATTTCATACAAGGGGTATATATATAAGGGACGAGGAACGCCTGGTCAAAATCATGAATTTTACACCACCTCAAAATGTTCAATTTTGAGCTTAATCCGTTGGTGTAAAATTCATGAAAATGACCAGGCGTTCCTCGAACTCATTTGCATGACATAGAGCTTTTGCCTATCTTCTCTCTGGAAGTTCTTAATAATTTCCCTCACAAAATTAGCTTTTCTTAACTTTTAGTGCTTTGGGGGTAATTCCCGTGACCTCTAGTTGATGGTTTGGGTGGATTTGGGGCAATTTTGAAGTGTTTTCAAAAACCCGGTAAAATTTCACACAAAGGCCTTATATAAAAAGGACGAGGAACGCCTGGTCGTTTTCATCAATTTTACACCACCTCAAAATGTTCAATTTTGAGCTTAATCCGTTGGTGTAAAATCGATGAAAACGACCAGGCGTTGCTCGAATTCATTTGCATGACACAAGCTTTGGCTATATTCTTTCTACGAGTTCCTCGAACTTTTTCCCTCCCAAAAAAGGGTTTTTCTTAATTTGTATGACTTAGGGGTGTTTCCCGTGCACTATACCCTATGGTTTGGATGGATTTTGGGCAATTTTGAGGTGTTTTCAAAAACCCGGTAAAATTTCATACAAGGAACTTATATATAAACGACGAGGAACGCCTGGTCAAAATCATGAATTTTACACCACCTCAAAATGCTCAATTTTGAGCTTAATCCGTTGGTGTAAAATTCATGAAAATGACCAGGCGTTCCTCGAACTCATTTGCATGACATAGAACTTTTACCTACCTTCTCTCTGTAAGTTCTTAATACTTTTCCCTCCCAAAAATGTTTTTTTCTTAATTTGTAGTGCTTTGGGGTACTTCCCGTGACCTTTTAATCATGGTTTGGGTGGATTTGGGGAAATTTTGAAGTGTTTTCAAAAACCCGGTAAAATTCCATACAAGGGGCTTATATATAAAGGATTGGTGGAACTAGGAACAAGGAACAAGGAACGAGTACGAGGAACGCCTGGTCAATATCATGATTTTTACACCAAGTCAAAATGTTCAATTTTGAGCTTAATCCGTTGGTGTAAAATTGATGAAAATGACCAGGCGTTCCTCGAACTCATTTGCATGACATAGAACTTTTACCTATCTTCTCTCTGGAAGTTCTTAATAATTTCCCTCACAAAATTAGCTTTTCTTAATTTTTAGTGCTTTGGGGTACTTTCCGTGGCCTTGAGATCATGGTTTGGGTGGATTTGGGGAAATTTTGAAGTGTTTTCAAAAACCCGGTAAAATTTCATACAAGGGGCTTGTATATAAAGGACGAGGAACGCCTGGTCGTTTACATCAATTTTACACCAACGGATTAAGCTCAAAATTGAGCATTTTGAGGTGGTGTAAAATTGATGAAAATGACCAGGCGTTCCTCGAACTCATGTGCATGACATTGAATTCGAAGCCTTGCGTATCTTCTTTCTGCGTGTTTTGTTAAGAAGAATTAATAAAAAAGTGAAAACATTTTAAGTTTTTGGGTTTTTTATTATTTATTTTGGTTATCGCATCTTCAGCATCCATTGTTATGGCTAGAGTATAGAGATTAAGGAAAACTAACAGACAAGAACTAACAGACACTCCAATGTGTCTACCCTCTCGTGAATATAAAGTTGAAGAGAATGTAACTTTATTAATATTGATGGCGAAGAACCGTGATGGCTTCAGGGCACGAAATAAAATGTTTGCATGGCAAGAGATTTAATTTCTGAGTTGAAATAATTTTTTCCTTTTTATTCAGCATGCTCTTCTGGAATATTTCTATTCGAATAATTCTTCTGTTCTGTTTGTTCTGCCTCTCTTCCAGTTTGTTCTCTTCTCTTCCGATCTCCTCCCTTCCCTTCCCTTCCCTTCCCTTCCCTTCCCTTCCCTTCCCTTCCCTTCCCTTCCCTTCCCTTCCCTTCCCTTCCCTTCCCTTCCCTTCCCTTCCCTTCCAATCCCTTCCCTTCCCTTTACTTACCTTCGCTTCCGTTCTGTTCTGTTTTGTTTTGTCATGTTCACTTCTGTTCTGTTTTGTTCTCTCAGTTCTGTCTTGTTTTGTCATGTTCACTTCTGTTCTGTTTTGTTCTCTCAGTTCTGTTCTGTTTTGTCATGTTCACTTCTGTTCTGTTTTGTTCTCTCAGTTCTGTTCTGTTTTGTTCTCTCAGTTCTGTTCTGTTTTGTTCTCTTCTCTTCTCTTCTCTTCTCTTCTCTTCTCTTCTCTTCTCTTGTTCGTTTTCTTTCACTAAACCATTTCTTAACGAGTCCAAATATTTTTTTCAGAAAAAATCTCGTAAATCCTAGAAAGCTCGTTGATAGCGTGGATCTATTGATTGAAGTTTCCCAATTAACCAAAACCATTTCTCACACTCACTCATTAACACAAGCCCTCTTTCTTAGAGAACACGTTAATGAATTAATCATAACAAAACCTGATTTGAAACGGTGATAAGATGTCCTCACACAATGTAATACACGCATGCCATGCCATCAGGCTCTTGCAATGCTTTTCTTAAGTTACCAGCCAATCAGAGTAAGGTATGAGCCCCCAGGTTGGCGTAATTGTGCTAGGGTCGCTATGATTACAGACGTGTATTTGTCACGAACTAGAATATCATTCCAATCCTTACTACATCAAGCAACAGTAAAACCCAACTGAAAATCAAATTTGATTTATACTAGATTCATTGATCAATCAAAACCCCTACATCTCTTTCTTTCTCTGTTTTAAGATCCTACAAAAACGATTAGGTTATCTATTTAGTTTTTCCTTGGTCTTGAGTAATCAAACCAGTTCTAGATATGATATACAGTATGTTGTCTGTGTTTATTGGGATTGCTGTGTGCTGTGGAGTTCGTGGCGAAAATAAGACAGCTAGGTGAGTGTTCTTTATATTTCTTATTTTCCTTATCTTTATTGTTTTTGTTATTATTATAAATTTTATAAATTAATTGTTTTTATGTTCAATAATGTAAAGAAAGTGTTGTTGTCTCACCAATCGAAGGAAGGAAGGAAGGAAGGAAGAAAGGATGAAAGAATGGAAAGGAGACGAGGAAGGAGAGAGAGAAAGAGAGAGAGAGAGAGAGATAGAGAGAGAGAGAGAGAGAGAGAGAGAGAGAGAGAGAGAGAGAGAGAGAGAGAGAGAGAGAGAGAGAAGGACGAAAGGAAAAAAAGGTAAGAAAAAAAACTTAAGCAAAAGGAAAGAAAAATGAAATATTTACAAGTATTTGATTTTTTTCTGAGAGTTCATTTCTTGGTTTTTGGCAAATTATATATATTCTTAAATAATTCATGTTTTCTCTCTTGCTAACTATTTCATGTAAGCAGAATCACTGACACCAAAAACTACATTCTAAAGCCTTCTAGTATTCCCTTAAATATTTCAAAAACACCGAAAACAAAGAATCGCCTTTTTTTACATCAAATAAATAAAATATTAATAAAGTACTCCGTGATTATCCCTTAGGGGAAAAATCATTATTGTTTAGATAGGACATTGTGTTTTGAAAACGTGTGTCTAAACATTAATTATTCATTGATCACAACACGCTATCATCATTAATAGATTAAAAATTACTCTGAAACTAAAATCCATCAAGAAAGTCCTGCTATGTTTCATATATTATTAATGAATAATTATTAATTAATTATGTGAAAAATGGGTGAAACTGACGTGATGGGAATGTGTAATAGTCTCTTTCAGAGTTCCCTGCGCCATCTTGAAAGGTAGCCGCGCCTTTGAATCGAAGCGAGACGAACGGTGACCTTGCAATGATAGAGATGTGTGAATGATTGTCCAAGGTGTTAAAAAAAGGTCTCTATCATTGCAAGCTCACCGTTTGTCTCGCTTCATTGCAAAGGCACGGCTACCTTTCAAGGTGGCACTGGGAACTGTGAAAGGGACTATATTTTGAGATAGAAATTAAGCAGGAGAAAATTAGGTGATGGAATCAGTCGTGATTTATTAATCCATGCCAAATGTTTACAAATTTGTACTTTTAATGATATTACTTTTAAGAACATTTATGTATAACTTAAAAACAATCCTCAACCATGTGAGTGTACATGTTGGCAGAAATTTTTGGTTTGAATTCAGTTTTGGTACTGTTTTCGTTAAGTTGGGGTGGTAACTCCACTGCTAAGCTGTCTTCGTTTAGCCTCCCCCTAGAAACCGAAGGGAAAAAGGCTTATCCCTAGAAATACGGTCAATCTACCTCTGGGCCTTCTCTGGATACCAGAGTTTTAGCTGAATGGGCCACCTTGTTTGTGAAAATAAAGTCACTCAACTTAACTATGTACATGATCTTAATAATATTGGGAAGCATTCTGTAATAACCTACTTTGAAGTTACACCAATGAAAGAAAAATACAAAAAGATCTGAAGTTTAAAACTGAAATGACCTCAGTATTTTTTGTAGCAAGTCTTCAAAATGAAATTAAACTAAACTACTGAAGAAATATAAATTAAGGAAGCTCATTTAATGTAAAAAGAAATGATATTTTTTCAGTAAGAAGACAGTAACTGAAGTGTTGAATGAGCTACTTGCTGGATATGACAGAAGAGTTCGACCAAACTATGAAGGTGAGTTTTGAGTTACTGGCTTGATCCTCCCCTCCCCTAACCTCCCCTCTTCTCCCCTTCTCTCCTCCCCTCCCCTGCCCTCCCTTCTCCTTCTCTCCTTTCCTAGCCTGCTCTCCTCTCTTCTCTGTTCCCTTCCCTTCATTTCTTTTTTCTACATAAACAACAACAGTCACTGAGCTTTAATTATTTAGTTCTCAGTTTTTTTTAAATCACAAAAACATCAAACTATTCAAACTATTTTATTTGAGGAATTAGCACCTCCTACAACTTGTTAAAATGCTTATTGATTTGCTATTTTCACCCAGGTGGTCCAGTTATCGTGACAGTTGGTTTTACCTTGTTATCAATCGATACTATTAATGTTATTGATATGGTAAGTAAGCTAGCTAACAATGCAATACAATAAAATACAATACAATCTTTATTGGCATCTCCAGTTTGTCTTTTCAGTGACAACTACAAAGTTAAAACTATAAAATTTTCACAAAATTCTTATTTATCTAATAAAATTCTAGCGGCTAAAATACTAATACTGAACTATCAAATTATTTTTATATAAATTATGCAATTTGGCTGAAAATTAGCCCGGGGGGGGGGGGGGGTACTACCACCCCAACTTGGGTGGGGGTGTACCGCCAGGTCCTCAAAACCCTGACCCTATCCCAGACCTAGAATTTTGATTTCATATACCCTACCCCAGACTAAACCTAAGAATTGTAAACCCTATCCCAGACTAAATTCAATAGATTTCAATAACTATTTGGCAGTTGTTTAATTGAATTTAAATCTTTTTTTTTTTTTTTTTTTTTTTTTTTTTGTGCCGGCAGAAAACGTAGCCTACCAGGCTAAAACAACTAAAACATAACCCTATCCCAGAAAAAATATCAAAAAGATACCCTATCCCAGACAAAAACCTTACCCTTCCCCAGACAAATTGTAAAAAAATGATACCCTACCCCAGACCTAAAAGCCAAAAAACCATACCCTATCGGGCGGCACATACCCGTATAGTAAATATAGGGGAGTACCCCCCCCCCCCCCCGGGAAAATTAGGCAAGCTGACAATCAAAACAGTCTTTCTAAAGAGATTCCTTCAACTTGTATTTAAAGCCAGTCAACTTTTACTTAACTTAATTCAATACTTGGACACAAATCATTCTATAAGCCAACAATACGTACGATACACAAACAATATTTTTGACCTTTCTACCGGCCTTGCTGATTATGTGTCCCTAAAAGTGGAATAACAGTTGCTAAACGATATATTACCTTTCTAAATCAGTTACTTTGTATAGATAAGTTTTGTAGTCCTGATGTAATACCTTTGCCGAACCTAAAGATTTCATCCCAGACCTTATGATCTTGCCTTTCCCTATTTTTTTCTTTTTCTTGAGTCAGCCTTATCCAAACACTCATTCTGAAAACTAGGTAAGCTCGTAATCAAAAAGTTTTCAAGAGATATCCCCTCACCTTCAATTTAATTTAAAGCCCGTCAAACCGGTTTTACTTATCTTAATACTTGAACATATATCATTCCATGTGCTGACGATACGATAATGAACCGATTTCTCGCCCGTGTTGTTTGTTTTAAATTATGAAATAATGGAATAATAATAATTAATTAATCTCATGCAATCATGTTTCTGTGCTGAATATGTGTCCCTTACAGTGGACTCAGTTGCTAAGCGTGAGCCTATTCATTCGAATATTATTACGCAAATGACTGATCCTACTTCTATCGAGTCTTGATGTAATTTCTTCTACCCCAAAGATGTCGTCCCAGACCTTCTGATCTTGCCTTTCCCTATCTTTTCTTCTTGGTGACTCAGCCTTATCCAAACACTTATTCTTTTCATCTTCAGTAAGACTTAAAAACTGATTCATGCCTAGGAATCTTTCCCATCCTACATGTACTCCAAGCAATTGAAGTTCCACCCCAAGTTCATTATACAGCCTTATCAACCCTTTAATGTTTGCGTCTGCGTAATCCTGGGCATTACCTCCATACACATGTGTGTTATAGAAGTTTGTAAATGTAATGGTCATTTCAACTTCTCTGTTTTCTTTCCAACTTTCTTCTCTCATGTACTTCATTATTTCCTTAGCACAATCGCTACAGGGTGAATAGTTCTGATAAACCTTAATTTTGATTTTCTTCGAACTTCTTACAAGCAAATTATTGTTAAGATATCCAATAAGCTTTATCTCAGCATGTTCGAAATCTCCATTTCTGTAGACTTGATGAGATACCCATTCGTTGTCATCAGCTTCAGTACAGATGATCTTGCATGCAGCTATTGTCACATGAGGCCAACCACCTGACACTGTATACATCGAAGTTACGAGAAACGTTTCAAGAATTTCCTTCTTTGTTATTGCATCTGGCAACATTTTAAACGAGATTCTTGGGTAGTTTAGAGTTGTAAAGAATATCTGTCGAATGGAGAATATCGAGTTATTTATGTCTCATGTCTCATATGGATGATCAGAAATTATAGATCACTAAATAATGCGAGAGACTGGCTCATCACTATCATCATCATCATCATCATCACTATCATCATCATCACTATCATCATCATCACTATCATCATCATCACTATCATCATCATCATCATCATCATCATCATCATCATCAACATCATCATCACCATCATCATCACTATCATCATCATCACTATCATCATCATCATCATCATCATCACCATCATCATCATCATCATCATCATCATCATCATCATCATCATCATCATCATCATCATCATCATCATCATTATCATCACAACCATCAATTAAAGGAGGGAAAGATAAGAATATGTAGCACCTACAGTAGGTCAAAGTGCGCATGCTCATTAAAACCGCTAATACAAAAACAAAAATGTGATCCAAACATCTCCGCTTCCCCCCACCAGCCGCCATCTGCAGCAAGCTGAATTTACAACAGTTAGCAAAGCCTTGTTTGAACAAAAAAGTATTTGAACAAAAAAGTCTTCACGAAAAATATTCAGTCAAGGCCGAATACTTGTTGTTCATAAATATCTGTCGAACGGAGAATATCGACTTATCAATAGTTGCTCAGTACTGTTTTACCATGCATGCAAGTCATGATGATATTTGTCATCAGAAATAGATATTAACTAAATAATGCTAGAGATCGACTAGCTATTCAACTTGCTTGACTATACTCAAACTGATAGCTATATGACCCGTTCACGTATATAGTAGTTGCATCGAGAGCTTCGAGGTGAGTTAGATTCTTCAGTATCCCAATCGCTACTAAGATATTCCTTAGATTTGGTCAAAACTTTTGCTCTGACCAAGAGCGTTTTATTATCGCACTTCAATTATATTCTCAGAGGAGATGAATATGGGTATAAAACACTCCCTTTTGGAATATTACTTCTTACTTTCAGTAATGGAAGCAAAACTTAAAAAAATCAAAGGATCGAAATCAGACCATAAGATTATTAAACGTACCTTAAAGTGTTTAGAAGTTCAGCGTCTCTGAATTTGACGATCAGCTACTAACTGCCTTTGTTTGAACTGGGGACAATCCAAGCACCTGGCGGGATTAATATTTAATACATTAATAGTAGAGTTGGTAGATGGTTCTCTCCTGTGCTTCAAGGGTTTCTCCGTGTTCTCCGGCTTTCCTTCCTCTACAAAAATCAACTTCTATAAATTCCAGATTAGAATTTCAGTGGACGAATAGCTACTCTGTAGAAATGCTAGTACTAGATCACATTTTTTGTCATTATCAAGTAAAGGGTACCAAAATTCTCTTTCTCGTAGTCATAACAATCGCAATTTTCACCCCTAAATGATACCAAATGATGCTAATTTTACTGCATTTTAATAAGTTTTTCGTTTGAACACCTTAAGATGTACCAAATAACGAAGGTACGCCCGTCCCTTTCACATCTTAGTTCACCGGGCTGGATAGCGTGATTGACAGTTTGACTTTGATAGCTGACCCAAACCATCAACAGCTATCGTATACCGATCCATAAATAGCCGAGTTAATAGTACATTGAGAGCTTATTAGTAAGTTGGATTACTATCCCAAGCGATAGTAAACTATCCCATTAGACTTTACACTTTAGTATTCCAATCGCAATATCGATATTAAAGAAATATTTGTTTCTCAGTTTCTTTATGTCTTGAAGCTCGACAACTTTTATACCAGCATTGGCTTGCTTAGATTTTGATGGTCAACTCTCGGTACGAGTTGGATATGGGCATAAAAGAACACTCCCTTTTTGGAATAATACTTCTTCCTTTCAGTAGCTGAAGCGAAACTTAAAGGTAAACAGATTATTAAACGTACCTTAAAGTGTCTAGAAGTTCAGCGTCTCTCAGTGTCTGTGGCGATCAGCTACAAACTTCCTTTGTTTGAACTGCAGGGGACGCAAAGAAATGAAAGTAAAGTAAAGTAAGCTGTTTGTCGGTTCGTAACCTTCAGTAATTGAAGCAAAACGTAAGGAAAACAGACCATAAGATTATTAAAGGTACCTTAAAGCGTCTCTAACTGTACGATAAGCTGCTTACTTCCTTTGTTGAACTATACATGTGAAAGTGAAAGTAAAGTCAAGATGATAAGGGTCACAGCTACCATTGCCTTATTAGGCCGTGATAGACTTGTTATTGATAGGATCGTCCTGCTTTTCCAAGAAAATTACATCCTCAAAGAAGGCTTTATTTATTGGTCTGGACAGACTTAATAGATTAACTCTGGTCTGGACACAACTATTCAAGTTAAAGGAGACGCACAAAGAGTTGAAGCTCTCTTCTCTTTTCTTCTCTTCCCTTTCCTTCTATTCATAAACAACAAAATTCACACAACTGAGATTTTCTCGATTTTATTCATCTATAACACTGAACCCTTACAATATGTTACAGTAATTGTTTTTATCTGAGGATAAAGCACCTCCTACAATTTTCTATGACACGTTGGATTAACCTTGTCATCTATCGATATACTATTAATGTTATTGTAATGTGAGTAAGCAAGCTATATTAACAATTAAATAATGCAATATAACAAAATACTGAAAGAAACTTTAAAGAAAATACTATAAAAATTACATACACATAAAATACTTATTACCATCGGCTGAAATACCATGCCAATACCAATATATACCAGTTATATACCTACACCAACACTCATACCAATAATAAGTAATCCATTGTACTAAATTACTAAAGTACTAAAGTAAGTACTTTAAAATTGAAATACCAATAGCCAAAAACCTAATAACATATTGCACATTATGTGTCATGAAATTAGCAAATTAGGCTGAAAATTAAGCAAGCTCACAACTGGCAAAAATTCTTTCAAGAGATATTCCCACAACGTTACCGTTATATTATTCAAAGAGTCAGTCAGATCTAACTTAACTTATTATTTATTCAAAATATTTCCCCGTTTCTGATTGGCCCACAGCCCCTGGTTAATTTTTCATAACAAGCATTGACTGACCAAATTTGGAAAGAAGCGTCATTCGTCCAATATTTTTTTAATTATTGGACGATTGAGGTCATCTTAGCTGCCAAACGAAGATGGCTTCCCAACAGGGAAGGGTTGCAAACTATATCTGAAATGCTTTCTTAAATGACTGAATTGAGAAAATATTTTGAATAAATAATAAAACAATTATTGGATGAGGCTGAGTATGATATGAAAAAATATGCATAACGAGGAGAGTGTTATCTGCCGAAGCCGTACTAATTATACTTGCACATAAATATCATTTCATATGCTGACGATACGTTGAATTAAAATAAAATGAAATTATGAAATAATTGGATAAGAATAATCTAATACGTAAAATCATAATAAATCTCATACAATTAATATTATGTTTCATGTGCTGAATATTTGTCCCTTACAGTGGGATCAGTTTTGTTACTAAGCGATATCTTGCTTTTTTTTTAAATCAGTTAAAGTCAGCGATATATTTCAAATCAGGCCTCGGTCTAAATCTCAATCCAGACGCGAAGACGTTTGTTTGAGTAAAAACATTTGATGGTTGGGAAAAAATTTTAGTTGCAAATTTGTCAATATTTTATCAATGGCAATGACCTTTATCTAGGATGCTAAGGCTTTTCTGGGGTGATTAAATAGTGTTTTTCTTCTCAGTTTCACATGTTATAGCAGCTAAAACTTTTTGTTACATCATACATTCTTGATGTTAGCAGTAGATCAAAAGTCAGGTGCGCGCGTACTGCTTAATTTTCAAAATGAATTAAAAGTGCAAGTTATTCCAATTGGAAAAGGTTTAATCATTTGGTTCAGAGGTAGATGTCTTTTCATCAGATGGTGCCTTTCTTACACGAAGACCTTTAAAGTGTTTATCAAGTTCCTCATACTGGGCATCCTCATACTGGGCATCCTCATCCTCGGCACCCTCCTCATCCTCGGCACCCTCCTCATCCTCGGCACCCTCCTCATCCTCGGCACCCTCCTCATCCTCGGCACCCTCGTCCGGAGGGGTAAGGATGTTTTCCAGCATTTCGACGTCATTTTTTTCTCTAGCTTTTCTTTTCCTTGTTTTAATCCTTCTTAAACATGTTTTTCTTTCATCCTCGTCGAGATTAACAAGGTTTTCATTTCGAAGTAGTTCCTTCCATACTTGTATGTCTTGTCCACCAAGCAATCGAAGTGTCACTCCATTTTCGTGTAGTTTTCTCAATCCATGCCTGCTGTTGTTCTCGTAATGTTTATAAATGTTTGCAAATGTTATAATAATGTTGCATTGACTTCTTTCTTGTTTGTATTCAATTATGTCACCAGCACACTTGAGACAAGGCGAATAATTAATGTATATAACGACTTCTGTTGGCGGGTCAGCACTTTCATGAAGAAACCCAAGTAGCAGTGTTTCTGCATGAATTGGATCCATCTCGTTTCTGAAAACCCTGTAGTCGGGAGGTGTGTCATTGGGGTACTTTATTATACAAAGGGCGACAGTAGCCCCTCTTCCAGAAGGATATGCACCAGCCGATCCATACGGCGCAAGAATTATAAACTTGTTAGCAACTTCATTACAATTGGGTAGTTCATCACCATTTTCGTTCGCCATTTTCAATGAATTAAACAGCACTTGTTCTCTCAGAATCTTTCAGAATGAGCGTCCCTAATATGTAGAACAACTAAAAAGGGGGGAAATGTGGATAATGATTCGAATTAGTACTGTAATATAGACTATACATGTGCTGCTTTTGATATGAATTCATACATTATCGGATTTAAGTGAACGTGAGAGTAAATTAATACAGGCCTTGATACTGCTAGAACCTGAAAAAAGACCTTTCTTTACAATATAGAATAAACCCGCGTAAAGCGCCTATTCTAGCAGTCATCTATATTTAGAGTTTAGAATCCCTAGAAATGTTTAAAGTGTCCGGTTTAATTTCATAGATATGTTTTCGATTCTTTATCGTAAAACATGAATATTCCTGAAGTTTTAAAAATTCATGTTGATTCTCTTACAAGAAGTATTATAAAAATGTATTGAATTTCAATTCATGTTGATTCTTGTACGAAATTGGAGTATAATGAAATGTATCGAATTTCCGCTTTCCGCCGTTTAAGTTTCCTCTTCTTACCGCGACCCGCTTTATTTAGGCTGGACGCAATTCAAGTTAAAGGAGAACTCAAAGAGTTGAACTTGGCATCTCTTCCCTTCCCTTCCTTTTTCTTCCCTTCCCTTCCTTTTTCTTCCCTTCCATTCCCCGTTCTGTTCTTTTCTGTTCTTTTCTGTTCTTTTCTGTTCTTTTCTGTTCACTTTGGAATTATTTTACGATATAGTAGACAGGTAGAGTTTCTTGTTGGTTCTCTCCTGTACTTCGAGGGTAGGTCAAAGTGCGCATGCTCATTAAAACCGCTAATACAAAAACAAAAATGTGATCCAAACATCTTCGCTTCCCCCCACCAGCCGCCATCTGCAGCAAGCTGAATTTACAACAATCAGCAAATCCTTCTTTGAACAAAAAAGTCTTCACGAAAAATATTCAATCAAGGCCGAATACTTGTTGTTCATAAATATCTGTCGAATGGAGAATATCGACTTATCAATAGTTGCTCAGTACTGTCTTACCATGCATGCAAGTCATGATGATATGTATCATCAGAAATAGATATTAACTAAATAATGCTAGAGATCGACTAGCTATTCAACTTGCTTGACTATACTCAAACTGATAGCTATATGACCCGTTCACGTATATAGTAGTTGCATCGAGAGCTTCGAGGTGAGTTAGATTCTTCAGTATCCCAATCGCTACTAAGATATTCCTTAGATTTGGTCAAAACTTTTGCTCTGACCAAAAGCGTTTTTTATCGCACTTCAATTATATTCTCAGAGGAGATGAATATGGGTATAAACAACACTCCCTTTTGGAATATTACTTCTTACTTTCAGTAATTGAAGCAAAACTTTAAAAAATCAAAGGATCGAAATCAGACCATAAGATTATTAAACGTACCTTAAAGTGTTTAGAAGTTCAGCGTCTCTGAATTTGACGATCAGCTACTAACTGCCTTTGTTTGAACTGGGGACAATCCAAGCACCTGGCGGGATTAATATTTACCACGAGGAGCTTTGATTAAGAAAAAAATTCTAAGCAGGGGTTCTCAAATCTCTTTAGAAAAGTGTTTGTAAGGTGTGAGGAGGGCAACTGTTGCAACTTTTTTGTCAATTTTTGTTAATCGTGCAACAATCTACACATGTAACTGAATGATTTTCTAAAGAAAAAAAAATTTTTTCGCCGTTAGAATATACTTTTTTTCATCTTGCAATCGTCTTGAAAACTGCCTTGTATTGTCACGATCCGTTTTTACCACGTGATTCGATGACGTCACACGTGTGTACCATGCCCTCAGACGGTGTACAGACAGGTAAAGAGGCTTCGAGAAATAAAAATGGAG
Source organism: Anthopleura sola (assembly GCA_023349425.1). Taxonomy (NCBI): domain Eukaryota; kingdom Metazoa; phylum Cnidaria; class Anthozoa; order Actiniaria; family Actiniidae; genus Anthopleura; species Anthopleura sola. The sequence goes on from JALHLI010000021.1 coordinate 4,169,333, forward strand.
AAGCGAAAAAGAGTACCGGGGAAAAGATGTGTGGTCATGTTTTGCAATAAGGCCAATGCTGACAACGTGAGCACACATCAGTTTCCTGCTGATGAAAAACTCAGAGCAAAATGGATTCATTTTGTTTTGCAAAAACGCGATGCAAAACACTGGACTCCTGGCAGTGGCCATATTTGTAGCGACCATTTTACACCAAACGATTATGATGGCTACCATGCAAAACAAGCAGCTTTTGCGAGCAAACTGGTGTTAAAGAAGGATGCAATACCGTCCATAAATCCGTCCTTGAAGAAAATAAAATTAACAGTTTCTTCAGAAGCAAGAGAAGCAAGCACTGTACGATCTAGTAATGCGTTAATAAAACTACACGCTCACAGGGTAAGTTTGTTGTCCTGATCATAGTTGATAGATATCAACTATGTCCTGATTATTTAGGAAAGCAATCCACTCTTTAAGAGGCTTTTTTTTCCATATAGACATTAGAAGAAACGAAACTTGATATGATATCTGGCATGTGTCAAAAGGTAAACAAAAGCAATAACAAAGTTTGTAACTTTCAACCTACAATATACAGAGTAACACAAAATCATAATAATAATTTTTGAAAATTTATGAAGAGCTCAAATCAATAAATCTCCACTTGTCAAGTTATAAAATATATTTACATAAAAAGGCAATAATAAGTGGAAGAGGAATCATAATGATTATTATCAGTTTAAAGCAACCAAGTAAAAGAAGTTGTTTTCTTTACAGGGCTTTGTAAAAAAGTTGACAAGCTTGCCAAATCAAAAAAGTTAAGTGATCTTGGACAATGGAGGGATTTCAACCATATGTATTGGTGTGCCGCATCTACTCAAGATGGCGATGGTAAGAAAATGAAAAAAAAATGGAAAATCCTTCCCCTCCACATCCAGAACATACATGTGAACCCCTCAAGCCCACTTTATAAGAAATGTGTACATGGCAATTTACAAGGAGATGCTAAGAATAGACTGTGGATTACTCCTGGTAAGTACAAAAGTATTGCTACTGATATGGTATATTCTACCATGCATTCTATTTTTAGTATGTATTAATACTAATACAATTATTAGAGTAGACGCACTAACCTGTGAAACAAATACTAACTTTTAGTACTAAATAGTGATAATAAAACAATAGAAAACAAAGGATTCTTTATGAAATAGTACTAATTATTGTTCACAGATTAAGTGCGTCTACTCTATCACTTATATTTTGCATATTTCATATGTATAATAAGTCCCTAGTATGTATTAATTTCAGTAGTCATCCCCTAAAGGAATCACACTGATCAAAACAGCAATGCTTTTTGCCTAGGTTCTGAAATGGCTATCAAGATGGAGGAACTTCTTTTAAAAAAGAATATTCTGGATGCAGTTGCAAAGTTATCACCAAAGTATCAGACCTCCACCCTTGAGGCCAAGCACAGTTTGGACACACAATTTGTTCCAAAACACAATGCATTTTCATATTGGGGAATGTATACTAGGTAATGTAAAACAGTTATAATGTTATGTTTTCTTGGTAAGAGCATAACACTAAAAGTGTCCAAATATGCTTTGCATTGAATAAGGAAACAATTTACTATTAGCATAATTATTTTTTTGCACTATAGGGTGCAAATACTAAAAACATGATATATTTTGAATGATGTAGTATTAAATACTTAAAATAGGCAAAGAAACAAGGGAATTAGCATAATTAAATACCATTTAGTACTATTTTATTGCAAACTTTAAGTGTTTGTATTATAATTTATTGCAAAATAAGCCAATGAGTATTGACAATGTTTAATGCTTTAATTTGTATTTTTAGATTGTGTCTTTCAGCAATTCACTACAATTAACACCAATTCTGATAGGATGCAGAAGGTCTCAAAGGATGGGAGAGCAATGTATGCCATAAGATTTCCAAAATCAAAGAAAGGAAAGCATTCTGTTAGGTCTATCAAAACAGACCCTAATATTATGGTATGGTAATTAGCCATGTTATATTTCTATGGTAATATTAATGCTGCCCTCTAATTTCATCAGCTACTATGTTGCTCTATACTGATCAGTACTCTTATTATTATTTGTCATCAGAGTACTGTTTTGACATTATTGAAAGTCTGTTCACTATAATACAAAACTGATGCATGTACTTTAAAACTGTACATGAAGAACCTTAAGGTCAACACTCCTCCTCCTCTGTCTGCCAATGCTGAACGACCAGATAAAGATGAAGCAATTCTGAACTATGTCACCCGATATTACCAATCAACAGTTGTACACTAAGACACAAAGCAATTTTCCTTTAGTCATATCTCATGAATTAACTGCTCATAAGTAAAATATGGTATACTAGTGTCTGTTGTATTCATGCTTACAAAAACTTTCATTTATTGGTATCTTTCTCTCTCCCTATCATTAATCCAAAGTTAAGTTTTGAGGCTGAAGTTATAAAGTAAGGGGAAGAAATCATACGACAAAATTCCAACTCGAAATAATACTTTTCGTTTCACCGTGAAAAAGAACACAAACTACAAACACCTTGAACTTTCCAGGTTGTTAGAAATAGGTAAGCTTCGTAAATGTTTTTTTATTTATTTCTTGGCATTCACTGCTTGAATATGAAATAAAACTCATCTTAACACGAATTTATGAAATAATCTACGTGCAAATCTTAATTAAGTAGATTTTAAATCAAAGTTAACCAGTCTGTGTTGTCAAGACGATCGCTGTGATCATGATCCTCATCCACTGGCTCCTCGTGGCTGCTATCATGGCTCGTACCTTGTGGCTCGTACCTCCACGGCTGGATTAATCCAAGAGGTTGTAATTCTCCTTGGCTTTCTCCAAATATCTCGACCTCATAGCCCGAAGAATTGCACTCACTGTCACTGCTATCACTGAAACTACTGCTTGACGCCATCTTGGAATAAAACAACTTACACACGTGTGACGTAGTAGATCACGTGACATGAAAACGAAGCTTTTGGTGAAAGTAAGCCAAAATACACAGGGAACCCGGCTTCGATACGCGCGTACGTAGGCTTTAAAATATGTATGACATTATTAATTTATTGACGCAGGTTCCCTGTGTCTTTATCTCAAGGAACATATTTTCCTGTGTGTTTCCTGTGGTGTAAATTGAAACCTGAACGGCCGTGATCATTCTGTAACCGGATTAACGTAATAGTGTAACGCACTGGTTTAGTAACAGTCAAATAGAGACTGTTTGACTGTTACTAAACGAGTGCGTTACCACTATTACGTTAATCCGCTATCTGGTTACAGAATGATTACGGCCGTTGAGGTTTCAATTTACACCACAGGAAACACGGGACATTTGTACGCTCTTGTTCCTTGAGTTAAAGACACAGGGAACCCGCGTCAATAAATTAATAATGTCATACATATTTTAAAGCCTACGTATCGAAGCCGGGTTCCCTGTGTACGTGCAGTATACAATCGATCTTAATAAGTCTATATTTAAGTTTATTAACTTGACTCAATTTCAATGTAAAGCAGTTGACAAGACGTTAAACAGGATCACTGTTTCATTCAACTGAGGGTGTTAATCTCTAAAACTGGATTAAAGGAAGACAATAGCAAAGCGGTGTTATATTACGTCTCCTACCAGGGGCGGATTTAGGGGGGGGCCGGGGGGGCCGCGGCCCCCTCTTTAGCTGCCGGTTTTTTTTTTTTTGCTTTTCTACTGCCTCATGCATTAAGGAAATTTATTTTATTTTTTAATTTGATCCTATCCGGCCCCCCCTTTTGAAATTAATGTGTTAAAACTTGGTAATAATTTATGGAACAGTGTCAACATTGTAGTGCGCCACGTTGTTTTTTTTTTTTTTTTTTTGCTTCGGCGATTTCTTAGGTGTCTTATCAAAATGGCCACGCTACGCCCCTAATTTGATCCTGTCCGGCCCCCCCTTTTGAAAATTCCTGGATCCGCCCCTGCCTACTGCGAAACAACTCACTTTTAAAGTGAGTTGTTTCACTTTTTAGTCGGTCAAAGCTCGTCGTGAGTAGAGTTGGTAGATGGTTCTCTCCTGTGCTTCAAGGGTTTCTCCGGGTTCTCCGGCTTTCCTTCCTCTACAAAAATCAACTTCCATAAATTCCAGATTAGAATTTCAGTGGACGAATAGCTACTCTGTAGAAATGCTAGTACTAGATCACATTTTTTGTCATTATCAAGTAAAGGGTACCAAAATTCTCTTTCTCGTAGTCATAACAATCGCAATTTTCACCCCTAAATGGTACCAAATGATGCTAATTTTACTGCATTTTAATAAGTTTTTCGTTTGAACACCTTAAGATGTACCAAATAACGAAGGTACGCCCGTCCCTTTCACATCGTAGTTCACCGGGTTGGATAGCGTGATTGACAGTTTGACTTTGATAGCTGACCCAAAGAGCATCAACAGGTATCGTATACCGATCCATAATTAACTAGTACATTGAGAGCTTATTAGTAAGTTGGATTACTATCCCAAGCGATAGTAAGCTATCCCATTAGACTTTACACTTTAGTATTCCAATCGCAATATCGATATTAAAGAAATATTTGTTTCTCAGTTTCTTTATGTCTTGAAGCTCGACAACTTTTATACCAGCATTGGCTTGCTTAGATTTTGATGGTCAACTCTCGGTACGAGTTGGATATGGGCATAAAAGAACACTCCCGTTTTGGAATAATACTTCTTCCTTTCAGTAGCTGAAGCGAAACTTAAAGGTAAACAGATTATTAAACGTACCTTACTGAGTCAAGTGTCTAGAAGTTCAGCGTCTCTGTCTGTGGCGATCAGTAACTTCCTTTGTTCGAACTGGGGATACAAAGAAATGAATGTGAACTAAGCTGTTTGTCGGTTCATCACCGGCTTTCAGTAATTGAAGCAAAACGTAAAGGAAAACAGACCATAAGATTATTAAACGTACCTTAAAGCGTCTAGAAGTTCAGCGTCTCTGTCTGTGGAGATCAGCTACAAACTTCCTTTGTTTGAACTGCAGGGGACGCAAAGAAATGAAAGTAAAGTAAATTAAGTTGTTTGTCGGTTCGTCACTTTCAGTAATTGAAGCAAAACTTAAAGGAAAACAGACCATAAGATTATTAAAGCTACCTTAAAGCGTCTCTAACTGTACGATTAGCTGCTTACTTCCTTTGTTTGAACACATGTGAAAGTGAAAGTAAAGTCAAGATGATAGGGTCACAGCTACCATTGCCTTATTAGGCCGTGATAGCCTTGTTACTCGTGCCCAGGCCTATGGCCGGCACGAGTCTAAAAATGCTACGCGTGTTTTTTTGGTTTCTATGTCAGAAGTTGTAATTCGGAAACTCTTCGGAAAGTCCGAAGATGTTACGAAGTACGTAAATCGCCGTACGAGGCAGCCTGGGAACGACTAGCGCATGCGTACTTTGTGAAAGCAAATTTCCAGCGTGGTTTTCCACAAATACTGAATGAAGCACAATATAAAGCCAAGAAAGATGTCTTCTTCTGCTTTTTTAGGTACGCTCTCTTTACATACAAACGCACACAATCTTCGCGGTAGGTCTACACTAAAAGATGTCGAGCGTTTTCGAAACAGACCGGTCCGCGAACACAATTATGAGAGAAGATTTACTAGTGGATCTTCTCGAGAAACTTATTGTGAAATTTATCGTGAACTTAGCGAGAATTATGCTTCAAATCAGCTATCTTTATTCTTGTACTATAAAAAACTAGCACAACTAGCTATTTATGGAGAATGTACTTCTACAAGTTGCTCTGGATACATTAACAATGGTGACAACTGTACTTCTGCAGTGAATGGTGTTTACTCTAATACATGCTGTGAACCTCGAAATAACGTTCAGAATCGATTCTATATCAAGTTAATGGTAAATATTATACTTATTTTAATTGTTCTTTTTGTATTATTTAGTAAGCTAAAATGGCAGTTTTTATTTTGTAATGCTTTAAGTACAATCGTAGCTATCCAGCTGTACGAAAAACTAAGCGCGAAAAGGATTGTTGTTGTAATTCAAGCGGCCCTCGCCCGAGTCTTAAAAGTCATATATCTCACAGAATTTGAGGAGATGGATCGCAAAGATTTACTTTGATTTTTTAAACAACACGTATACTTCAACTTTTTTTCTCTAAATTCTTTGAAACGTGTGTTTTTGTATTGGGAAGAGACTTGGAGCAAGGGCCGCTTGGCTAAGCATCGAAGCGCGCTGTGATTGGACGGTTCGTGCGTGCTCCGGAGACCTGGATTAGTGTAATCGCAGCTTTATGTTTCGTGTCATGTCTAGACACCTATGCAGAAACTATAGTCGTTTCAGCATTTGAGGATTGTAATTTATTAGATAAAGCAATGTCTTTGAATTCATATGTATACAACGATTCTACATTGACAATAATAAACAATAGAAGAACCAAACTAAGGTCTGGTTTAAATGTTAGGTTTGATAAGTGTTTTTCAGATGCTATAGAATTATCTGTAAAAGTGACTGAAAAAAATACAGTTTTAATACCAATTAAAAACTGTAGATCACGACACGCAAAGTTTGTCAGTTTATATTATTGCAATTATCTAGAATTTAAGTCAAATGCTATTCGAAGAGATCGTGAACCCAGCAGACTACCTGTAAAACCGCTTGCACGTGCTTTCAATAAAAGTAGACTTACAAGAAGGGCTTTAAGGAAAAGAATTGCAAATGTACCAAGGTCATCATACATACATTCCATTAATAGATGCAGTCTGAGTAAAAAACTCCATGTCGATGAAGATAACAGATGCCTATGTAAACCAAGGAAAAATCTCAGAAGTAATAAACAAAAACAGGTTAATAAATCTGTAAATAAAAAAAGTGAATATGGTTTGAAAAATTCATTTCAGTTTGTGGTACTCATGATTTATCAACAGCTGAATATAAATCTCTGAATCAAAGGATAATTTATTGCTATTATTGCCTAAGAACGGATGTAGAAAAAAATCCTGGTCCTGCTTGGCTTGCAAAGTTACAAGCATTACTCAAGCTTACCACTGAAATTACTTTGACATGTAATAAACCTGCAAAGCAAGTACATGCTATATGGAATTTGTTTTCTTTAATGAAATGTAATAAACAATGTCATATGTATTGTCCTTCAAAGAGACGGTTATCGATTTCAGGAGATATTGAATTAAATCCAGGCCCTCGTACACAAGGTAATGCATTGCAACTAGTTTCTTCAATTCCTTCGACAATTTTAATGCAGTCTAGATTAGCACAACTAGGTTTACAATCATTAGATGTTGGCGGTGCTGGGGACTGTTTCTTTAGATCTGTATCTCATCAATTATATGGAAATTCCAATTATCATATTGTTTTACGTACTGCTGGAGTTAAATACATGAGAGATCATCCAGAAAGATTTATTGAGAGCAACACTGAAAGTTCATGGCTCAGATATCTGCATAATATGTCCCTTCAAGGTACTTGGGCTGATGCACTTATTATCCAAGCAGTTGCAGATACCCTTAATATCACTATTAACATAACAGAATCAAATCAGGGGTTTGCACCACTTACTGTTGTTAGTCCTATACCTGGAGGAAATAACTCTTTCACAATTAACATTGGTCATGTTGATGAATTTCATTATGTATCAACTACTACATTACATTCAAATACTAGTAATGTAACATGCACTCAATTAAATAATGATAAAAGTGTACATGTTCCAATGAATAAACAATCTATTAAGTCAATATATTCAATATGTTTCTCTATTATCAAATCTTGTAGCTACTGGAATTCTGCAACATTAGAAGCTATCAATGAACAAGCCAATTTGCTGTATGACAATTTAACTATGCATAACAGGGTTAGCAAAGTACTAAGCATGATAAACATATATGATGCAGCTATTGATATACAATACACACATGTTATTCACAACTCAGGCCCACAAGGTTCTAATGCCAATAAAGCACTCAAAAGTCATATTTTAGAAAACACAAATGCTAAAACTACTGGATTTTTGCTGCACTTTTCTCTGAATCATTTTATAACTTGCATTATACAACAGAATAAAAAACAAAAAAGGTATTTTCTTTTGACATATAATGATAAACAATTGCAACTCTCAGAACCATCAAGTGATGTTGACTCCCTTATTGAAAACATTTGTGACAATCAAAATAACAAGAATAATTTCAATGAACAGTATGTCATTCATTTTATATCCTGTTTAACAGAAATGACAAATGATTCAAGACAAAGAATTTTAAGAAAATTTAAGTCAAGTCAACAAAAAAGACACATCAACAATAAATCCAATGCGCTTTATTCACAATTGGAACCTGCAAAGAAAAAAACAAGAGTTGAGAGTATAATTATTAATAAGAAACAAAGATTCAAATCAATGGATAGTGCTAAAAAGACTAAACTTCTTGAATCATGTGCTCAAAAGCAAGCTGAGAAATATAGGACAATGAATCCCATTGAAAAACAATCATATAATTCAAAAGTTAGAAAAAGATATCACAATATGGATTCTGAAAAAAAGGAAAAAGAGCTTGAAACAAAAAGAAAAAGGTCAGCATTGGCTAGGCAAGCTAATAATACTTCAAAGTTTGATATTAATTTTTGCATCTCCAATTTTCACAAAAAGATAAAACAAGGTCCATATTACATATGCACTGTCTGCATTAGAATGTTGTACAAGAAATCAGTTCAAAGTTTAAACAATCAAAGATATGTCAACTGTAACATCCAACATGTTGTTACACACAAAGTATCATTTGATAACAAGGAATACATTTGTAAAACATGCCACTCCAAGGTAATCAAGGGAAAACTTCCATGCCAAGCTGTGTGCAATGACATGTATGTAGATGATGTACCATCAGAGCTCTTTGCTTTAGAAAAACTTGAACAGATACTTATAGCTCAGAGAATAGTTTTTGAGAAAATAGTTGTAATGCCAAAAGGTCAGCAAAGAAAGATTAAAGGTGCTATTTGTAATGTACCTGTTGAATGTGATAAGACTTGCCATATTTTACCACGTCCACCTGAAAGATCTGGGATAATTATGTTGAAACTGAAACGTAAACTACAATTCAGGGGCCATGTGTACTTTCAAGCTGTACGTCCTCAAGTTGTACATAATGCTCTAAACTGGCTAACGGCAAACAATACATTGTATAATACAATTACAATAGATATTGAGAATATTGACACCAGTCTTACATCATTACAGAACAGTGAATCCAATTCAGAACTACCTCAACATAGCACCATAAATAATGTCCAAAACCCTGTAGGTGAATCTCAAAATGTTAACACAACTTATAATGATGACAATGAAGGTACTGATAATGATCATGGCACTGAACAGTCACAAGTTAATAATGACCATGAAAAAAGCTCAGATAATAATGATGAAGAAGACATAGATGATCCATTGAATGAGTATAGAGCTCCAACTAATGAGACATGTGTGCAGTCAGTCATACCTGATTATCCTGTTACTATTGATCAAGATACAAATGTTTCATCAGGAAGTGAAATATACAATATTGCACCAGGAGAAAATAAACACCCTGTATCATTTATGCTGGACAAACAATGTGAGGAATTAGCATTCCCAGTTTTGTTCCCTAAAGGAAGATTTGGTTACACTGCAGAAAGAAAGGTTAAGTTGACACCCACCAAATACTTCAATGCAAGACTACTTCACCATAGTAGCAGATTTGCAACAAACCCAGAGTATTTATTTTTTGCACAGTTTATTATTGAACAAAAGAAGGTATCAGATAGTATTAATATTGCTCTCAAAAAAGTTCATGGGCAATCTCTTACTGCTTCACAAATAATATCAAATGTACAAAGCTTACAGAATCTTATTTGTCAAGACCAAGCTTATCTATTTTTAAGACAAATCCCAGGAACTCCTCCTTACTGGCAGAAATTTATGTATGAAGTTGTGGCAATGGTCAAACAACTTGGTATTCCTACATGGTTCATGACATTATCTTGTGCTGATCTTAGATGGCCTGAGCTATTTCAGATAATTGCTAGAACTAGAGGAATGAACATGACAGATGAACAAGTTGAGGCTATGTCTTATAATGAGAAGTGTTCAATGTTAAATCTGAATCCTGTTGTGGTTGCCAAGCATTTCCAATACAGAGTTGAAAATTTCTTTACTGAAGTTCTACTCACCAGTGCAAAGCCTATTGGTAAAATAGTGTACTATGCCCTTCGTATTGAGTTTCAAATGAGAGGATCTCCACACTTACATGCATTGATATGGACTGAAGATTGTCCCAAACTAACACCAGATACCAAAGAAGCTTATATAGAATTCATAGATAAACATGTTCAGGCCTACCTGCCAAACAAAGAAACAGACCCTGAATTACATGAAATGGTCAAACTTTATCAAAAACACACTCATTCAAAAACATGTGGAAAATATAAGAACATCCAGTGCAGGTTTAACTTTGGTCAGTTCTTCACAAACAGGACAATTGTATCAGAACCACTTCCTGATGATCTTGATGATGAGCAAAAGAAAATTGTCCTTGAAAAGCAAAAGGAAATCTTAACATCTGTAAAAGAGAAAATAAACAAAGTATTGAATTCCAGTAAGCCAGCTGATTATGATCCAAACATAACTGAAGCTGATATTTTCAATTCTCTTGGTATCACGGAAGAACAATACTACTCAGCATTATCAATGTCACCTGATTCAGACTTTGGATTACACCTTAAAAGACCTTTGGACAGCTGTTTCATTAACAATTACTTTGTTGCTGGTATCAAGGGATTTGCTGCTAATGTGGACTTGCAACCAGTTTTTAACCACTATAAATGCATTACATATATATGCTCATATCTTTCAAAGGATGAAACTAAATGCTCACAGGCTATTATGAATGCAGCAAAAGAGGCTAGAACTGCTAACATGAATATCAGAGATGGCTTGAAAAAAATAGGTGCTGCCTTTCTTTCTACTCGAGAAGTTAGTTCACAAGAATGTGTTTACCGATGCATGCCTGAATTATGGTTAAGAAAAATCTTCCCTGGAACAGTTTTTGTTAGTACAGATTTACCAGAGAAACGAATACGAGTTGCAAAATCACAACAAGAATTGGAAGATCTTGATGAGGATAGTACCGATATCTTTAAGTCCAACCTAATTGAACGCTATAGTATTAGACCAGCCTCTATCCCTGCTGTTGATAATCTTTGTCTAGCTGAGTTTGCATCCTATTACTACAAGGATTATAGAAAAGAAAACAGTGAAACTATTGATGCACAACCAGAAGTGCTCACTGATGAAATTATTCAAATGCAGCATTCAACTACAGATAATAGCAGTTCATCACTTCCACGCCAAATAAAACTAATGAACACTAATGAGAAGATGAAATGCAGAAAAGTTCAAGCTGTTATTAGGTATCACACCCCAAATAAGACAAAAGAACCTGAAAAGTACTTCCACCATTTGTTGTTTCTGTATTACCCATGGAGAGATGAAGCTAATTTGATTGGCACAGATAATTCATATACATCAAAGTTTTATGAGCCTTCCATCCAAGAAATTGTAGAGCAGAATCGATCAGTATTTGAACCTGATGCAGATGTTGTTGCAGAAGGCTCGAATCTCTAAGAAACAACCAGGGTAATATCATTCACTCATTTGATCCTATCAACGACCAAGAGAATTCTGACTTTCATTCAGAGATACAAGATGATTCTATACCTGAAGAATCTTTTAATGAGCAATTACCTTCAGATCTGGGATCAACATCCGACTCTAATCAACATGTATTACCAGGAATAACAACACACACTCAACCTAGTGAAATATCAGACAACACTCTGCGTGAGTCTGTTAGGTCCTTGAACAACAAACAACGCTGTGCATATAATATTGTTCTCTCATGGTGTCGAAGTACCATGAAATATATGAATAGCTTAAAACCTGAAGAAGTGAAACCAATCTATTTATTTGTAACTGGTTCAGCTGGTGGAGGTAAAAGTCATTTGATCAAAACAATTTATCACACTGCAAAGAAAACTTTCAGACATGCTCCTATAAATCCAGAATTGCCTACTGTTCTCTTAATGGCTCCAACTGGGGTTGCTGCTATTAATATCAATGGAACAACAATAAATACTGCTTTATCAATTCCTAAGGAAGCTAGTGATATGCTACCACCAATGTCTGACCAAAAGAGAACACAGATGAGATTGTCTTTGTCTGAACTTAAGCTCATAATAATAGATGAGATTTCTATGGTTGGAAACACCACTCTATTACACATCCATCAAAGATTAAAAGAACTGTTTGGAACATCCAACTCTCAACTCTTTGCTGGTATCAGTATTATTGCTGTAGGTGATCTCTATCAATTGCCTCCTATACGTAGAAAAGCTGTGTTTGATGAGTACAAAAATGATGCATTCAACCTGTGTCATCCATGGAGTGTTTTCACAATGATAGAGCTCACTGAAATCATGAGACAAAAAGATGACCAAACATTCACTGAACTTTTAAATAGATTCAGAACAGCTTCTCAAACTGAAGAAGATATCCAGTGTATTCAATCCAGATCAATTACACCAACAGATGTCAATTATCCGTCAGATGCTCTACACATTTGGGCTGAAAATAAACCTGTTGATGAATACAATCTCACAAAATTAGATCAAATTCCAACACCACAGTTCATACTCACTGCAGTAGATCAATACCCACAAAAAGTAACAAGACAAGATATAAGCAAAGTTCTAACGAGGAGTAGATCTGAAACAGGTGGACTTGATTCTCAAATCCTCATTAAGGAAAGTGCAAGAGTAATGTTAACAACAAACATAGACATTGCTGATAGACTCATTAATGGTCAAATGGGAACTGTTATTAAAATTGAAGTCAATCAAAATACCCACAAACCAACTGTTATCTATATCAAGTTTGATGATGATGAGGCTGGAAGGAATGCTATAGCAAAATGTTCAAATCCTTTTGCCAGAGAATACAGAATTGTCCCTATTGAGCCTGTACTAACAAGAATCAAAGTCAGACCAGGGAAAGCCTCTTCTCCAGAAATACAAAGAATACAGTTTCCTCTGACCCTAGCATGGGCATGTACTGTACATAAAGTACAAGGATTGACATTGCAAAATGTTGTTATCAGTTTTAATTTAAATAGACAAAGATCATTCAACTATGGCCAAATATATGTTGCATTGAGTCGTTCAACCTCCTTACAAGGTATTCATATTCTTGGACAAATTGAAAGCAAACATGTCAAGGCAAATCCTAAAGTTCATGAAGAATATGAAAGGTTAAGACATGTTTCATCATTATCAAATATCCCATCTACAAATGAAACAGCCCAAGCTAGGACACAATCAATAAACGGTGTTACCATTTCTCTATTGAATGTAAGGTCTCTCAGAAAACACAGCATTGATATCAAGTTTGATGCAAATATCCTTAATAGTGATGTCATAGCTCTTACAGAAACACAGCTCCTACCTAATGACAATGATAACGAAATATCTAATAACTTACACCCATTTAAACTCTTCAGACAAGACCATGTATCCGATAAATACTCCAGCCTGGCAGTATGCATCAAAGATGACAAACAAATCAAAGAACATCAATATTTCCCATCTATAAATGCATTGAAATTGATCATAATTAACAATATCACACAGCAACGACTGTCATTTCTACTGTTGTATCGAAAACAATCTTCAAATATGTCACATTATATATCTAGCATGGAACAAATCCTCAATAGTTATCATTTTGATGTAGTTATGGGAGACTTTAACATTAATTACTTCAATGAAAATGATGCCAGCCCACTTACTTCCCTGTTGAATTCTCTACATTATAATCAAATTGTACAACAACCAACATTTATTTCTTCAGGAAGTTTACTGGACCATATTTATCTCAATCCATCAAAATTTGACATTGTTCTTAACTCTGTAATAAGTGTATACTTTTCTGACCATGAATTAGTCAAAGTAACTGTAAAACCAAAAAATCAGTAATTCTGATAATATATATATATATTATTAATATATATATCTTATCTTTGTTATATATTAAAATTAGTAACTGTAGTTTAACACTTCAAACATCTAGCACTGAAACCCTGGAGGAAGCTTTGCTTTACTCTTCAGCCAAGAGGACGCTCCTTCTACAAAGTCAAACCACTCGTACACCTATCAAAATCCGCAATTACACTCATACCGATGATCAACTCGGCAAAGTAGTTATAAATGACATGACCAACATCAGTAGTCCAGAACAACACGAATACAACTTCCAATATGCTCAACTGACGACTCCTGAACTTATCCCAGTCACTATTTTGGAAGTTCTCAATTCAAACAAAGAATGGGATATGGTCACGGTACGTGGGAAGATTCTCTCCGTCAAACAAGCAAGAACCGTGGGAAGTCCGAGGAAGCGTCTCAACCTCATGGAGGCGGTCTTCGCTGATGAAACCGGCATTATTCCCGTAGACATCTGGGAATCCAACATCGGAGAAGTCCACGAAGGACAAGTGTACCTTTTAGACCACGTGCAGGTTAGTTTTTATGATATTATCAGATTAATTAATTTCTTCGGTACGCGTCTTGATTTCCTACGCTTCTCTCGTGTTCTCTGCACATCCCGCATGAAAAACACACTCGTGCAAATTAACCCCAAATTGAACTCGCAACTATATTATTACCTATACTTATCATTATCTATCTATTTAGGTACGTGTCTGGTCTTCGAAGAAAAAACTATCAACTACACTTGAAACCACTATAAAGTCGATTGAGGTACCGGCCTTACAAGAACTTCAAAAACAAGATCTAGCACAGAATGAAGAACAGCAAGTAGTAGAAGTGGAAAGGATTAGAAGGGTGCAAAGAGTGGACAAGTTTCTCAAGTGCATGCACTGCGCTAGAAGAATCCTACAAGGCTCCTGTACAGATGTGATCAAGTGTGACAACTGCAATTCCATGATGAGATTAGAAGACTGCCCAAAATCTCTCACTGCAAAATTTGTTATCATTCCACCAGGTGGGCAAGAAGAACTCTTAATCACAGTAAATGACAATGTTTTGGATGAATTTTTTGGTGAGCAAGTTGCTATGATGGACGATAACATTTTCCTAACACGTTTGTTCTCTATTCAGAACATAGCCATTACTTATGACTCAGCAAGTCTCCGCTGTCATAAAATAACGAATGCAAATTAGCTAAAGTAAGCACACAAGTAGGCCATATGTATGTACTACTGTTGAGTTACATGCTATGTTAGATATGTTGAATTAAATTTACCATGATAGTTAACTATGGTTTTATTTCAAGTTGCTATGATGGACGATAACATTTTCCTAACACGTTTGTTCTCTATTCAGAACATAGCCATTACTTATGACTCGGCAAGTCTCCGCTGTCATAAAATAACGATAAGATAACTAAATAAAAGAGTTGCGCTAATTCATGTTGACATTTGTCTTTATTATGATTGTTCTGTTCTACTTGATGTGCAATTGAAATTTGAGAAGTTTTAAATTTATGGTAAGTTTGGAAAGCCAAAGTAATTCCATAACCAACTATTAGAGGTCCCTGTAGACGTTCCAAAAAAGGTGCACAACTTTCAAATTTATACTTTTTTAAAACATTTTCACCGTTTTAAGACTAGGATAAAATTGTGTTTGAAACATACTTCAAAATCATTTTCAATTCCTCTTTTCCGACCAGAATCAGTAAATAAAAATGTTGCGCCGGAAATAAATCTGGTAGCGCTCCACAGGAATCCCGCAACATCAGTTTTTTTTATTGCTTCTGGAGGGAAAACTAGTTCCAGCTCTGTAAACTAGTTCCAGCTCTGTAAACTAGTTCCAGCTCTGTAAACTAGTTCCAGCTCTCAGCAGCTCATCGCCTTGCATCCAGGGCACGAGTGCACGCTCCGTAGAGCGTCTAGTTATTGATATGATCGTCCTGCTTTTCCAAGAAAATTACATCCTCAAAGAATGCTTTATTTATTGGTCTGGACACAACTATTCAAGTTAAAGGAGACGCACAAAGAGTTGAAGCTCTCTTGTCTTCTCTTGTCTTCTCTTGTCTTCTCTTGTCTTCTCTTGTCTTATTCTTGTCTTGTCTTCTCGTCTTGTCTTCTCTTGTCTTCTCTTGTCTTCTCTTCTCTTCTTTTCACTTCTCTTCTCTTCATAAACTACAAAATTCACACAACTGAGATTTTCTCGATTTTATTCATCTATAACACTGAACCCTTACAATATGCTACAGTAATTGTTTTTATCTGAGGATAAAGCACCTCCTACAATTTGCTATGACACGTTGGATTAACCTTGTCATCTATCGATACTATTAATGTTATTGTAATGTGAGTAAGCAAGCTATATCAACAATGAAATAATGCAATATAACAAAATACTGAAAGAAACTATAAAGATAATACTTTAAAGATTTACCATAATAATTAAAATACTTATTCATTTGATAAAATACTGAAAACTAAAATACCAATCCTACCTACACCAATAGCAAGTAATCTAATAAAGTACTAAGTTAAAATACCAAAAGTCAATCATCTAATAACTAATTGCACATGATGTAGTTTAAAATTAGGTTGAAAACTAGGTAAGCTCGTAAACAAAAGGTTTTCTAGAGATATTCCCTCACCTTCAATTTATTTTAAAGCCAGTCAAACCGGTTTTACTTATCTTAATACTTGAACATATATCATTCCATGTGCTGACGATACGATAATGAACCGATTTCTCGCCCGTGTTGTTTGTTTTAAATTATGAAATAATGGAATAATAATAATTAATTAATCTCATGCAATCTTGTTCTGTGCTGAATATGTGTCCCTTACAGTGGAATCAGTCGCCAAGCGTGAGCCCTTACAATTGTAACTCATCACGCAGCTGCCTGATCCTACTTCTATCGAGTTTTGATGTAATTTTTTCTACCCCAAAGATGTCGTCCCAGACCAACTGATCTTGCATTTCCTTATTTCTTCTTCTTCGTGACTCAGCTTCAATCAAACACTCATTCTTTTCATATTCATCAAGACTAAAAAACCTTCTCATGGTTAGAAATCTTTTCCATTTTACATGCACTCCAAGCAATTGAAGTTCCATTTTAAAACGTTCCAAAATATGACCAGTACATCCCATTCACACGGAACCTCCTCTTTAATTTGCACGGCTGGGCGTTTTGATATTTGTCCGAATAGCACACTTCCATGTAAACGGAACACCTTTACGTACAACTTTTTGAACGCGGTTAGAATGACTTCCGGTACCGTGTAAGGCCAGTCTTTGTAATGGATTTGTTTGTTCCAGGATTTTTCTATTGACATGTTCCTCCGCCAAGAATGGACCGATGAGAGACTGGACCACGGTACAAATAATACAATGTTCTTAAGTAATCACGTGATGGATAGGGTGTGGCTGCCTGACTCTTATTTCGTCAATGCAAAAGATGCGAAATTCCACACCGTAACCACTGACAACCAGATGATTATGTTGGGACCGAAGGGAAAAGTCCAGTATAATGCGAGGTATAGTAAATAAACTTCAATAGACCTCATCGGCTTGGAGTAATGTTGTCCCATTTCAGACCACGTGTCATTCTCTTGAGAATAAGATTCTTTGTTTGAGTTGTATCCATATTCATGCATCTTCTCAAGCGCAACCGTTTAACAATGAAATGATACTCTGGGGAATGACACGTGGTCTGAAATGGGACAACATTACACCCAAGCCGATGAGATCTATTCGTACTTTGGAAGTTTGAATATATATATATATTACTATAAACCCCGCGTGCAGCATGTCGGAATGCAGCTCAATTTTGAGGACAAAACAATATATTCCAATTCTCAGGAGATTGATTTTTGTTGTTGTTGTGTCCTCCAAATTTAGCTGCTTTGGTGTCATGTGAAGGAGTCTTTATGTGATCTGTGTTTTATTTACCTCAGGGTGAGTGTTAAGGCATATTGCTCGATGGACCTTCAAGAGTTTCCTATGGATACCCAGTATTGTTCTATCATCTTTGAAAGTTGTAAGCATATAGTTTTTTTTCTTACTCATTCATTCATTTGTTTTATTTTATTTTTTCATTTCATCCCTTCTTTTTTTCTTTCAATTAAACCTTCTTTTCCTTTTCTCTTATTCTTTCCAATTCCTTTTTTCCCTTTCCTTTTCTCCCATCTATTTTCCTCTTTACATTCGATCTTCCACTTTCTTGTTCC
Source organism: Anthopleura sola (assembly GCA_023349425.1). Classification (NCBI taxonomy): domain Eukaryota; kingdom Metazoa; phylum Cnidaria; class Anthozoa; order Actiniaria; family Actiniidae; genus Anthopleura; species Anthopleura sola. The sequence continues at coordinate 4,187,629 of JALHLI010000021.1, forward strand.
ATTTCTCTGTCAATACAGCCCTCTGAGAGACATACAACTTTTCCCATTTCTTACGTCCCTTCACTTTTCCTAATTCCCATTTCTCCATTTTTCCATCCAGATGGTTATATCGACAAGCATATCACCTTCAAGTGGGAAGAAGGGCTGATACCAGTACCCAACTCATTGAAAGTCCTTCCTCAATACATTCTCAACGATGTTACGCTGTCTAACACCTACAACATCTATGTTGTTGGTAAGTTTCAAACGTCACTTAAACAATAAGCTAACAGAACAGTGTAGACGTCAAAGACACTTCTGCGCATGCTCATAATCGTGCTACTGTAAAAAAGGCAATCTCGTACCCAGACCTGCTCGGTTTCGTTCCAACTTGATTTACAATTAGTGTGAAAACGTTAAAGATAAATGACACGTTATTTAAGTGTATTATTAATTATTTTGTTAGAATTATTAGAATTATCATAATTCTATTATGATTCTTTTGCACATTTTTTATCTTTAAAGGAAACTGGTCAGGTCTCAACGCTACGTTCAAGTTCCAAAGAACCTATAGCTATTTCATCTACCATGCATACGCCCCATCAGCAATCATTGTTATCATATCGTGGATTGGGTTCGTCCTACCCCGTGACAAGCCTCCAGCACGCATCACGCTAGGTGTCACGTCAGTATTGACTGTTGTCACGATTTTGACCATGCTAAGTAACCATGTTGCTAAGGTATGCCAGAGTTAATATTAACTTAACTATTAACTCTGGGTATGCGATACTGTTTAGATTCGTTCAATAGACTGGTTTCGAAGTCGTTCAATACAACTGTGTTCCTTGACTACAGATTCATTCACGCAGTGTTAACCTCGTTTCTGCGTAGAATATTCGTTACAATGATTTTCAAAGTGTTTGTATTTTTGAAGTCGTGCATTCTTCACTCTACCGTTGGTATTGGTGAATATTTTGACACTATAATTGAGCCCTGAAATGTCCATGGAATTTCAAAATGTTTGTATTGATGAAGGTTGTGCTTTCTTTACTTTACCGTTGTGAATATTCTGACCCTGAAATGTGGCTATCCCTGTGTAAATGAGCCTGTAATCACGAAACACAGCGGTATAGTACGAATTCTAAAATGCTCAATATTTATTGACCAATGTTTTGGTTTTCCGTCTAGTCAGTGTCAATAGCGAAATATTATCACTGATTTCTTATGCACATAACGCACCCTGAGTTTAGGGTGGTTGTACTTAAGGTCATAGCCATCTCATAATAGCAAAGGCTGCATGTGAAACGTTAGGAGGATAGAAAAAGTAGGGAATTTTGGAACGACGATGGAGCCATGCATGCTGAGACACCCAGAAGTACAATTTCGCTTCTGGTTCATCAGAAATATTTCTAGAGCAATATTTTCTAGATAAACAAATATATCTAGATAGATTTGCGGAACAATCATTCTCTTTCGTATTATTACTTTCTTGCGCACAGGTGAATTACGTCAAGCGGATTGACCAGTATCTGATTGGATGCTTTCTTTTTGTGTTCTGCTCTCTCTTGGAATACGCCATCGTGCTGCTACTAGGCAACCGAATAAAAAAGACACGAGAAGAAACATCCCTTGAAGAGAGCCTGAGTAAGGTACGAAACATTTTATGAAATGGGTACCCTGTGGTCCTTATTGCTGCATGGGTTTCAATCAGCTGATAAAAGTCTTGAACGCAATATTTTCCGATTTCAGACCAAGTGTCATTTCCTAGAGTATCATTTCTTTGTTTAACGATTGCACATGAGAGAAAATTGTTCTATTGTATTTTTCTTATTCAGGAAAATGCCAGTGTGGGTACCGATCACGATCGCACTGTTGTTTTCCCGCCAAGACTGACTCGAAGTTACCGCATCAGTAGTCAAAATATCCTGTGGAATGCTATCAAAGCTTTCATCTACAGGGAAGACTTTCTTTTTGCGCTAGATGAGTACTCACTGATACTCTTTCCAGGTGGCTTTCTTATCTTCAATATCGCTTACTGGGGAGAAGCCATGAAAGTGTTTTAGTTCAAACCCAGTTTTTTCCTTAGCCTCGGAATGGCTTGTTGGGTTGTTGGGTTGTTGGGTTGTTGGGTTGTTGGGTTGTTGGGTTGTTGGGTTGTTGGGTTGTTGGGTTGTTGGGTTGTTGGGTTGTTGGGTTGTTGGGTTGTTGGGTTGTTGGGTTGTTGGGTTGTTGGGTTGTTGGGTTGTTGGGTTGTTGGGTTGTTGGGTTGTTGGGTTGTTGGGTTGTTGGGTTGTTGGGTTGTTGGGTTGTTGGGTTGTTGGGTTGTTGGGTTGTTGGGTTGTTGGGTTGTTGGGTTGTTGGGTTGTTGGGTTGTTGGGTTGTTGGGTTGTTGGGTTGTTGGGTTGTTGGGTTGTTGGGTTGTTGGGTTGTTGGGTTGTTGGGTTGTTGGGTTGTTGGCTTGTTGGCTTGTTGGCTTGTTGGCTTGTTGGCTTGTTGGCTTGTTGGCTTGTTGGCTTGTTGGCTTGTTGGCTTGTTGGCTTGTTGGCTTGTTGGCTTGTTGGCTTGTTGGCTTGTTGGCTTGTTACACTACTACATGTAATGTTATGAGGAAATCCCGAAAAAGGAATTTTTGCATGGGGTTCCGAAATTCCACGTTAGATTATTTTAAAACCTTGCAAATATAAAGTTGAAGTCCCTTTTGGTAAATGAGTTGAGCAATTTAGTTTTTTCTCTCCTTATTTTTTGAGATTATGGAGATGTGAACTTTTACAAATACTTTCTTAAAGAACGACTTGTTGTTATTTGGCCATGACCTTTTTTTGGACGCCCACTCGGCATTCTCTCGGGCTAGGAGAAAACCTGATGTATCATCTGATATAAGACCATTTTCTTTGATTATCACGAAGGTAACAGCTCCGCATCTCAGTTGCCTCGTCAGAAATATGTTAACCTGCAGGTAGTATATTTTTTCTAACTCTTCAGTCGATGGAAGCATTCATAATATAATGCTAACTTATTGGCAGTCGTAGCTTAATCACTTTACTGTAGAAACCGCTGGTAGCCGCAACTGTATTCCTTGATATTTTAGAAGATGAATCGCAGAAAAATATGTTGACACTAAACCTCGCTATGTACTTGCAGTAAAACAGAACGCAGCGGTTTTGTCGAAATCAATATCTTATAAAATTTATCTAAATTTCTGCATTGTCCAAAGAAATAAAATATTGTGTCGCGAAACAGAAAATTCCAATTTGTTTTTTAAAAATTACGTTTATTTAGCTTTCAGAAAATGTATACTTTTATATAATAATATTGAAAAAGCAGCGAGAAATTTTGGTCGCGCGTAAAGTAATCTCGAAGGCCTCAAACCTATCTGATACCTTAATTTCAATAAAGTATTATTTCTATTGAGAAATTCATGTAGATTGATTAGTCGAAAGAAAGAAAAAAGCTAAATAATAGGAATACGGCAATTGCATTGGTTTTCATCGATCAATAGAGGTCCAATATAAATTTTTTTCCGAGAAAAATGTGGTAGACGAAACATAGCCTAATTTGCATCTCTAACAATTTGGCAAGAAATATAACCTCTCATAAGTTTGCGAACTTTAGTTTAAGAATAACATGAGTGTATTATAATGTAAATTTAAGTCAGAGAAAACAATCATAAACCTGGCTGCAGTAACGAGATTTTTCCTGAATAAAAGTGACCGATATTAAATATTTTCTATAGATTATCCGTATTTTCGTAACTAGCGCTAGCGTAATCTTATTCAATCTTAAATCGATCAAACCACCAAAAAATATGAAGTATGAACTACGATCTACGACTTTTAAATCGATGAAAATATGCCAGTAACTCAGTTTTAGAGCAATTTTTTTAAAAAAAGTATGAAACAATACGGCAAAGTCTAACCTTAACTTTCATAACTTATTGCAATTTTGAGCCGCCAATACAGGTTTATACTGGCGGCTAGTTGGGAGAAAATATATTCCGTATTGGGCGTAGCCCAATAGCCGTTATACTTTTTATTTATAATTATTTATCATTATCTTAGAACTATTAATAACGCTTAGTTATATATTCTATATTTCTAATGATTTATTTGTCAGAGCATGACTTTAGTCAAGCTTTCTGATTTTTCCCCTCATTATTGATATTTTCAATCATAAATAATTAATATTTTCTAAGAATAATATATATCAGATTCATCGAATTGCACAATTTACTATTCCAAACTTGAAGCCCACTAATGCTTACCTTTGTTCTAGTGTGTTCCTTTGTGTAATTAGTTCGCTGTTACTGTTTTTGTCCTACAAAACAATCATTCTTTCAAGCTCTTTCTCATTAAGACCACAGTTCTTTTCGGCATCAGATATTTTCTCCAGTCTCTCATAAACCTTTGGCTTATTATCAAGATACAATCGAGCACAAAGTACACAATTCCATGGTGGGTAATCCGTTACTCTATACTTTGACTTCCAAGCAAAATATTTCCCGTATTCTTCATCATTCTTGTCTAAGAAGACCAGATAATTTGCTAATTCTTTAACAGATTTGAAGTCCATAACATTGATATAAGAATGTGGGATAGCTGTTCGGTCGTCATAACGACCCCCTCCCATCACAACTGGTACAATTCCTTTCTTGATTCCATCCCAGTATTTCTCAGTGACATAATCCACGCAGTTAGAATTCTCGAACGCTAATTGGAATTTATATTTTTTTAACGTGTTTTCACAATGTTGTGAGTTGTGTGGACAGTCGCCTACATCTTTGGCCCCGACGGTTGAGCGACAGCCCCCAAAAACATCAACACGAATATATTCCAAAAGTTTCTTGACATATTTATCACGTAAGAGACCGCAGTTACTTGCTGCCCAGAAAACAAGTCGATCTTTTCCTTTAAGATACTCGTTGGCTGGCATTGTAGGAATGGGTGAGGAGTTAAAGTAATAGGTATAAGGACGATGAATATCGGCGTCCTTTCGATACGTCATTGTCCAGTTGAACATATCAACTAGGTGTCGAGTGTTGGGGTTATGCATCGGGCTTTCCATAGCAAAATATATCCATCTTTGTTTGGGATCTTTTTGTTCCAGGATGTACCTCATTGTATCTAAAGGTGGCATATCACGAGCATGGAATATCAGAGCATCACTTCGAGGCCTGTCTCTTCTATTGAACGTCAATTCGCAGGTGAAATAAGGACACTTGATGCCTTCCCAGTGATTAAACTCATAGGAATTTTTCATCCATTTCCAAGGTTTGTTTCCAAAATATGTTGTATAAGCCAAAACTACTTTTGTTGGCAAAGAAGAATGATTCCCATCTGCTGATGACCTGTTTCCAAGCTTTTGCGACATATTGATACCATAATGTTCTCTCATTTGGTCAATAATGCGCTGGAGTTCAAGGACACGATCTCTTGTAAAATTATGATAAGGTTTGTGCTCAGGACTTTCTGTTGAAGAAGACTTCTTTAATTTTGATTTTAAGACTTTAAATATGCTTTTCTTGTTGAAGTAGGCATCGTAGGTGACCATGAGCATGAAGATTGATATCACTATGACAACTGCGACGGATTTGGTGCCTGACATTATGGATTGCAACCGCTGAACATCACGAAATAGTACTGTGAAAATAAAGTAGGGAGATAATTTTAGCTCTAGAAGCGTTACACTTTAAAGTATTATTGAGAATTTGAACTTTTATCAATCATTGCATGCATAAGAGAGTGAGAGACAGAGACAGAGACAGAGACAGAGAGAGACAGACATACAGAGAGAGGGCAGAGCAGAGCAGAGCAGAGCAGAGCAAGTCATAAAATGTGCTCATTTTGAGAATGCGTTTGCCTAGCATGATGCAATTTATAATACATACATTGCAAAAATATTTGAAAAGATGAAATTTTAGTTTTTAAGAGATTAAATTACCTTTTTAAAGCTTAGATGAGAACTGATCCGAGTGTCATGCAGCTACCTGCTTGATTCTATGTCAGTTCGTCATGGAGTCTTCGAGGAGCTTCAACTCAAGCATGCTAACTAGTAAAGGCAGTTTACCGTTACATTGTGTAGTTTGAAGAAGCTGCAACCGTTGTCTGCTCGACTTCTGTCTCAATTCCTTCAAAACTGCTCTTCCTAAGTCAATGAGAACGAAGAGTCGAACGTTATTTTCAACTGAGAAGCTTATTTTACCACATATATTCATGTGACAAGAACTAAGCGTGACAATTTGCACATTGTTACTGGTAGCTTGCTATTCAAAATGGAAAAAATTCAGCTGATAACAAAGCAGCAAGTGGAGCATATCTGTGAATACTAATCTTTGGACGAAATATTCTTCATGAACTTCGATTGTAATCGCAATATCAAAGGAAATAAAGAAAACTCAATCAATTCAAGAAATGGTAAATTGCTGATTTTTCCTTTTTTTCTTCTTTTAATTTTAAGAAATACTATAAGTTGTTTGGGTCTGAATTATATGTTAAGTTATGCAATATCAATGAGTCATCAAGTACTTTTGAATGATTACAAAGTCTTATTTGTGTCACACACGCTTAAAAATCACCCATAGATTTCTGTGTTAGGAATCAGAATCGACCATTTTCCGATTCTAGAAGTTACATAGTGTAATTCAGATGAATTAATCGACAGATGGCAACGACAAAAGAAGACGGTGGAACATATTCTAGAAAGAAAAAGTGTAAAGCGTTCACGTGGTGTGTTTTTACCTGTAGTTTGGCAGCCATACTCTTTATTCTTTACGAATACAACTTCAACAAAGGTAATGGAACTAAAAGTCTTATAACAACATCAATGGACAAGGATCGTATTAAAGTTGTTAACAATATTGTGGAAAAGCTTCGAGAAGAAGCGAAAAAACATTCAAGGGATTCGTCATTTTGGAAGAAAATGTCTGGCATGGTCAAAACGGAGTCGAACGATCGATATAAACTTATTCTCGTATATACGGGATTTTTTGGGCATTTTCCGTGGGGGTGGTTGAGAGACACGAATGCTCTAAACCAATGGGATGGCATGACGTGCCCTCATTATCACTGTACTTTAACTTATGACAAAAAAGAGTTTAAGAAAGCTGATGCTGTTATATTTCATGCTCAAGACATGGTGTCACGCTCAGAGCTGAATGCGTTACAAATCTCACGAACAGCCAATCAACGATGGATATTCTTTCCAACAGAGAGTCCTCAAAATGTCCCAGGTAGCCACGTAATAAATGGATTATTCAACTGGACTTTGTCGTACAGGAAAGACTCGGACATATTTCGTCCTTACGGGTACTTCTACCCAAGGACTAGTGAAAGAACTAGAAACGAAAAAGAGGCGTTCTTAGAGTTTTTAGAAAGCAAGGATCTTCTTGTTGTCTGGTTATCTAGCCATTCTGGATTGATGCGAGATAAATACGTAAGGAGACTTCGAACTTTGATCAAGATCTTTGTCTATGGCAAAACCGGAGCCCAGGTTGGGGGCACTTCAGGAAAATGTCTGAAAGACTCTCCCGATTGCAAGAAGCATCTCAAAAGGTTTAAATTTCTCCTTGCATTCGAGAATTCTTTCTGCACAGATTATATCACAGAGAAGTACTGGTTTTGTCTGGAGATGGGGATTGTACCTGTCGTGATGGGTGGGGGTGAATACGATAAGATAGCGATTCCCGGCTCGTATATCAATGTCAAGGACTTTCCAACCATCCAAGCTTTGGCAGATTACCTTAGACGTTTAGATTTGAACGATAAAGAATATAAGAAATACTTTGAATGGAGGGACAAGTACAAAGTTGTGATTAAATCGCCTTGGACGTGCCAGCTTTGTGCGAGGTTAAATATTGACCATGAGAGGAAAGTGTATAACGATCTTGCAGACTACTGGGGTGCTGCTCAACAATGTGGAATCAAAGAAGATGTTATCAAGAAAATTATAGCGAGACAACCTTGGAACAAAACGCGAACTTCTTGGCATTACTAGCTAAGGAGGATACTGATATATAATTAGGTACAATTCTTAAGTACCGGTACGCAAATTCTTGTGGTATTTGAAAAAAAACGTGCAGTACTGCTTGAAGGTGGAAATACGAGCAACGAAATCGTGCAATTTATTGCGAAACATTGTGGTGTCGCAAGTTGCAGTGTGAATCGATCGATAGCTCATGCTACCATCCCATACAACAAAGAATTTTTGTCGCGAGACTTTGTCGAAGAAGTAGAAGCTCTTTGTAATAATGAAAAAATTTGCTGCGCGCGGGGTTGTAATTAATACGAGTAAGAGTACCACCGCAACTTGCAACGCAACAATGCTGTTATTTTAGCGCCGGCTTTACTGCACGTACACTCTACGACATGCCGTAATACTGAAATAACTATCCCAGGTTTTCGTGTGTCTCATTTATGTTATGAAAGAAAAACGAAAAATACTCAAGGGGGCGCACGCAGTTAATCGTCCAATAACATCATTTCTAGCCTCTCAAACATCGAAGAAAGAAATAACACTCAGGGGAATAATACACGATGAATCATTCAATATGTTTCTATCCTCTCAAACGTAAACGTAAAATCGTAGCAGGAATTTTGTTGGAAGATGTTTCCATGACATTGTAAGTAAACATAAAAAATTCAAACGCACGTTCCTATTAAACGTTATGGCGACGCCTTGATTGACGTTCACGTTTACCAAAGACATCCTTCGCCGCGGCAACTATTCTGAGCGCACGTGTTAATAATATTGAAAAACACTGTATGCGCATCATAGTAAGATATGAAGTGGTTAGTGGTGTTTATATTTATTGATCCCATTAATTTTAGATTAATAATTTCGATTATTAAATATCCGTTATACGTTGGCTATATGGTGGATAACGTTGCAATAAGTAAAGAAAAAATACTACATATCTTGCAGTAGATAATGCAGTGTATATTATATGCGTTTCTTATTCTAATAGTGCGGAAATATCAAATGTTATATACTAAGTGTCAAAGATCATTTTCTCTCTTCTCATTGGCCAAGAGGGTGCACGTGATAGTCATTATTCACCGGTGAATAACACCGGTGAATAAACCGGAAGTGATTTCGCCAGAAAAAAAGTACTTAAACATCATGCAAATAATCGAGAATCAAGTAATAGACCCTTTTCGATTATGGCGTCTATGACTTCAAACGAGGAGTCCGAGGATGTCCCGGATGCTATGACTGATAATGATCGGGTTTCGACATCCGGGACATTCTCATTCTCCTCGTTTGACGTCATAGATGCCATTTTCGAAAAATGGTCAATTGTTTTGTGTTCTTTGACACTTCTTGGTAAATAACAAAACATTTATTTACTGGAATCTCGGAAAAGCAGTTTGTTTGTCGTCCTTCGTCTGCGATGTTGTCTCTGACTCATTGTCGTCTCGCGACTACACAAAAAAAAAAACACTGTTTCCCTCGGTCTAAGCAAATAAGTGTTAATAATGAACTGAAAGATATTTAAATCCTGGCTTACACTTGAAACACGAGTATAAGCATTGTACGTCACTTGGCCTCCTCAGCGACCAATAAGCTGCTAGCTAGTCAAACCCAAATACGTCAGACAGTATTGTGGGTGATACTGCAAAAATTCATAAACAACTACCAGACCCCTTCCAGCATAATTTAGACGATAGGGATCTGGGTTCTAGATTAATTCGAAGTCGAAGATAAAGCTTTTAAATAATGTACAATACAAAATTCAAGATAAGGAACAACTGGGTTGCTTGAGTCTTTTCTCCCTTGAAGTTCATAACATTAGTTTCTTATGAAGCAAATCAAAAAAAAGTTGGGGTGCCTGTGTGTATGTGACGTCACAGCCGCCATATTGAATGAATTAGACAGAAAAATATGAACCAAGATGACTACCAATGGCATTCTTAAAATCATTTCGGAATAAACGTCTTGCAAATGAAAGCTTTGGTTCTGCCTTCGTAGCCTCATCCTGAAGCGTTCGAGTGCGAGGCTACGCGAGGAATAATCTATTGTTCCTACGAAAGGCTACCGCTACAGAAGGTTCACTGTATAAATCTCCTCAATTTTGGCCCATTCCAGAGCACTTGGAAATAAGCTAGCCCCTATAAAAGCCTTCCAGCTCTTCGGAATGCAGCTCAATTTGCCGGAGGAAAATGGTGGTCACACACTGACCACCATGTGATGTCAGCCAGAAAGAATTCTATTGAAAACTTGTGATACAGCTGATGAACATTCTGCACGGGACAGGAAATGACGTCAGGTGAAACCCAGCAATATTAGAGCTCTTTAGCTTGACCGTAATGTTTTCCTGTTGTAGAGCAAATGCCATTCTATTAGGAATAAGACTCTTACTTTGATCATGAGTGGTATCTATATTCATGTATCTTCCCATGCGCAACCGTTAAACAAAGAAACGATACTCTAGGGAATGACACGTGGTCTAAAATGGGAAAACATTACGCCTCAAGCTGTATATTTCAATGAAATTCATTGGGTTATGAAATAAAGTAAGACGAATGCTCTGATTGGCAACTTGATTCTCGTTAGTCACCAAATTAATTACCATATTTTACACTTTTTGGCAGGATTCATATTGGATCCTACAGGACATTTGTACGCTCGGGCAAACTCCTGTGAATTGACCATTACTCCTTTGACTCTATAAGACAAAAAAGATTTAGAAAGGAAATATAGAAATGTAGTCATTAGCATCCATCCTAGTTCAGTTTGTTCATTCGTTTTTCGTTCGTGCGTTTTTTTTCTTTTTTCCTTCAGCTTCTCTTCCTCCCTCCCTCCCTCCCTTCCTTCCTTCTTTCCTAATTCTTTTCTTAATTTCTTCCTTTCGTCCGTCCTTTCTTCCTTCCTTCCTTCCTTCCTTCCTTCCTTCCTTCCTTAACTTTTCCTTTCTTTTCTTTTAATATCTTACACACCTCAAAGGATTCATAGGATGTCGAGCGAGCAACATCATCCTGAAGACCGATGCTTCGGTGAAAGAACCACAAAATATCTGGAAGATTCGAAGAAAATTGCAGGTATAACATCCGTAATAGCCAAATATTCAACACAGGAAACTCAGTTTGTGTGTGTGTGGGGGGGGGGGGGGGGGGAAGAGTAACTTACTTGAGCGTAGGAGAGAAAAAATATCTGTTCGTGGCTTAGGTTGATACCTGGTAGCATAGGCTCTTCACCATGTTCTTTGACCCACAGTTTGTAAGCCTACAAATAGAATTTAATACAAATATACAAATATGTATTGTAAAGTGTAGTTGCAATGGTATGGATATGTACATGTTCAGATGCATAGGTGGGTGAGTGGAAAAATGAAAGGACAGGAAGAAAGAAGGAAAGAAGGAAGGAAGGAAGGAAGGAAGGAAGGAAGGAAGGAAGGGAATACATTCAACTTAATAAGCCAGTTTAAAGTTTAAGAATCGTTTTCAGTGCGCATGTAATTTTATCCCGGATTTCTCACCTTCTTTTGTTTAATTAAAAACAAAAGAAGGTTTAAACAAAAGAAGGTGAGAAATTTGGGATAAAATCGCATGCGCACTGAAAACGATTCTTAAACTGTGAACTGGCTTATTTACTTACCTTCAAGGATATCTCTACTCCACCATTATCAGCTATGGCTTCTCCAAGAACTCTTTTTCCTTTCATCTAAATGAATAAAATTAATAAATTAATCAATTAATCAAATGTATAGGGAAGTTATTCATGTGAATGCATGAAGGGGGGGGGGGGGGGGGGGAGGGGGATGGATATTATCAACCACCTGTGCTTTGCTGTAGCTGTACCAACTGTTGTTACTGGATGTGTTATTGATTAATTTAATGTTACAGTATGTCGTACCGTGTACGTGCTGTAAGTCAGTACTGTATGTTTCCCACTCATATGATAACCATTCTTATGGGAAGCCATGTTAGTGTTATAGCATGTCGTACCGTGTACGTGCTGTAAGTCAGTACCGTACGTTTCCCACTCATACGATAACCATTCTTCAGTATGGGAAGCCATTTCAATGTTACGGCATGTCGTACCGTGTACGTGCTGTATCTCAGTACCGTACGTTTCCAACTTTTATTTAATCAACAACATATTTAATCTTTGTTCTTCCATACTTACATTATAACCCCCATACGTAAAGTTGGAGTATTGGTCCACAAAACATTGTGAGCGTTTTTTGAAGTTTTCAATTGACGCATTCGACCACCATTTTTTAAGGTTCCCATTTTGGTTGTATATCCTTCCTAGAAAAAAGAAAAGTGCTAAAACATTTGTGGAACACAGCTGTCGTTTCTGGCCGTACCATCTTTCCTTCAATCATAATCCGAATACTAATGTTATCGAACCCTGCATGAAACTTCATAATGAACCTCTTGGATGATCTAAGTCAGGGTACAGCTAACTTACACCTCGAACAGAGGCTTTGCACCATCACGTGATGACAGCCATGACAGGAGGCAGGAACAATTGAATCTGGTCTAATATGATTTACATGAGAAAGAATTCAGTTTCCCAGGGGGAAAAGACTATTGTTGTGCCTCCTGTCATTGCCGCCATCACGTTAGGGTGCAAAGCTATGCTCGCATGAATTGAACCCAACTGAGACGCCAGAGTTGAGACACGAGTACAATACCACTTCGTCACCCTTCATTTAGCCCCCAGATATTAGCCTACGTAGCCAGGTGTTCCTTGTGGATCAGTGTCCTGTCTTGTGGGATCGGGGAGAGTTGGAGCGAAGAGAGATTGCCTACCAGAAAACCTTGTGATTTTGAAAAGCGCCATATGCTGTGAATTTTAAAATATGATTATACTTACCCACGTTGTCAAATCCATGTGTCATCTCATGACCGATGATGGAACCAATACCACCAAAGTTTAGCGAACTAAACAAGAGACAGCCAAATTATAATCGCAGCAAAATCATGCAGTAACGCGTGTGTACTATACGTTTAAAGAGAATGCGTGCGTGACGCGCGTGAAAAACGTCTGCGCATGCTCCAAGTCCGTATCCAAATTAGTCAAAAGCGTCTTCGTGCTATTGTATAAATATGCAAATCTGACTTTCACACTTGCCTAAAGAATAGTCTTTACGAAATGCCAAAACTTAAAGTAAGTTCTCGAAACTTAAGGCTAATTTTCTTCATATTGTCTTTATTAATACAGTTTCTTGGTCTCACAAAAGTATACCCGCGAAACATTTTGTATATTTGGAGAAAACAAGCATTAACTTCCTCACTAAAACTCTTGTAAATTCTTGGAAAGCGTGCTGAAAGGCACGCATGCGCAAACGTTTTTCTCTAGTGTCTGCGTGCTTACTAAAGATGCGTACTATAGATGATTGAACATTGAATAAGGAGGATTCACCTGTGCGGCAACCATGTTGAGGGAAGGAACATTTAAAAAAATGGTTTTGAAAAAGAAGAAATTTTATTTCTCGGCAGAGAACAAATCTTGTATTAGTAAAAATAGTAATTCCGCGAAACCTCCTTGTTTCGACGAAATTAAACTAAATCTTTCACGTACCTTGTGTAGGTTTCAGAAAAGAACGGTTTTTGTAGAATTCCAGCAGGAATATCTGAAAATAAACGTAATTTAAAAAAACGTAGATGAAAATATTCGTTCATTTCACAGGATGTTCTTGTTCCATCCTACAAATGTTTTCAAAGTTCTAATTTAATATTGAGAAAACTCCTTGAATTTAGAAACGAATGAGTGGGAAACATATAAGGCAATGTCTTACAGCACGTAGTTCCCATTGTTATCGTGTTAATTATTTGAATCACAACTAATATCGTTTCCTATTAGAACGAAAAGCATCGTAAACCTGCATTTATTCCTATGAATCTAAGCTATAATGTTTCTTTTCTTACCAATGGAGTTAGAGACACTCTTGTAGAGAGCATTGACTGTCGTAGGAGACATTCCCCAGCTGCAAGGAAAGAAAATGACATAAATTGACGACGTTGGTAATGACGATGTCTATAATGATGATGATGAATGATGATGATGTTGATGATGATTACAATGATAACGATGATGTTGATAATGACGATCATGGAAACGATAATGATGATGATGACGACGACGACGATGGTGATGATGATGACGGTGATGATGATGATGCATGATGCTGATGATTGTCTTTTTTCTATTAATCCTTCATTTTACCTTTTCTTGTTAACAGGGCTTCCCATTTTTTCGAATAACTCTTTCTTGTCCATTCTATCAATCGACAAGTAATTCAGAAAATAAGTGTCGTTCTTCACATCCATCTGTATGAAAAAATACCAAAACAATCCATGTCTGAGATATGACAAGATACATTGATTTAACTTGTGTTCCTTTAAGGTATGCAGTTGAAGCAAGAAAGTTCTTCCATGAGTAGAAATCAAGGGTGGTGTACCCTTAATACACTCGCCTCTCACCTCTTGGGTCTCAGGTTCGGTTCCCAGACTTGGCATCACATGTGAGAATAGGTTATTAGGTCTCTTCCTCGATTCGAGGGTTTTCCTCCCTCCGTAACACCTAACACGCTAGATTGCAATTAGATCTGTGAGGTTGTTTCAGGGTTCGATCTGTGAGTTAGCCATGCCCTGACGTAGATCAGCCCAGAGGTTGTTTGAGGGTTTGATCTGAGTTAGCCATGCCCTGACTTAGATCAGCCCAGAGGTTGTTTGAGGGTTTGATCTGAGTTAGCCATGCCCTGACTTAGATCAGCCAAGAGGTTGCTTCAGGGTTTTGTTACCGTATGGACAGGTCCCAGTACGAGTACGCCTTACCTCTTTGTATAAATCAGCTAGTAGTGTATCATCCATGATAGACTCAGGGTAACCGATATGTTCAGTCATAGACTTTGCCTGAGATTCAAAAATGGAGAAACATTATGCCCAAGGTACAGAAGTGTACTTGGGACCCCATTCAAAATGGTTACTATGGCCCACTAGCTCAAAAACGTAGCTAGAACATTTCAGAATTAAAAATCTTTAGCAACAAGCTCACCTTTTCCTTAGCAACAGCCTGTGTTTTACTATCCATCCACTCAACTTGATCAAAGTCTTGTATAAAAACTGCTTTGATGTCCTCAACCATTTCTGTTGCCTTGAGGGAATAAGAAGAGAATGGAAAACTCAACAATATACCCCCTTACATTAAGCATAATGTTTTCCTCATTTCAGACTACGTGCCATTCCCTAGAGTATCATTTCATTATTTGACGGTTGCGCATGAGAAGATACATGAATATGGATACAACTCAAACAAAGAATCTTACTCTCAAGTGAATGAAACGTGGTCTAATGAGCTGTGATTGAAGGATGTTTTCAATTCCGTACCGTGACCTTGCCGTGTGCGGAACTTTTTCACGACATGTACTCTAATTCACTTTTTTTTATTCTCGACTTTGATGGGCACTTTGTATAGATACAATAACTTGTTATCCATGACTCAGTACAAATGAAAACTATTATGGTCATGCAAACTGTACCCCTCAAATTTGAAATACCGCTTCGTTTCTTGATAACAGACTCATTTACTCAGAGTTCATCAAAATATTCACAAATACCAACGGTAAAGTAAAGAATGCACAACTTCAACAATACAAACACTTTGAAATTCCACGGACCTTCACTGGAACACATGAATATTTTACACAAAATCGAGGCAATAGAGCACTCGAAACTGGAGTAAAGTTCAATTCACAGTTCCCTGCGCCATCTTGAAAGGTAGCCGTGCCTTTGCATCGAAACGAGACGAAAGGTGACCTTGCGACGACAGAGACATGTGAATAATTGTCCAAGGCTTCAAAAAAGGTCTCTATCATTGCAAGCTCACCGTTGGTCTCGCTTAAAAATGCAGAGGTACGACTGTCTTTCTAAAAGGCGCAGGAAACTGTGAAGTGGATATATTATTACGAGTGACTACCTCAGCTTTGCTACCATTTCTAAAGACTTCCTCGACAAACATCCGTCCTACAGCCATCCCAAAGTACGCCTTCACTTCCGCCAAGCATGTTTCCCAGCGAGGAACATCTGGCATTGCTCCTCCTCGGAAGACCTTGTAAAAGATGGGCAAAGACTGACGGAAAGGTTTGGTTAGCAGCCCTGCATAATGGTTGATCAAGCGCCACATCATATAGTTAGCTAAGTCGCTGTAAAATAACAAGAACAACATTTTAAATTATTGAATTAAAGTGGATATGACAAAATATTTTTTGGTCGTTTCTAAAAGTATAAGGGGTGATGAATTCCGATATCAAAATCACGATTAAAAAAATCAAGAACCAGTTTTGAATATTGGTAAAGTGCAACCGTTCTGAACAAAATGACGCCACAAGGCCTAGTCACATGGCCATTTTTATAGGCATATAACACGCTTAAAAAATGCCCTTAGCGCGCGCCAAATGAACAGTAATAGGGCTGGCTGAAAAATGAATCATTGGGGGGAATATTAGCTTTCGAACTTTTTCAGATTATTCAAGAAGATTTGATGGTCTAACCATTTGGATGGAAATGATTATATTACTACAGGCAGCACCGCCTTCTCCTCAGTTATTTTAAGACCCTGAGTGTTTGTCCGGCCGGGACTCGAACCACGACCTCCCGCACAATACAACAGACTGACGCTCTTACCAACCGAGTCAATCGGCCGGTGGCGGTGTATGTGGCTGTGTAAGTGAATCAATCAAAGAATCATATACAAGGGAATGACGCTTGGTCTTTCGTAAGACAAACAAGCTTTGGTTTTTACCTCTTCGGTGCTCGGTAAAGATATCGATTGAGTGATTTGAAATAGGTACGACTTTGAAGAGAGATTTTGGTGTTTTCTGTAGGTTTGAAGGATGCGTTCTCAAAAAGCTTTGTGAAAAAGTCTAGCCAGTTAATCTACAAAGAAAAACACGGAAAAATTAAGAGTGATCAAATTTTAGTACTTTTTCCTAATATCCTCCCCCCTCCCTCCCCCTCTTGTCCTTCTTCCTTCCTTCTTTCTTTCTTCCTTTCTCACTCCCTCCCTCCTTCCCTCCCCCTTTTTTGAAGTTGTTCAAGCAAAAGTATTTGTATCATCATTATTCTCGTGGTTTCCACAATGTTTACTGTAAATGTGGTGTCTCATAATGGCCAGTGTATACCCTAATTCTCAGTATGTCATTACATTGTAAGTTTAGACCTTTATAGCTTAAAGACGTGACAATCAAATCAAGAAATGTTTCATCAATCATCTATTCACTTCATGTAGAATCAATGCTGAAAGTATTGCATCAGGCATTACGCACACTTTACAAATCGGAACGATATTCCAACCTGAGTTTTCCCTTCATCTGTATCCATATCTTTTATGGTGACAATTTCTGCTTTGCCAGCGTTAGACACATTCATTGCGAGCTGTAAAAAATATTAAAATCAAAAAAGCATTCATTAAAGCCATTACGAATTTTATATGGAATTTACATAACTGGTACGGTATTCTAGTGGAGTTTTGCTCTTTGCGTAAAACGATTTTAAAAATGCAGCACCTTGAAATGCAGCTCAGTTTGGAGGACAAAACAATAGGTTCCAATTCTTAGGAGATTGAAATTCTTTTGTTTTCTCCTCCAAATTGAGCGGCTGGTTTGACATCAAGGGAAGGGGTCCATCGTTGGGTTTCAATCGCTGATAAAAGTTTTCCAATCTCATTATCTGCTCCAAATGGTGGTCAAACACTGACCACCATGTGCTGTCAGCCAGAAAGAATTCTTTTGAAAACTTGTGATTCAACTGACGAACATTCTGCACAAGACAGGAAATCACGCCAAGTGAAAACAAGTAAGTTTGTGGTTGTTTTTTTTTCACGATTGCGCGACAACATACATGCGTGACATCTGTACAGCACTGCGCATGCTCGAATTATGTGCTCGTAGTTGGATCATCCAATCAGAATTGACGATGGAATTGACTGGGATGATAATCCCTGATACTAACCTCAGCTATTTTTGCTTCCATTGAGAACGCACTCTCCGACATTTCTTGTGATTGATTTTGATTCAGCCCAAGAAGTTTAAATAGACGAATCATGTGAGCCTTGTATTCTTTTTTAACCTAAAACAACACACACACAAAATAGAGGTTAATTTTGAATGTTCATGATATCCCAAAAATCACTGGTATCAAAGGTGCCGTATACGTAGCGGTTGTGCATTCCACTCTCACCTCTGGTGAACTCGAAATTGGAGTATTAGAATATTGGGACTGCTTTAAAATTATATGAACAAAGGAAACTTTAGATTGAGTGTAAAACATACTTCGACGTTTGTTGAATGGTTAGAGTCATAGCGCGACAAAGCCAGGCTCATTCCTCCAGGCTCCAACTATAGGGAATCAAGGAAATAATGTGTGAAGCTTGGTTAGATGATAGGTGGTATAGCAGGTAGGTGGGTAGATAGGTAAGTAGATAGGTGGGTTGTTGGGTAGGTGGGTAGGTAGGTAGGTAGGTAGGTAGGTAGGTAGATAGGTAGTTAGGTAGGTTGATGGGTAGATGGGTAGGTAGGTGGGTAGTAGGTAGATAGGTGGGTTGATGGGTAGGTGGGTAGGTAGGTAGGTAAGTAAGTAGATAGGTAAGTAGGTAGGTAGGTAGGCAGGTAGGTAGGTAGGTAGGTAGGTAGGTAGGTAGGTAGGTAGGTAAGTAAGTAGATAGGTAAGTAGGTAGGTAGGTAGGTAGGCAGGTAGGTAGGTAGGTAGGTAGGTAGGTAGGTAGGTAGATAGGTAGTTAGGTAGGTTGATGGTAGATGGGTAGGTAGGTGGGTAGTAGGTAGATAGGTGGGTTGATGGGTAGGTGGGTAGGTAGGTAGGTAGATAGGTAGGTAGGTTGATGGGTAGATGGGTAGGTAGGTGGGTAGTAGGTAGATAGGTATAGGTAAGTAGGTAGATAGGTAAGTAGGTAGGCAGGTAGGTAGGTAGGTAGGTAGGTAGGTGGGTAGTTGGGTAGGTAGATAGGTAGGCAGGGAGGGAGGGACTGAGTGAGGGACGGAGGGAGAGAGAGGGAGGGAGGGTGGGAGGGAAGCAGATAGGTAGTTAGGTAGCAAACTTACGAAAATCCCGTTGACAGAAGAATTCGATTCCAACGGCTGCACCCATAGCTTAAAGAACACGAACGGAGTATAATCCTTGTTGATGTTAAGAATCACTGAATTGAAGTCCCAGGAGCCCTCGTTCCATGAGGAATTTAAGTACGGGCTCGAGTTAAGACTGTTCATTACATCTTCCAAAGGTTTTTTCCCCAGTTTATTAATGGCGCTTTCATCGATGCACGAATCGTACAAATCAAAGACCTTCCTGAATGCTTCATTCTAAATTAAAAGAGATTTAAAAGCAATTTCGGACGAATCTCGATACAGCGCTGTAGTATTGACACTCTTGGGCTTCCTATGTTAAGAATTGACATTGCGTTAATTCATTATGGCATGCAAGCGGCAAGAGGCGGCAAGCTTTTTGAACGCTTTGGCGATTACAAACCTGTAAACTTAAACTCGCCCCGCTCCAATCTCGTCCTTAAAAAACACAGTTATACCAACCTAAGGCAAGTGTGCGCGTGACGTCAAAGCAGCTCAATCTTAAGGATAAAACAAAATAATTCCAATCTTCTGAGAGTTGGGACATATTGTTTTGTCCTCCAAATAGAGCTTCATGCCGACGTACTTCAAGAGGTCTATTCCATTACCTGAGAGTAGCGCCCTCTTGTTTCCTTTTCCACGATCAACCGCTTGATTTTATCCTGGTTTTGTGAAGCCCTTTGTGTGATTGGGTCCCACGCTGATTTCCCCTCTGGTATTGGATTAGACTGAGACCATTTCCCGCATGCGTACTGATAGAAGTCATCACATGGATCAATTGAGGTGTCCATTGAACGCACGATATCTAAAAAAAATATTAGTATTAGGATTCGATTCTTGGACTCGGAATCACATATGAACAGAGAAGTTTTCTGCCTTGATTCGAGGGATTTTCTCCAAGTTCTCAGGCTTTCTGGTCTATTCGTATTCGATTCTAGGCCCCGTTGAAATGTCTATCTATTCATGAGCCGGCGAACCTAATGACATCAAAGAAGACCAAGATCTATTGTTTTTTTCAATGCGTTCGGCTCATGAGAAGATCGACGTTTGAACTGGGCGGAACTCGGCCTTAGCAACGCCATCACTCCCCACAACTGCCCTACCAGTTTTCCTCCCTCTGCAAAACTCAACACGCTCAGTATAAAATCAAAGCATTATGGGGGATATGAAAATGGCGAATACAAATGTTTGGTGGTGTAATGCTCTCTTTCAACTTTCACTTGATTTCTTTTGTCCCCCCCCCCCCCCCCCCCGCCCCCCTGCTTCCGCCTCCCCTGAGATTCTAAACCACTTCAAAGCAAGATGCCAATCGATGCATCTCAGTGCGTTTGGAGAGTTTAATGCACGCATTACGACCTTTTGTTAAGAAACTTTTCTTCCCTTCAGTTTATGATTAATTATATTCAAACATCTCAAACAAAGTGCTTGTTTATGTCTCGATAAGATGCCTCCTACCTACGCATCGGTTAATTTGAAGAACTGTCTAGGAAAGCACGCAAATGTCTTTCTTTACATAGATAACTTAAATAAACGAGATTTAGCAGTGACATTTCTACAGAGTAGCTATTCATCCACTGTTATTCTAATTGGAATTTAGAAGTTGATTTTTTCGGAGGGAGAAAATCCTGGAGAAAAACCCTCGAAGCAGAGAGAGAACCGGCAATAATCAACTCTACTCACATGCGACACCGAGCAAAAACAAAATAAATAAAATAGCCATGCTTGCAACCCGTTCGTCTTTTTTCATGTCTTTAAGCATCTGTCAGACTTTGATACTAATTTTTCAGCTAAAACTCAGTTTTGTTGCAAGACGAAATCCAACTAAATTAAGTTATCACTACGACAACTAAACCAATATTCTTCTAGTACATAATTTCAACGTCGCGAGGAAAATATTCAGCTAAATATTCAACCACATAACAGCGCCTATCGGCGTTTTATTTTCAATCTACTTTTATTTAATTGTCCTTATAAATATTTTATATTTTGGCTATCTTTTTTGCATCGAAGTTCGACACGCAATTCGGGTCCGTTATTTCCCATTCTCAGTGGAATCTCAGTCGGTCTGATAATTTTGCAACTTTACTTGAAAAAATCTTAGATTTTGTTTTAGACTTTAAAAAATCTTAGCAAAGGTTCTTGGAAATTTTCTCGAAATCTTCTTCTGTGCCATTTTTATTTAAAAATCTCCAGTTTAAAGAGAAATACTGAAAAATGAGTATAAATTATTTTATTAAGCAAATTTTATGAGGATTTACCTGGAATATTTTAATTTAACTGAGATTTTTTCCTTGTCTTTTTTGAAACTATTTTTGCTTTGATTTTATTTCCAATATTCTGTTTTCTAGTTTGATATTTTTTTACACGTGTTTCAATATAATAATTTTAACGTTTTTCCAGATTTTTCTTTTTTTTTTTTTCTTTCTTTTTTTTTTCTTTCTTTTTTTTTTCTTTCTTTTTCTTGATCATTTTTATGCCATTATATTATAAACTCGAATAATTCAAATTCAATACGTTCACAAATTCAGCAATGCTACTAACTGCCATTGTAAAAGCCCCCATATACCAAATTTCAGCAAAAAGTTACCCCTTTTTAATACCTTTTTGCCTGAAAAAGTACCCCTTTCGTATACAAGCTACCCTTTTTATACCAAAACTCACAAACGTCCACCCCTTTTCTATACGTGTGGCCTAAAAAAGGTACCCCTTTCAGGCGGAGCATTTCCCTATAGTCTATTATAGGGAGTACCCCCTCCCCCCTCCCTAGGGGCAAAAGCCAGAATTAGGTTTTCAACCACATAAAATAACGAAGGAAAAAATATCTCAATGAAAAAAAAATACTTCTATTCGAGACCCTAACTTTCACCATCACAACAGATCAAGACTCTATATTCTTTCCAACACAATATCCCAATGTTTTAGCTAATTGGTGTAACAAAAGTGGTTCTACATTGGTCTAACCACAAACAGCAGTTCCTATGAGCACAGCTGGTCATTGAATGAATGATGTTGGACTTTTATCAATAGTTATAAAGAAAATAATATAAAGGCTTTATCAAAGCCTACCATCATTTCCGTTCTCGTCTACTCCAAATACTTGACATTCTGAATTCGTAATTCTGAATCCAAGAAATTATTTCCAAACGTTTTCTAGAAATATTGATTGTCATAGATACAGAAATAAGGGCAATAAAATCATTAATGATTTGGGATTAATTCCTTTGGTTTTTTCTAAACAAATGAAAAGGTCATAATTGATTGTCGGTGCGCTCTATTGAACAAGCGATCTAGGTTATATTTGTGATAAGATTTTATCGGCAAAGAAGGATTGTTTTGCAGACATAACAAACCAGAGTGCTTTAGCGAGTTAATTTTTGATTAAAAATCACGCAGAATAATTGCTAATTATTTTCTGGAAAGTTGTACCGGTTGCTGATGAAAATATTCCATGTCACGCACCGAACACGTCGCTTGTGAAGTCTAAGAAACGCCGATGTTGTCTTTAGAAAATAAGCCAACTACATCGACATGTTGTTATGAATAGGTACATTGACCAGAAGCATGATATAATGCACTTTATGGAGATTTGATTGATATATATGTACGGTATTAGTATAATAAAGCAAAATTACCTGAGGCTGCATTGATGCAATCAAAAGTAAGACACGGTGAAGGTTGTTTATGCCTGGCTTTGTGCAGTGCAACTCCAATAACGATGATCCCAATGAGCAGCAAAAAGATTATAAATGCCATGACACATACAACAATAATAGCACATTTCCTTTGCTTCGGTTTCAACCTCGACTGCTTCTCGGAGGATGAAACTACTACATCGTTCCCGACGTTTTCTTCTTGCTTGGTCAATTCGTACTTCAAGTCCGCCATGTTAATCCGACAAGACCAAGTCAATTCTACACAAAATTATCTATGTATCTTTTGGACCCTGTCGTCTTGTTAACTGTTTAACATATCGTACGGACGGAAGACGAATTGAATTAATGTATAATCGCAGCCGGAAAAGTTCCCCTGTACCGCAATATCTGACACAGCTGGTGACCACAGTAGAAAGCTATTATCATCCCTCAGGCTTTAGGAACGATGTCTTGGCTTCGATACTGGTTATAGTCTTCTTTGTCATAATCCACTCCAATTGAAGTCCCTGACTGACTCATTAACAGCCCAGCTTTCAGTTTCTCATTGCTGTTGAAGTTGAGAGCTCATATTCTAATAATGTAATAATTTTGTTATCGAACAATTAGGATCCTTTGGTTGCTAATAGTTTCCGGATGTGACGTCAGTTGTGTCACACCACATTAACTTGGTTGTTAGTTAGTAGAAGCTTCGTTCGAGTGGTTAAGGGTTTCAGACACCCTGTTGCCGCTGGCTAGCCCAATATCTTATATATGAATATATTTTGCCTTGATTCTTTATCAAATGATTTTTCCTTTTTTTTACCCCCTTGAAATTATTGCCCCCTCTTTGACTCAATTTTTGACCCCTTTGTTTTCGCCACCTTGTCCAGCCAACAAAAAAACCTTCAAATCCTACCCAACCCTAAAGCACCCTCTGGGCCGATCTAAGGGGGAACGACTTAATCATACTGATTATACACCTTGAAACTGCCTCTGGGCTGTAAGGGGCATATGACTAACTCACACCGAACCCTGAAACTGGGCTAATCTAAGTCAATCAGGGCACGTCTAACTCACAGATCGAACCCTCTGGGCACGGTAGTTATAGGTTTTGAGGTGAGAGGAAAAGGAGAGAGCCAGGATTCAAACCTTTTATAATCGATCAATGGATTCTTTTATTCCACATCGGCCGATGTCCTAAACCTCGGTGGTCCCAGTGACAAGCCTTGGAGAAATCCTATGCTATAATAATATGCAATCTATATAGCATCTATCCAAGTCTGCTCGAGGCACTTTACAATAAAGATTAATAAAAGTCAGTTAAGAAACATCACATTGAAGTTAAGCTAATGTACAATGATATAAAACTAATTGCAGAAGGCTGATTTAAATAAATGTGTTTTAAGATTTGATTTAAAAGTTAGACTAGAAAGAGAACGGATGCTTGAAGGAAGAGAGTTCCAAAGTTCAGGTGCAGCAACAGGAAAAGATCTATGACCATATGACTTGAGATTAAAATTAGGTCGTCGAAGAATTTCAGATGAAGAACGAAGGTTTCTTATATAAATTGCATATTATTATTATTATTATCATCATCATCATCATCATCATTATTATTATCATTATTATTATTAAACTTATTTTTGTCTATTTTCCATCGACTGGTTGTTTATTTTATCATGGAAACAGAACAGCTTTGTAATTGTACAAATAAATTGCATGTCGCTAGAAAACCTTGAGTTTTTGTAGTTTGAAATCTGTGGTTTTCCTTTAAAAACCACAATATTGAAATGACTTTCGTTTACAATCTTTTTGTAAGATTGAAGGAAAAGGAAAGACAAAAGTAGTGACAAAATTGAAATCACTCATCGAAAACGCAATACAATTCTTGTTAAAATAAACAAAGATGAAATTGTTTTACATGGATGAGTTACAACAGATGGTAAGATTCCGTGAATCAAATCAGGTCTTAATATAAATTATAAAATGGCAAGCAAATAGCATATATAAAGGCACTACTGAAATCTGAGAAAAACATAAAGAGCCATCTGACAAACTGGTAAATTAAAATCCTGCGGGAAACCAGGAAACCAAATAAAAACTCAACAGTGGTGAAATTATAATAATGAAGAATGTTTTAGCTGAGAATGAAGAATTGATCATCTACAAATGATAATGGGAACCAAGGAATAATAATACGTGGGAACTTTCGTTAAGTCAGAACTATGCGTAGAGACGTAGAGTGAGGGATATAGGGATGGGTGGATGGCTGGACAGACGGAAGGATTGATGCGTGCTGGTGGATGGATAGATGGGAGAGTATACGTAGGGTTGGTGAATGGTTGGAAAATGGGATGGACGGACAGACGGACGAACGGATTGATGAATGGATGATTTGGATGGGATGAGATGAATCAATAAATGGCTGGAAAATGGGATGGACGGACAGACGGACGAATGGATTGATGAGTGGATGATTGGGATGGGATGGGATGAATCAATGGATGGATGGGATGAATTGATGAATGGACGGATTGATGAGTGGATGATTGGGATGGGAAAGGATGAATCAATAAATGGATGGGATGAATTGATGGATGGATGGATGTTTGGGATAGATGGGATGTGATGGATAGACGACGAACGGAGAGACAGACGAATTCATGGATGACATGAATGAATGGATGTGAGTATTTTTGATGCCATTGTTTCCATTCATTTATCAGCAGCATGACGCACTACCTCCAATCTACAAGCTACATAAGAGCTCCCTCAGTGCTGTAAGGTTATTTTCAAGAGGTATAGAATACTTTTTATCAAGCCCAGCCATCTTGTCTCACAGGGTCAATCCCTGTAATTGCTGTTCTTAAATAATCAAGGGACCGTGAAGCCACAATCTACGTACTTTATATCAAAGAAGCCTCCATCTCACATGCTAAACTACTAGACTCCAACTCAACCTTTGAATTAGCCGTGCACTGTTGTAGATCAGTCCACAGGTTGTTTCAGGGTATCGATAAAATTTAATGGATTCTGCAAACACTATTTGACCGTATTATCCATGGAAAGATTTTTGATAGGCAACTTTGGCAGAGCAAATGAGGGACAATTCATATCTGTAGGCGAGGGCGCCGTTTACATGGCATTGCCAAAGAAACCACTTCAGTCTCAATTACCAGTGCGTGTTATTCCATAATCTAAGATGCTGGTTTTCACTTCGTTGTGATTGTATACCGAGTTGTATTGATCAGCAAGCCCCCTTAGCCTGATGGCAGAGTTCCAGAAGTTTCAACTAAAGTCCACCTATCAATATACGTTGGGGGCAATTAAAATAGGAGCAATTAAGGTTATCTGAGTTTTGTTTTTTATTGTTTTTGCTTTCATCAGTTCACTAATTGAAATTATTAGCACCACAGAAATGTAGCTTTGCTCACTTTTGACCCACTATCATCGACTCAGTCGATTCTTTACCTTGGGCGTAGTGTTTTCCCATTTCAGATGTCTTTTAATGGGGTCATTCTCTTGAGAGTAAGATTCTTGTTTTGAGCTGTATATACCCGGCGTATATTCATGCGTATTGTCTTCTCAAGTGCAACCATTAAGCAATGAAATAATACATTAGAGAATGGCACGTGAATAGGGAAATCATAACATCCAAGGTAAAGAGGTCTAGCTAGTGTTCTTTTGATGTTATCGGTCCTAGAATTCTATTTTCGGTGATACAGATTAACGTAAGTACAGATGGCTTTGGCGAATCGGCCATGCAAAGATGTAAGGCACCGATGGATTTGAGGGGCGTTCGAACTATCCAAGCGAAGAATAAACTAACGATTGTTCTTTTCGATTGTAATTGTAAATAGAGATAAGTTAAGGTACAATGGGTCTTCATACTGAGTATTTTTCAGCCGCTTAATTTGTTTTTAACTTATCCTTGCCTTTTCTGGACTTCCACTTTCTTCTTTTTTTATAAGTTTTTACATTTGTCATGCTTGCTTGTTTGTTTATTTTGCTTGCATGCTCGTTTGTTTAACTTATTCTTGCCTTTTCTGGACTTCCACTTTCTTACTTCTTTTTTATAAGTTTTTACATTTGTCATTCTTGCTTGTTTGTCTATTTTGCTTGCATGCTCGTTTGTTTTTTAGGCATTTATTTATTTATTTATCATTATTCCGCTTTGATATATTATATTCTAGCTTTATATAAATATCTAGGCTTATATTGATCTTTTACCGTCAACTCGACCTAAATCTGAAGACCTCGGATAACACATTGAAGCCCTAACTTTGAAATGCCCAGAAACGCGTTTTTCTGTATGTGACGTGGGTTAAAAAGTTCACCAAAGCCCGTCAGTTACACTGGTACTGGTACTGGGAAGTTCGTTGTGAAATCTATCATGAGTGCTTCCAGGTGATCTCGCTTCTCTCAGACCGAAGGAATTAGCCAATCAGCGAACATTTTGTTCGTAGCTCAATGTTTCCTAGTTCCATGTTTTTGGCTCGATTTATA
The DNA here is from genome assembly GCA_023349425.1 of Anthopleura sola. NCBI lineage: Eukaryota > Metazoa > Cnidaria > Anthozoa > Actiniaria > Actiniidae > Anthopleura > Anthopleura sola. Next base: position 4,214,827 of record JALHLI010000021.1, read on the forward strand.
ACAGCTTTTGCTCAAATATAAAGAAAAAAATCTCATCCGTGCAAAGATTCGTCAAATACCTTTTACAAAAAGCATATTTCGTCGTTGTTGGTGGGAAATTTTTTTTTTGTTGAAATAATGGAAGACACTTGGAAATTTTCACTGTGACAAACAATGCATTGCGCGTCTAGATTCCAGATCACCTGGTTTTTGCAAAAGAAAAATCTCAGTTGCGGCAGCTAGATGAAGGTAGTTTCAGGTTTTTTAAAAGCTTTTTCGTCACAAAAGCTTAGAATGTTAAGTACGCCCACGCTGCAAACCGTCATAAAACTAGCTTTAAAGTTAAAACTCTCAATCTCTCTTCCCTCTCTTTCCCCTTTCAAAAAAAAATCAGTTCAAAGTTTTAACATAGGCAGTGCAACAGCGCCTTTTTCCATTCCATCATTTTCAGCACCCCAAAAATCTTCGTCCCTTTCTTCAACGAACGATAATTGTACCATATAAATATGTATAAATATTTGTACAACACCTAACCATTCAAAATGAAACACAAGCAAACTAGTATTTGCATATGAATAAACCAACTCCATTATAAAACGTCCCGCGAGTTTTCAAATTTTCAAAAATCAACGATCAACACTCGTAAACTGTTGTGGGCCCAAATTGTTGTCTCAGTGAAAAACGTGCGTTTTTTTTTACCACAAGATGTTTCAAAAGCTAATCATTTTTGGGATCCTTCTGATCCTCCAACAAAATGTCAAGCCTTCATTTTCAAGTCCGCTAAAAAGTGTTGATGCTTTTGATTTCTTAGGTAAGTTTTGCCAGCATTTATTGTTACGATCAGATTGCATCATGGATTCAAAAGTTGTCCAACGTGAAGTCCTTCTTGTCAATTTTTTAAAGATAATAACTGGGCATTAAAAAAACTTGACAAATCAAAATTTTGGCGAAGAAAAGTTTGTAAAACTTTTTTTCAGATATCTTTGATCTTAGATATATGTACATGAAGTTTACTCTTGACCTCAATTGAAGTACAAATTTTCCCGTTTTTTTTTAGCATTTTTGTTGTTATACTATACTTAAAAAATGTATGGGAGGTCAAAATATCTGCAGTGAAGAAAATTAGTTCCACAACTTTCCTAAAACTGTAATTTAAAAATCTGTTTACTTTAAGTTGTACTCTTGATCTCATTGTAATCCCTTTCTTTGTCAAAGTTAAAAAAGCCGTTTAATTGATTTGTCGAAAAACAAGTTTTAAGATCGTTCTAAGGTTCTCGTACATTCAAGATGCAGAGATTTTAGTTTGTACTTTTTGATTAAATTATCAATTTGTTTATTTGTAGGAATTGAGGGAAATAATAACGAGCATAAACGCTCAGGTAGGTGAACAAACTGCATGTCGTTGCTTGGAAAAATCTAAATAAACTATGTTGAGGCATTAGTAGAAACTGAAGCAATCGAGCAATCGATCCATCATCAGTTGTACGATTGCACCATCATTTTAGTGGTGAAAATTAAATTTATTTGAATTAAGAAATTATTTTTCGTATAGTTTTTCTTGACTTTTAAAAAAATGTTTTTCAATAAACCGTAAACATGACCTGCAAATGTCATGAGAAAACTCAACTGGGCAATGAGGGGTATCACGGCTCTTATAAAAACGTGGGGAATAAATATGGAAGTATTGAACGATAGGTGTACAGTATCAACAGTTCATTTTGGTCTTGTTGCATCGGGTAAAAGCAGTTGACTTTGAAACGGTTATTTTTTTTGCTCGAAATATTTCCTTTTTTCATGGCAAAACGCATATCTCAAAACTCCCAAATATATACAGCATTTTTTATCCTAAAAAGGGATAGGCCTCTCTACCAACAGGGTGCCACAGTTAGCATCTTATTGAAAGCTGTAAAAATCAAAATAGCTCGACCACCAACCGTCAAACAATCCTAACATACTTTGACTCAAACAAAAGCCTCTCAAAATAAAAGGATTGCAAACAACAGAATACTTGAACAACTCAGTTCTTTTTGTTATTCAAATACAGTGCAAAACGTTTTCTATTCTTATTGAAATTGATGTTTATATTTCATATTACGTTTGTACGAGATGTAAACGTCTATTTGGGTTGTATTGGGCTTCAAATGGTAATCAAGCTTGGGCTTTTCAATGCAACCATATGAATCTAAAATTGCTTTTATACTGATTTTATGTTGACGGTCTTGATCGTTGATACATTTTTCTAAGGCCTTACTATAATAGCTATGCATTGAACCCTTGAAAAGTAAACTAAAATTGCATGCACTGGTGACTTTCTACTGTGTCTTTCAAAGTGTAGCATCCACTGGTGTCTCTATTGTGTCTTTCAAAGTGTAGCTGTACTTCAACAATGATGCAAATGCTTCAGTTGCTCGAGAAAAAAATTAGTTCTACTTTCCGCCATTATTTTTTTACCTGTAAACTCGTTACTACATACGTTTGAGTTGCACAAGAAAAAACTGTTAACTCTAATTTTCGTGAAACTTTGGTAGCTAGAAACTTGCCACAACGACAAGTTTTAGTTATATGATCGAGTAGTGTAGTTCTGTTTGTAAATAACCCCCTGTCTGTTATGATTTGTAGTCCTGATTTTCATAAATCTTTCGCACGAAGAATGGCCATGCTACTAGATTCAAATAGTGGTCCCGAAACTTGTCGCACAATATTGCTTCAGACAAATAGTTTCATCTTCAAAAAAGATAGATAAATTCAGACTACAGCTGCCATTTACCGGCAAGTGATAAACTTGTGGCTCTCTATGTTTAACACTGTTCTCCGAATGAGACGGGGCCGCCATTTTACGAGGTAATCTCTGCAACAGTGAAGGTCGAACCATCTTCTACGCACGTTGGTTCGGGTGCGGCTTGAATCTATGACCTCCAACACATCTGGGCCAACAGGGTGGGGTTTAACGATTCCCCAGTTTAGACCACTTGTGTCATCAGTCATCAATTAATAAAGAAAGAAACAATACTCAAGAACATGCGCTGAAATGAGAAAACGTTACGCCAAAGATGTCTTCAATGGATATATTTATATTTTCTTATACAGAACGCGAAGGTCAATGCCCTGCTTTCCCAGCACCAAGCGAATGTCCACCGCATGGAGAGAAAGATGATTGTAACAGCGATGAAGATTGCTCTCTCCCGAAGAAATGCTGCTCGGATGGATGTGGCAAGATGTGCATAGGTATCATGAATATTTGAACTTTGTATTAATCTTGATCTCAAGATTGGTAGTTTTCTCCCTCTGCAAAATCTGACACTAAACTCAAATTCGATCTGTAAGTTAGCCGTGCCCTGACTTAGATCAGTCCGGAGGCTGTTTCAGGGTTCGATCTGTGAGTTAGCCATGCCCCGACTTTGATCAGCCCATACAAAGGTTGTTTCAGGGTTTAATCTGCGAGTTAGCCGTGCCCTGACTTAGATCAGCTCAGAGGTTGTTTCAGGGTTTAATCTGTGAGTTAGCCATGCCCTGACTTAGATCAGCCCAGAGGTTGTTTCAGGGTTCAATCTTCGAGTTAGCCCTGCCCTGACTTTGAACAGCCCAGAGGTTTTTCTGGATTTGACAACGATCTTCTTCCGAGTGCCTCAAATTCTGAATATAAAAGTCACAACACGATCAAAACTTTGGCATACCAAATGGCACTAAAACCTGTTTACTGTTAACCTAAATTACAGACCCAGAGAATGATTCAGGATGTAAAGACCAGCGCGATGATTGTGACAGCATCCCACTAAAAGGCGATGATCTGATGGAATACTGTCAGAAATGGAAGAAGAATCCTGCGATACTTCAATGCAAAAAGACATGCGGATTGTGTAAGTACAATAACCGGCTCAAAAGCTATAAATAATTCGTCCTTTGAGGTATTCAAACAAATTATGCATTTCAACTTATGGGTTTTCTTTCGTACTTAGGTAAACCTCCATCGCCAACAGGTAAGCAGAAATTAGCTTCTGCAGTACTGGACCAATTTACAGCGCAACGCGCAAACGTATGGCCACATTTAATGTATTCGCATATTTCTATGCACGGGATTTTGTGCGTTAGACTGACACACTTGATGCCAAGCTGTCTGGTTTGATCAAATAAGTCGTGTAAAAACTCGTTTCGCAGCATTAAGCCCGTGCATAGAAGTATGCGAATATAGTAAAAGTGGCCATACTTTTGCGCGTTGCGCTGTAAATGCAATACTGGTCTGTATTATCATCCCGTGCAACAACGAAATTTTGTTGCGAGACTTTGCTGTAGATGTAGAACGCGCTTCAGTTTTACTCTCTCCAACAAAGAAAATTTGTTGCGCGCGGCGTGGTAATACGAGCAAGATTCGCTTTGCAACTCGTAACGCAACAATGTTATTGTATTTTCGCGCCCTAAGATAACGTAAGATTGTTTATTTGCTTCAATGAATCGATAGGATGCGAAGACAAGAGAGATGACTGCGATTGGATCCTCAATAACGCTGGTCATTACCTACTTGAATACTGCCAACAACACAAGGACGACCCTGCTGTCAATGCATGCCCAAAGACCTGTGGATTTTGTGAGCCCTAGTTTAACTACGTAGCTTTAGTCTGATTCACACCCGTCATTTATGGATGCGAGACCCGCGACACTAATAATAGACCCCTTGCAGCACTTTAGAATGCAGCTCAATTTGGAGGACAAAACAATAGGTTCCAATTCTCAAGATTGAAATTATTTTCTTTTGTTTTCCAAACTGAGCTGCTTTGATGCGCGTGTAAGGGGTCTACACCCCTGCGAGGGAAGCTACTTAGGTGTAGGTTTAGTTATCATTTGAGTGTAGTTTGTGGATATAAGCTCGAATTTTTCTAATTTGTACGAATTTGCTATTAAACATCATCAATAAATAATATTAGTATAAGTAAATATCCATGTATAAAACTGATTGACTTGATCCAAAGGGTTTGCTTTTTTGATTTTCACCTGATCTTTGGAGATAAGGGACTTAGAAAATATTTGAGAAAGAAAATCAATGTTATGTCAACAGGCAAAAAGATTCCATCCCCTACAAAGGTACCAACCCAGCCTCCAGTACCACAAACACTTCCAATAGTAACCGAGGAGCCTGGTGTCAAGCCTGGACCGAAGCCTACCAATAAGCCACAAGGTAATAAAAACGTTTGCAGAGGTGTTGTTTGCTGCTAATGAGATTGCACCTCAAATTGGTGTATTCTTGTGGTGCATGCGACCTCACAGCCACCATGTTGGATGCCTTGGCCTCTTTTATGTCAACAAGCAAACATGTCTTTTGTCCTTGTGACGTCATAGCCGCCATGTTGGATGACTTGAACAAAAGATTTGGTCTTGGTCTTAACATAAAGGATACCCCGTTTACCCATTGAGTATCCTTTATATCTCGTGGCAAAATATGAGCAAAGTGGCTGAACAGGTTTTGCTTGCATTTTTGGTCTTTTCGCAGGTGTCCAAATAACAGGATTTCAAAAAGAGTGTCTTGATGCTCACAACAAATATCGGGCCCTACACGGCGCGCTACCACTCGTATGGTCAGCAGAACTCACAAAAGATGCACAAGAATGGGCTAACAACTTAGCACGTGAAAATAAGTTCTATCATTATCCAGAACTGAATAAACTCAAGCAGGGTGAGAATCTGGCCTGGTTTTCTCCACCGCGAAAGGAATGTAATGGTCCGTCTGACGAGAACTGTGTACACTGCGGCGAAATGGTCAAGGTAATCTACTTGAATTTCTTTCAAACCCTGAAGCAACCTTTGGGTTGATTTAAGTCAGGGCACGGCTAACTCACTTTATCTATCCCTTTGTCATCCATTCTTGGTGCTACAGGACTGGTATGATGAGGTAGCAGACTACGACTTTAATCAAGGAAAGGGCAAGTCCCCTTTTGATGTTGTAACTCACTTCACCCAAGTGGTCTGGAAGGGAACTAGTGAGTTAGGGATGGCAACAGCAATTGCAAACAACAGGCTGGCAACAGTGGCAAGGTACAGAAAACCAGGCAACATAGGATCACCTGAAGACTTCAAGAAAAACGTCTTGATGCCAAATGAGTAAGTTAACGTTATTCAATACAGCAACCAGTGGTTCCAAATAGAGTCAAAAGACAAAGACATGGCGGCGATGTCGGCGGAAGCTTACGAAAATTTTCTTGTTAAATACCTCCAACATGGCCACAGTGACCAGTTTTCCATATACACTTCAACAACTGTTTTCACTCAATATTCCTTTTTTCTTGTTTCTTTTTAACTCGTGGATGTGCGAAGCGTAAAAACGAGTTATTGTGAGGGGTCTGAATATGTATATGAGTAACTCGCTCGTTGTTTTTCAAGGTTCAATGGCAGAAGGGTTTTAAAACCAACACTTTTCGCCTTTCGGGACTTTTATAATTAGTCTCAGTATACAGTTACCTTATATGTATATTTGCGATATTTACGATTTAAGCTCAGAAAAGTTTATATTGCATATTTAAGTAAATATTCATATACATTTTTCTTAATTTTGGATATTTTTTCGTTTAAAATTTTCAGGCCATGAAAACAACCACGCTTACAGGAACGCAGTGGCAGAAAGTGTCTGCGTATCTTGACCAGAATCTGCCTGCAAGCTATAGTTATGTTTTACGATAACTAATAAGGTTGGACGTGGGAAAGTGTTTTGTATATAGCATTTAGTACTTAGCAAATCTAAATCTAATTTCAATTTCTTTTAATCAAAAAGCGTCAGAATCTTAAAATGTCACTCTAGCACCTTGAAAACAATTGTAATCATATACCCAGACTCTTGAGTGAGTCTGCCATCAAGTAGCACAGCGGTTGTGTTGAAAGAGTCTGTCGTCAACAGCACAGCAGTACTCTCGCGTAGAAAGGAAAAAGATTTTGCGCTAGATTTTCAATTTTATAATAAAGTACAGTATAAACTACTGACGTTAATGAAAGAGAAATTGTTTGGTGGTGCACTTTGTTTTGATTGGTTGATTCAAAGTCAGGTGATAAGCAAGCACGTGACTTAATCTCTTGACTTACTTCAATTGAAACTGAAAAATCTATGACTGACATTTATCCTTGATCACGACTTACCGCAGTATTCGTTTATATTTTAGCATTCATTAAAGCCTAGACGTGTGAATTTCATGGCGTGTAAATACATATTTTCTAATCAAACCCTGGATCTGACTACTTGCCCTCCCCAGATATCAGTTCTCATATAATTGCAAAATTGATTTTGGAGCTTTTGAAGCTTTTGTTAAAAATGACAAGCACCTTCGTAAAACCTTCTAAAGGATTCTTAATACCAACCCCTTTGTACTTTGCGTGAACCACGACTTCCCAAACTAGAGAAAAGTGCATGTTGGTTACTTTACGCACTTCCTCATTTAATCCTATGATTGAGAATTAATCTGGGGATATAATAAATAAATGCAAAATCAGACAAATATGTCCCTTACAGACCCTTGAGCGTAATGTTTTTCCCCAATTCACACCACGTGTCATTCCCTAGAGTATCATTTCTTTGTTTAAACGTTGCGCACGAGAAGACACATGAATATGGATACAACTCGAACAAAGAATCTTATTCTCAAGACCACGTGTCATTCTCTAGAGTATCATTTCTTTGTTTAAACGTTGCGCAGAGAAGACACATGAATATGGATACAACTCAAACAAAGAATCTTATTCTCAAGAGAATGACACGTGGTGTGAAATGGGAAAACATTACGCACGAGCCCAAAATATTTCGACTTGGATTTCTAATCTTGAAATCAAGATTTAAAGTGTAATCAAAGATAGCAGACGTATTTTAGCACGATTTTGAGCCCACGATGTAAGATCCTTATGAAGAAAACCTAGTGATTACTATTAATAGCAATATCAGCCCCACTCCTCCCCTGTCACTAGTCACGGTAATACAAACCTGATAGCTCAATGATAAGCGAGGATCCTGCCTTGATTTCTCTGAACGGCGAACCAAGGGAAATTTTCATACTTAACCATTGATCAATCTAAAGGAAGGAAAAACAGTGATGGCGAGTTTCCTATAGAGTTGCGACACAGCCCCCTCGCACGTTGCAAGCTGTAAGGGGTCTATTGCAACCATACTCAAGGACCTCAAGGACATAAAGATACCCTTCGTAATGCGATCGGTACCTGACACACTTGCATGTTGACTGGCTGTGAATCATCAGCGCCTGTCAGAGAAGCCACGGCTTTTGTAGCACGTGAACGAACATGAAGTTCAGCCATCTTGAGCTCACCATGACGAACTGAAATCTAAAGCAGAAAAAAAAAAGATTATTTTAAAATGCATAAAAAGGCATCGGTGGCAAATTTATACATGATGATGACGGTGATGATGAAGATGATGACACATGATGGTGATGTGATGATGATTACGATGGTGGTGATGATGATGATGGTGTTGATGATAATGTTAATGAAGATACATGATGATGATGATGATGAAGATGATGATGATTCATGATAATGATGGTGGTGATGATAATGATGATACATGACGATGATGAAGATGAAGAGACATGATGGTGAAGATGATGAATGAAGATGATAAATGAAGATGAATGAAGACGATGATGATGATGATGACGATGACGACGACGCGTACGACGACGATGATGATAATAATGATGATGGTGGTGGTGGTGGTGATACATGATGATGATGATGATCACAATGGTGGTGGTATCGTTGGATTTTCCCCGTACCTACCTGTACAGTGCCTTTCTTCAGTTGTTCGTCACCTTTTTGCACATACTGTCCCCAACATGACCCAAGAATAAAGAATCCACGGAAATCTGTCTGGCAAATACGAGGAGCGAAACGCAAATTGACATAAGATGGATCTTCCTTGTTGAAACTCCAGTCCTGAATAGAAGCAAAGAACAGTTTTGATAAGAAAATTTCACTCATACGTAGAAGAAACATCGCATATTTCCTTATTGCTGGGTTTCAATCAGCTGTTAAAAGTCTTTGAATCTCATTATCTGCTCCAAATGGTGGTCAAACACTGACCACCATGTGCTGTCAGCCAGAAAGAATTATATTGAAAACTTGTGATTCAGCTGATGAACATTCCGCACGATACAGGAAATGATGTCAAGTGAAACCCAGCTATTGCTGGGTTTCACTTCACCTCTTTACCTTGGGCGTAATGCTTTTCCATTTTAGACCATGTGTCACTTTCTTAGGAATTGTATTCACATTCATCTGTCTTCTAACGCGCAACCATTAAACAAAGAAATGACACTTAAGAGAGTAAAACGTGGTCTAAAATGGGGGAGAAATTACACCCAAGGTAAAGAGGTCTAGTGGGATCCCTGTGGTTAGAATGTAATAGAAATCACATCCATACTTGTCCTGAGGCAATCTCGAATAACAAGAATGAAGCCATTGGTCGAGCATAGTGATCGCCGCACTCGATTTCATTCCATGGACTGCGGCGAGTACCGTCATATTTGTTCCTCGTGTCAGTCAATACTAGAATAAAACAAAAACAAAAGGATTACTAGATTGAAGCTATAAGAAAACTTGTAATATACCCCTTGCAGCAAGTCGGGAATGCAGCTCAATTTGGAGGGCAAAACAATAGGTTCCAAGTCAGTACCGTATGTTTGCTACTCATACGATGACCATTCTTATGGGAAGCCATTTCAATGTTACGGCATGTCGTACTGTGTACGTGCTGTAAGTCAGCATATTAATATTAATATTATGACTCACCTTTCAAAGCAAGGCTTGGTAACCCTTCGTAGAGACAAAGTTCAGCAAATTCATACTCCAAACCTGACCATGCTCCCTAAATAGTATGGAGAAGAAATGAGAAAAGCGCTGCCATCATTCAATCATCCATTTATTCTTTTATCCATTCACTCTTTTTCGCCTCCTTTTCTCCCTTCCTCTTAACTTACTTTGAATCTTCCTACTTATTTCTCCCTCCCTTTTTTTTCCTTCCTCCCTTCATTCTTTCCATTTTTCCTTCCTTCCTCCCTCCCTCCATTCTTCCCTTCCATTCTTCTTTCCTCCATTCATTCTACTCACTATTTACCCCCTGTTTCTCTCCTCGTTATTCATTTAAAGTGATACATAACTAGCACAAAGCATGAATATACCTCAGAATGGTAGAGTAACGGACTAGTGGGCACAGATCCAGGGTAAACACAAATCTGCAATCCAGCGTCTCTCTGGTCAAAGAAAGCCCTTGGTTTTTGAGTGGCTTGAAAATAAAATAACGAAAATTGATGAAACTTTTAATAACACTTTCACATTCTATCTATACCCCATACTCTTTTGTGTGTGTGTTGGACTTGAATAAGACAATTTCAATCCCAAAAAAAATCGAGCTGTGCTATCCTTGGTTTCTCATTATTATTTGTTTTTTACTGCGATTCTCAATATTCTGCGAACTCAGACATTTCAGCGGCTTTTTGTGAAATTGGTTTTTTCCAACGGGAAACTCGCAACTACCGAGTTCGCAGAATATTGAGAATCGCAGTAATATTGGTTTCTCATTATTTTCTGTGGTACTACATACTTACCAGGATTGAAGCTTTCCACGTGGTTTTTCTCAAACACGTTTATCAGCGTGCTTTTGATATTCTCCTTTTTGAGAATGTAACCTAGTCCAAGCGCATGCGCCCACCACTGACCAACAAGACAGTCGACCCAAGTACCTGAAAAAAAATTGCAATCGATCAATATTGTTGCAGAAAAAAATGAACATTAACGAAGGAAAGAGCAAATGTTCTTACTGTCTGCAACTTCATTAACAGGGTGATCTGGATCAACGATCTAAAGAGAGAGAAAATTGTATATAAGCCATCTGAGTTGGGTTGCCTGTGGTTTGAAATTGATAGAAGACTGGGTTGGATTGAATTTCTTAACACAGGAAGCCCATTACCAAAGTTTATTTACCTGGATGTACCATTTTCCATTAAAGCATTTTTTGTCGAGATCTGCACTTCCTAGCTCAAATCTATCATGATAAGTGGTAGCAAGATCCTGGAGGAGAGAAAAGTTAAAACACAATACATTTGACGCTATCAAGCATCTGATTGGCTGAGAACATCCAGCCAATCAATTCAGCCAATCAGGACGCTTATATACTGAAGACTGGCATCAAGTGCATCTACCTTTATCATTGTTTTCATTGCCACGCGCCGAGACAAACAGCGCGACAGGTTAATGGGCAGTAGAACGTGAATCATAAATCGTTCCCATGTACCTTTACGCACTCTAACGGTTCATCTGATCTACGGTTGTCACATTTCAGACCATGTGTCATTCTTTTATTTTTTTTTATTTATTTATTTTTATTTATTTATTTATTTATTTTTTATTTACATAACTTTCACCCAACTAAAAATATAAAACTAAAATACATAATCAGGAAAAATAATATTGGGCAAGGAACACACAACAAAGCTAGGCTCCAATTACAGTGCGTCCATCAATATATTAAACGAAAATAAATAAATAAATAAATAAATAATAATACTAATAATAAAATATTGGGAATTGAAAATTATAAAAATTTGTATACAAATAATAGAGACTATTAAACACTAATAATAAAAATATAAAACTATAAAATCACTTCTACATAAAAATAACTAGATACTGATAATAATCTTCTAAATAATCAATAATCTCTTAAGAATAAGATTCTTTGTTTGAGTTGTATCCATATTCATGTGTCTTCGAATGTGCAATCGTTAAACAAAGACATGATACTCTAGGGAATGACACGTGGTATAAAATGGGACAACATTATGACCAAGCCGAAAAGGTCTATTGACCGATTTCCCTGTCGCGACTTGTCTCGATCAGCGCGTAGCAATGAAAACAAAGGTAACAGTAAGATTCTTACCTTGTCACCTTGAAGTTTCGCCATTTCTTCGGCAGCTCTAACGAAGAAAAAATAGGAAACTTTTACAAAGATTTTCTATATTTGGGTAGACTACGGAAAAAATGTTGGCAACAGTTGATATCTGTTTATTCCTTTTCATCTATTTTTTTAATCAATCTCAATCATGGGGAAAGCTTGATGCGTACCTCAGGGCAGCCAGATAATATCCACCAATATAGACATTTACTCCATATATGGAACAGTCATAGGTGTTTGGCTGAGGACCAGGGATCACACCTATTCATAACAAAAGCCGAAAGAAGCAGTGTTTAAGTATTTGAAATTGAAAACTCTTTCCTCACCTCTCCTCTCCTTCTCATCATCACTCATCGTCATCATCACTCGTAGTCGTCATCATCATCTTGATCACTCGCCATCATCCTCATCCTCATCCTCATCCTCATCCTCATCCTCATCCTCATCCTCATCCTCATCCTCATCCTCATCCTCATCCTCATCCTCATCCTCATCCTCATCCTCATCCTCATCCTCATCCTCATCCTCATCCTCATCCTCATCCTCATCCTCATGCTCATCCTCATCCTCATGCTCATCCTCATCCTCATCCTCATCCTCATCCTCATCCTCATCCTCATCCTCATCCTCATCCTCATCCTCATCCTCATCCTCATCCTCATCCTCATCCTCATCCTCATCCTCATCCTCATCCTCATCCTCATCCTCATCCTCATCTCTCCTCCCCTCTCCCCCGCATTATAATCATGCGAATCTTGTTCTGTATAAACTTATCTCAAAAAACGTTATCGGAGTCAAAGTCGATAGGCAAAAGAAGATCGATAGATTGGTCATTCCAAGATCCAAGACCCCTTTCACATGACGTCAATGCAACTCAATTTGGGGGAATTTCAATCTTCTGAGAATTGGAACCTATTGAGCTGCATTTTGACATGCTGCAAGGGGTCTATAGCTGGAATGTTATTCTCATTCTAGTCAAAAACACGGAAGTTAACGTTAACATAACCAGTGTCGCTTAACTTGCTTTGAAATATAGTTCAGTGTATTACCTTTGCCATTGTCTAGTTCAGTCATCCATCTTGTCATCACGCGTTTGACGTAAGGCCAGTATGTATCAAACCAATCACGAGGCGCGCCTTGCCTGACCTGATAAGTTTTACAAAGTTAGTCTAATACGAATTTCAAAGATATTAATACAAATTCAATTGGAATTAGTTTGTTAGGTTTTTATCTAGGTTCTCCGATAAGGCGTTTTTTCCCCCTCCACAAAACCCAGCACTAAATTCCAATTCAATCTGTGAGTTTGCCATGCCCTGACTTGGATAAACCAAGAGGTTGTTTCTGGGTTCGATCTGTGAGTTAGCCATGCCCTGACTTAGATCAGCCAAGAGGTTGTTTCTGGGTTCGATCTGTGAGTTAGCCATGCCCTGACTTAGATCAGCCAAGAGGTTGTTTCAGGGTTCGATCTGTGAGTTAGCCACGGCCTGACTTGGATAAGCCAAGAGGTTGTTTCAGGGTTCAAACTGTGAGTTAGCCACGGCCTGACTTGGATAAGCCAAGAGGTTGTTTCAGGGTTCGGTCTGTGAGTTAGTCATGCCCTGACTTAAATCAGCCCAGAAGTTGTTTCAGGGTTCGATCTGTGAGTTAGCCACGGCCTGACTTGGATAAGCCAAGAGGTTGTTTCAGGGTTCGATCTGTGAGTTAGCCACGGCCTGACTTGGATAAGCCAAGAGGTTGTTTCAGGGTTCGGTCTGTGAGTTAGTCATGCCCTGACTTAAATCAGCCAAGAGGTTGTTTCAGGGTTCGATCTGTGAGTTAGCCACGGCCTGACTTGGATCAGCCAAGAGGTTGTTTCAGGGTTCGATCTGTGAGTTAGCCATGCCCTGACTTGGATCAGCCAAGAGGTTGTTTCAGGGTTCAAACTGTGAGTTTTCCATGCCCTGACTTAGATCAGCCCAGAGGTTGTTTCAGGGTTTGATCTGTGAGTTAGCCATGCCCTGACTTAGATCACACCAGAGGTTGTTTCAGGGTTCAATCTGTGAGTTAGCCATGCCCTGACTTGGATAAGCCAAGAGGTTGTTTCAGGTTTCGATCTGTGAGTTAGCCATGCCCTGACTTGCATAAGCGAATAGGTTGTTTTAGGGTTCGATTTGCGAGTCAACCGTTTGTTGAATTTGATGAGCCTAAACGTTATTTCAGGGTTCGGCTTGAGGTTTAATTTTTCTGAGTTTTTAAGTTTACCTCTCGGTACGTCTTGAGTACGGTGCCAATCTCTCCATCAACACAGATCGATGTAGAATCAGGATTGGTCGAGAAGTTTGGCCACAAGGTCCATATACGACGAAGGAGAAGAGGCACCACTGTACGGCTAGTATAAATAACACAGGAACCCAATAACTAAGATTAGTAGAACGGCCACATATCATTAAAAAAGAAAGGGGTGGAAACCTTGGATGGTTTAAAAATACTTGGTAAAGGATAAACAAGGGAAGGGTAACTATAACCACCCCAAAACGAAAAAAGGACAGATCAAATGGGATGAATTTGAAAGAAATATTTGGGGAGACATGAATCGAGAGAAAAAGGTTGTATGATAAATTAGTGACGTAATACCTTGGAATGACGTCATGAGGTGTCATCTGCTCAGCAAAATCAACTTTCCTCATTGTTCGTTCAACATCCGGGAAACACCTTAATAGAAAGGTTAACAGAAGGAAAGACAACCAAAAGTTATCTTCACCCTCCGAGGATCAGTCGTAATCATCATCATCACTCCTTATCATCATCATCATCACTCATCATCATTACTCGTCATCATCATCATCATCACTCATCATTATCATCACTCATCATCATCACTCGTCATCATCATCATCATCACTCATCATCATCATCATCACTCGTCATCATCATCACTCGTCATCATCATCATCATCATCATCCTCATCATCACTCGTCATCATCATCATCATCACTTATCATCATCATCATCATCACTCGTCATCATCATCACTCGTCGTCATCATCATCACTCGTCATCATCACTCATCATCATCATGATAATCATCATCATTCGTCATCATCATCATATGTATACAATAGATACAATTGATTTGCACCGATTCCCAATAGAATCAAATGACATGGTGGCCATGTTTGTGGTATTAACAGAGGCTAATGAATAACACTGACCTCTGACCTCTATGATGTTTGAATCTGGTTTATGTATAACAAACTTACTTAGCTAGAGTCATTTCATAGTTCCACACATGGGTACAGTTCAGAGGACAACATCCTGTGAATGGAGAAAAAAAAATCAATGTTGGTCACAAATGATTGTACAGCTTTGATCTTTACAGCACTTTGGGTTAGTTAGACAGTCGTTTGGTCTGACGGTTCTCGGTCCATCCATTCAATGCATAGTTCAGGGAAACAAAACAGCAAAAGAAAAAGAGCTAAGACTACATTTTCGGTTGAAAAAAATAGGGGACAAAGAAAAATTTTACCAACCTGATTTGGTATTACAACCTGTTGAAGTAAAAAAAGGGTTAAGATTAGACCCTAATTTCGACATGACATAAAAGAAGAATTTCTAACGTAATTTATCATGGGTGGAACCAGGGGAATGGTGCAGGGGCTACGCATCCCTCCCCCCTGGATATTTTTTTGTTGATCTTAAAGCGTTACCTTCAAAGGCGTAAAAGTTTCCATCAGCCTGCCACATGCAAGTTGGAGACCTGTCGAATGAAAAACAGATATAACGAGCGATTTGATTGGCTAAAATCCAATCTTCATATTTTATTATTTACTTAATAAGACTCACTTTAGTACGGAAACACGGCCAGCGGCGCTGTCAATAAGTTGCCATGGTACCGTAGATTCAAACATGGAGTCTCTGAAATCTCTTGTTTTTGACGTCAGATAATCAAGATTTTCCTCAGTGTATGTTAGCACCTGGTTTGGTAGGAATACAGGAAGTGGTCGTAAGTGGGGTAATAATATACAGATAGAGACAGACAAACAGACACACAGACAAACAGACAGACAGACAGACAGACACACATACAGACAGACAGACAAACAGACACACACACACACACAGACACACAGACACACAGACACACAGGCAAACAGACACACAGACACACAGACACACAGACACACAGACACACAGACACACAGACACACAGACACACAGTCACACAGACAGACACACATACAGACACAGAAAGATAGCCAGACAAACAGACAGACAGACAGACAAACAGACAAACAGACACACAGACAGACACACAGACAGACAGATAGACAGACACACAGACACACAGACACACAGTCACACAGACAGACACACATACAGACACAGAAAGATAGCCAGACAAACAGACAGACAGACAGACAAACAGACAAACAGACACACAGACAGACACACAGACAGACAGATAGACAGACAGATAGACAGACACACACACAGAGACACACAGACAGACACACAGACACACAGATACACAGACACACAGACACACAGACACACAGTCCACTCAATCCTACCTCCTTAACATCTTTCCAGAATTTACTGTACTGATTACCAATGTAGAAGTTGCTGTTTGGGTCGTTGATTCCTCCTGGCTGAGGCCAGTCGACGAATCTTTCAACAAAAACAAAAACAGCAAAAAATAATTAGAAAAAAAAAAAAAAATGAGGAAGCCCTTTTTTGTGTCATTATATAAATATTTTATTTATACTTCCTCGCTTTTTTTTCTTTTTTTCTTTCTTAAGTAACCGTGCCGTGCGCCATGACTTTTCACGCTTAACGAAATCTGCTCTATTGCGCAATGCATTTTGTGACCAACCTGTGAGGGAAGTGCCAGGCTAAGAAAAAGGTGAACACCTGAAAAACAAACCCAGATATCATGGTCAGTTTACGGCTATTAACCATGCATTATCTGCGGTAATGCCTACAAATAATACATTTATCATGTCAAGTTCACATGGAAGCTGAGATTGGCTTAGCTTTGTCCCCAGGCTACTCTCTTCGCTGTTCGGCATGACGTCACGCACGTGCCTCTCAGACGAGTAGCCTGGCCAAATCCCCGATTCTGGTTGAATCGAGCGGTATATGAAAGTATATCGAGTGGTCTATAGTCAATACGTACACGATGAGAAGGTTGATTCTTCAATAGAAACAATGAGAAATGACAGTTTTGTAAAAAAATTAATGTTATTCATCTATTTTGGAAGATAACTCCGAGCGTTTTGCCAGGCTACGTGTGTTAGCTCTGAAGCGTCTGCCATTTTGAAACTTGGGGAGTTGACAATGGGTAGCTTGGGAACGAGGCTTAGATTGGATGAAGGTTCTCGGCCAATCAGAGGCGGGAGAGTGAGAAGTATGTATAATATCAGTACCTAAAAGTAAGTAACATACACTGACCTCAGTACCATATGCAGGAATTGTCCGTGTGCAAGATGTGGCACCATTCCATGTCTTGCTAGCCTGAACAAAACAAAACAAAAACATGACAGTAGAGGATGACGTGACCTCGTGAGGAATAGACCCCTTGCAGCACGTCGGAATGCAGCTCAATTTGGAGGGCAAAACAAATGAATTTCAAACTCCTGAGAATTGGAACCTATTGTTTTGCCCTCCAAATTGAACTACATTCCGACGTGCTGCAAGAGGTTTATTAACCAAAGACAATGTAATATTTGGTTGTGGTCTCTTACAAATATGGCAGACTTACTGGAGAAGGATCGACTTGTGTTTGTCCAGAGAGGCCATCACCAACAAACTTTTTCCACATGTCTGCTACTGCTGTGTACTGTAAGTCAGTATTGAGTTTGTCACCATCTTTTGTCAAGACTAAGAAAAACAAAATAAACAATAGAAGTAGAGCTGTAAAGTTGTGACGTATTTCTGGGTCCAAATGCTAAAAAAAAACCCTAAGAAAAATCTAGAAATTTCCTCAAAGATTTAACCTCCACCTGAAACAATTAGAACTTTTGGTGGGAACACAACGCGAGTGATTTCTGGCTGACGCAAAATCCCACACAGGACGGTCACACGGTTTTGGCGCGAAGACGCAATACATCCGTTCAAACGCGACTGACTTTTGGTGCGAAACGACGAACCGGTCCATATAAACCTGAAAGACTTTTGGTACAAAACTAAAATGGTTCGGTGACAACTTTTGGCGCGAACGAATGATGCAACAGGAAACACTCCCTAACGCGTTTGTGAAAATGCGACTGATTTTTGGCGCGAAAATAAGATGTTTTTTGAAGCTGAAAGAAAGAAATTTTCTTACCGACCATAGCCAAGTGCCCATTAGAGTTTGTTGTCGGGCGTAGTATCAGGTCGTACATGTAAATCCCATACATTTTGCTGCAAGTATGAAGTAAAGTGTAATGGTGATCATAATAACTTTAGTAATTTTATCTGTCTAAATAATTCAAGCAATGATACGATTTATTGGCCAGGATAACAAAGCAAAACCAAACCAAACCAAACCTCTGTTTTATCGATATCAACACAATCTCTGCACTGATCTAGCTAGTCAGGGTACAATAACAGTCAAAGTAAGAAAATCGTAAACACCTAAAATATGTCTGGAATGTTTATTTAGACCGTTGCTTGTAAAAAAGATGTTTTCCACCACCATGAAAAAAGTTTGTTTTGAATCCTTCTCTCGTGTATCCGTCTGTCTCGAATAGAAATCTCTAATTTCACGAGATTAAAACTAAAATATGAAGTTTGAAACTTTTAAACGGGAAAAACCAGACATGTTTTAGGTGTTCACGGTTTTCTTAGTTTGACTGTAACTCACAGATCGAGTTGGAAGTTAGCATATTTTGTGGTGGAAGAGAAACTAGAGAACCCGGAAAAGATCCTCGAAGGAAGAGACCTAAAAAATATACTCACATGTGATGCTGAGTCAAGGAATCGTAACCGAGACTCCAGAAGTGAGAGGTGAGTGTAACTACTGCTACACCACCCTTGATTCCCAAGGGAGAGGAGTGGAAGGCTGGGAGGGAGAGAGAAAGTAAATGTAGCATCTAACATACCTGATTTGAAGCAAATGGTTCACGTTCCCCCCATAACCAGCATTGGACACTAAAACAAATGAATAAAGATTTTCCATTATAATTGTCATTGTCATCGTCGTCGTCGTTGTCGTCGTCATCCTTGTCGTCGTCATCGTTGTCGTTGTCATCGTCGTCGTCGTTGTCATTATTACCTTCATCAGTAATGTCAGACACTCCATCCCATCCAGCAATATTTTGTAAAGAACCCAGAAGAGAAACCTAAAACCGATTGTCATCGTTAAAGAGATTTGGACATGAGCCTGAATACCTTTTAATAAAGAGAGGAGAGGAGTGAAGAGCAGAGCAGCACAGCAGCTGGGGAGAGGGGAGGAGAGGGGACGAGAAGAGACAAGACGAAAGGGGACAAGAGATGAGAAGATGAGCGAAGAGGAGGGGAGAGGAGAGAGGAGGAGGAGAGAGAAGGAGAGGAGCAAGTATTAGCTCTGCTAGCAGGGTACAGTTACTAGAAAATCTAATAACAAATTAGCAAACCTTAGCATCTTGTGACCCATTGTTGACGACAGTGAAGTTGAATATAATGACAGGTACAGCACTGTTTTTAGCATCCAAGGGAATGGTAGGACTGAAGGCTTCAAGATGAACATCAACAGGCGAAGTCTCCGTGCTGAGATAATTGACTGGGAATAAATATATTAGATTGAAATTGTTCATCAGAAAATAAGTTAAATGGTCAAAACACTTGAATCCGAAACCTATATATTCTTATCGTTACCTTAATGTCTTAATGTCTTCCCATTTCAGACCATATGTCATTCCCTGGAGTGTCATTTCTTTGTTTAACGGTTGCGCATGAGAAGACACATGAAAATGGATACAACTCAAACAAAGAATCTTATTCTCAAGAGAATGACATGTGGTCTGAAATGGAAATAAAATTAAAAGCAACAACAACAACAATAATATAATTAATGATAATAATAACAATGATAATGATGATAAGGATGATGATGATGATGATAAGGATGATGATGATGGAAAGGATGATGATAGTAATGATGATGATAAGGATGATGATGATGGTAAGGATGATGATGATGATGATGATGATAAGGATGATGATGATGATAAGGATGATGATGATGATGATGATGCATGATGATGATGATGATATGAAGTCTCTTATACACAACTATAGCACTACAGCCCAATAATCTCACCACTCAGGCTAAAAAAATTATTAGTTTCCCAGAACGCTCCATGCAATACAATGTCACACTCCATTAGAGTTAAACAACAATACTGAGGAATCAATTCACTTGTTGCCCTACCTTCAGCTATAGGATACTTGGCTGTAATCTCCAGCGTCTTTATTCCTGGTATTTCACTCAGCAACTTCTTGGAAGCCTCAGGGACCACTAATGGATAAATAACAAAATATGTTATCAAAAGTCAAGGCAGGGCTAACTTTACAGATCAAACCCTGAAACAACCTCTGGGCTGATCTAAGTCAAGGCATGGCTAACTTTACAGATCAAACCCTGAAACAACCTCTGGGCTGATCTAAGTCAGGGCAGGACTAACTTTACAGATCAAACCCTGAAACAACCTCTGGGCTGATAGCCAGGGCATGGCTAACTTTACAGATCAAACCCTGAAACAACCTCTGGGCTGATAGCCAGGGCATGGCTATCTTTACAGATCAAACCCTGAAACAACCTCTGGGCTGATAGCCAGGGCATGGCTAACTCAAAGATGAAACCCTGAAACAACATCTGGGCTGGCCAAAGTCAAAGCACAGCTAACTTACAGATCAAACTGTGAAACAACCTCTGGGCTGATCTAAGTCAGGGCATGGCTAATTCAAAGATGAAACCCTGAAACAACATCTGGGCTGACCAAAGTCAAGTTGAAATTTAGTTAGGAAAACCTGAGGCAAAACCCTCAAATCAAGGAAGGCACTTTACAAACTTGATCTACTCATATGTGATGTCAAGACCAAGAATCAAAGCAGCACCCAAGAGGTGGGGGGCCAGTGCGCTATCGCTACACCCCCCTCGATTTCCTTTGTACCTTTCTTTATCAAGGCACTGTTAATGATACACTTTATGGAAAACTGAGAAACATTTTTTGCTTACCATGATCAGTAATGTATGCCGATGGTACAAAACCAGTCTGGTCATACCACGTGTTTGATTGGAGAGCAACAGCTTTGCTTTTACCCCCCTGCTCAACCCTAAGGTATGAGAAATACCAAGAAATGTTAGCAATAAAACACTCACTTACAATAATGTGCAGAAATTATCCATACCTCCACTATAGAAGGGGATTGGAATTTCCAAGGGATGGGGAGGGTCTGAGGAGGGTATATTGTGTAGTTCCAGAAAATATCCATACCTCCCCCATGGAGGAGGATTGGAATTCCCAAGGAGTGGGGAGGGTCTGAGGAGGGTATATTGTGTAGTACCAGAAAATATCCATACCTCCCCCATGGAGGGGGATTGGAATTTCCAGGGGGTGAAGGGGGTCTGAGGAGGGTATATTGTGTAGTACCAGAAAATATCCATACCTCCCCCATGGAAGGGGATTGGAATTTCCAGGGGGTGAAGGGGGTCTGAGGAGGGTATATTGTTTAATACCAGAAAATATCAATACCTCCCCATGGAGGAGAGGAGGGATGGATAAGGAGGTTTTATTTTGTAGTTAAAGAAAAAATCTATACCATACCATTGGCTTAAAAATTACATGGTGGCCATGCTTATTCCCATGAAAGCAAAAACCTTTGTTTGGAATGTTTTACCTGATGGCGAAGAAGGAGTCTGGTGCAATACCAACATGATTGACAGCATTAGATATCTGCCACTGCCGCAGCCCTCCATCACCTGCAAGGGCAATACACCCTCCACCTGAAAATGCATAATTATTGTATTAATATGCTTCATTGTATAATTTTAATAATTAATATAAAATTAAAGGTATCTGTTAACGGCAAAGTCCATTGCATAGGTTTATTGAGGTCTCATAATTTACTGATACTGGGCTTCTGTGGGCACATTAAAAAAGGCTAGGAAGACCAGGAAAAAATATGGATCGCGAACACTAGCAGTATGACCAGTTTATTGATTTTTCTTTAAATTCATAAAATTAAATTCATACTGCTACAGACTACAAAATGATTCACTTACGCGAGGCTAATTAGCCTCATTTTTGTGTAAAATATACAAGATTCATGGAATCTCAAAGTGTTTGTAATATTGAACTTGTGCATTCTGTATTTTACCGTTGCTATTTGTGAATGTTTTGACATTGAACTGAGGTTAACCCTGTGCATGCATAAATGAATCTGTAGTCAATGAACACAGCAGTATATTGCAAATTTGAAAAAGGTCCGATCTAACTTGAAGATGAGATGCACAGTTTGTCAAAATGATCCATGTGAACATGTTGTATGGCCAGTTTTGTTCATATCATGTTCTGACAGCGTTGCCTAGTTACAAGAAGATTACACTGTGCTACCTTACCTAGTGCACCAAGTGGAAGGGCAACTGCCCTAAGAGCCTCATTCGCATACTTGTATTCACTCTGCCTTAAATTTGTTCTGTTAAGAAGTTGAAATCATAATTGGATCAATCCATAACACAAAGCTGACAATCTAGCTAAAATATTTAAAACTTTACTTGTAGTAACTTTTTAATAATGCTTTCATCTATGGATGTATAGGTTGATGGGTATATAGACAGATGGAGGGAGGGAGGGATAGAAGGAGAGGTGGAATGAAGGGATGAAGGGAGGGAGGGAGAACAGGATGGATGGTAATGAATGGAGGTGGATGGATCAAATGGGATGGAATGGGATGGGATGGGATGGGATGTCTGCATGGATGGCATTGACAGGTAAATAGAATGAGATACAACTCCTTGCGCTTACATTTTGTTTGGTATGCTATCATACTGAGGGGGCAGTGGAGGTATGGGTCGGCAGAAGTCCCCTGCACATGTCTGAAAACAAACAAAAATATTATCATAATGATCAATGACTCCAACCAGGTCACATTGGTGAGAGGCGAGTGCTCTCACCACTACACCACCCATGCTTTCCAATCAAGCCTCTCACTTGGGACACAACCCAACCCCTGCATGATCGATGTAAATATTAAAAAATATTACATTACATGACTACCTTGCTACAACATCCAGCTTTATTGTTCCCCTCCATGTCTTTCTTCTCACTGTCTGACTTCATAGGAAATGCACTGATGTGTAGAGTGTTACGACCACCATGTACCTCACATCCAACACTGATTGCTTCTTTCCACTCTTCCTCTGTCTTTCCCTGTGGTTTTCATTAATGCATCCATCATTATTTTGAGATGTGTGAGTGGTGCTAGTTGAAATAATTAGGAGTCACTGATATTTATGCAGTGGAAAAAGTGGAAAGTCATGCAAAGTAAAATGCATTCCATGATTAAAATTAATGTAATGGTAAAGGCCTTATATCATTGATTCCTTCAGCTAGTAGCTGGACTCAGTCTATATGAGCATATGAAGTACTTACAAAAATTACATCTCCTTCATCATCAAAATACTGAAAGGCCCAGTCTGAACCACTTGCGAGGGAGAGCTGTTGTTCAAGCTTCCCTACTATGAGTGACCACCTGGATGTGATAGATTATAATACAAACATAGCAAACTAAATCATTAACAATGGCTTTTTCTTGGTGAACACAATAAAACAATAGCCAAGAACAAAGAACTTAGAATGCAACCTTACCCTGTAATACAAAGAACCCTAACCTCGAAAAGACCCCTTGCAGCACAACGGAATGCAGCTCAATTTGGAGGGCAAAACAATAGGTTCCAATTCTCAGGAGATTCTTTTGTTTGAGCGGATTCGACGTCACATGAAAATATTGTGTATTTTTGCATGAATAGCAACACAAGGACTGGTATTTTTTGCTAAATTAAAGGCTCCCTCCCCCTTTAGTGTTTGTGAGTTGTTTTTTTGACAGTTAAGCTAAGAACTATGTTTTTGACTGACTCACTTGCAACTCGTATTTTCTTTCAATACAAAGCTTTTTTCCACAGTATTTTTGTCCTTTGGAGAATACATACACACATGAACGTGTAAGTCAAGCTCCTTCGCCATTTTGGTGTGGTATTTGTCCTTAAAACCTCTAAAAGAGAGCAGAAAAGGAACTAAAAACAAGAGGAGAGTGAGACATGATACTCACATGACATGTGATCTAAACCTGGGCATTGGGGTTCCTGTGGAAACGGCTCCACAGGTAACCCAATAACCGATATACAGAGAACCAACTCTGACTCTCAAATTCCCATAATGCTTTGCTTTTTGGGTGGGGAGAGGGAGGGACGGGTAACTTATACCAAATAGAAAAATCAGAATAAACACACATGAACGTGTAAGTCAAACGTGGAATTCTGAATTAAGTACCTTGGCGATACGCTTAAATTCCATCTATGGGGGCTATCTATGTTTTCCACTGTACTTCGAATATCGCTTTTCCTCTCCCCATGGGGACGTATAAAAATTAAGGAGTTCAATCAATAATACATTAATATAAAAGTTGACGTGACTATCGCCTAAAAAACCGCGCTGATTAATATTCCAAACAGCCGCTATTTTTACCTTTGTACTTAAGTGCGCTAGAAAGCGGAATTTTCTTTTCAACTAAGTTTCCGCATCAAAACGAAGTCTCTGAAAAAAGTCTCAGTGATCTGAAAAAGATTCTAAGATGAAAGGAATGACACTAAGTTTCGATATTGTTAAAAATCTTTTCATTATTTCCATACTTTTCGTGACATGCTCAGCTGCTGTAAACGAGCTGCAGTTCGATGGTGGAAACTACATCGTTACTTGGAATTATTTGTCTGCTTCTCAAGAGATCGAGTTTGAAGTTCGTGCCAAAGCTACTGGGTACGTAGCGCTAGGATTGACCAAAACCAACTCTGCTATGCAAAACTTGGATCTATTCGCTGGTGGAGTGAATTCTGGTGTTAATTACCTCAAGGTTAGTTAAAAGACTAATAGCCAAAATATACCACAGAGGAAAAGCATAGTTCAATAAAATAGAAACAATGGTCATCATCATGATGGAGAAAGCGAAAAAAATAGAATGCTGAAACGAAATTTTGGATCAACGCATATATAGTTTCGACTTTATCACTCAGTTTCAGAATCTGTAAAATATATTTGCTGTACTAAAATTCTTAACGAATATTTATATCAACGACAACATGGCTACTCATGCATTTACTTAATGTATGATGTACGTTATCTAGATCTGTGAGTTAGCTGTGCTCGGCTCTGACTTAGATCAGCCCAGAGGTTGGTTCAGGGAATCTGTAAAATTTAAAGATTATAGGTAAAGATATTAGTTGTAATCCGCAAGCATGGGCAATTTGGACATTTTTTGTTAAGTTTCTGACACTTTCTTCGCTATCTGTTTTTTTTTTTTTTTTTTTTTTTTTTTGTAGTTATGGATATTCCAGTCTAAATATGGACATCATTAACGTCTTCATTATTAATTACTCTCTTCCAAACTGAATTTAAATTTAAGAATGGAATATTCTAGCCAAAACTGACACTTTTGCAGCGACTGAAGAGACACAAAAGTACAATATTAATCATGAGTCTCAACCAACAATGGCCGCCATATCTTTTGTTTGCTATTTTATTCTCTTGCGGTTAAGAAAACATAATATTTCGCTGACAAATTAACCAGTTTAACATTTATTTAAACATACGTATCGAGTAATAAAATTAAGGCAAATTTCGTGAAAGGTTTTCGTGACTGTGAAGAATCACGCGCTGTTGCGTGACCGTGACGTTGCTGTGGCCGATATTCTGACTAGACACGCAATAATCTTCGCTTAAAGGATGTCGCTGATACCGTACCGTGACCGTGCGGCCGGATTTGCACGTGCACGTTCTAACGATTTTTATTGTAAGCTCCTTTGTGTTATAATGTGAATAAATAAACTTACTTACTTTACTTACCGGTCAAGTAGTTTTAGCTTGGCCATACCCCGTTTCTGGCTCAACGTTACTGGTCAAAGTGACCAGCAAGAGAACGATTTGACCAGACAGGTTCCAATTCTGGCCTGACATTGTCCGTTGACTGTCGGATATTTCAAGCCCTGACAAGGGTTATTGAAATCGATCTCGCTCAAAAAAAATATCCGGATTTTGGTCAGCGGGTTACCGCCAAACAGCCAGACGACTATATAAACAGCTTGTGTTTTTCCATTTGATACATAGGATTACTACGCCACAGGAAAAAGCGACCCACTAAAGGATCTCCAACAGAACTACACACTCCTCAGCGCCAGTGAGTCGAATGGTCAAACGACGGTTCGCTGCAAGAGAAAACTCAACACTGGGGATGACAAAGATCTGCTGATCCAGGCAAGTAAATGTCATCGATGGATATACATTTGGATCGACTCATTGAAACATGTTTCTATATACACTTATTTCACAAAAGGTTGTCGGAGCCGAAGGTGTTAGGTGGTAGATTATTCCAAGATTGGGCATGCATCTAAACACATGGCAAAATATTGGGTGGCATTTGCCTCTGATCTTTGAAACTCGTTCCCAGACCCCCAGATTTTATCCATAAATTGTTGCAAATAAGACATTTTTTTCCGAGCAAAGTTCAAAAATGTGTTTTTACGTTGTACTTTACTTTCTCAAAATGAACACTCGGATTTCAATAGCAGATATCAGAGTTACACACTGCTTTAAGTCGTGCCATTTGGGTCAGTTTCTATACATTCACTGTATATTATTGACCCAAATGCTCCATTCCAGTCACTGCAGGTATTCCTGGATCTTGGAATGACCCATCTCCCAGTTCAAGTTGGGTCATCTGAACCACTTGGAAGTCTCATTAATATGCACAACCAACTGGGCCAACCAGCTGGCGAGAGGACATTTCTTATATATGTCAATACGTTACGTCCACATTCAACATGTATTTGTCATTTTCATACCCTTTAGCCTGGAGACTCAGTGTATATTGCCTGGGCATATCACTCAACCTCGGACACTCTGAAATACCATTCGAGCCGTGGTTATAGTCTGCAGATGCATGTTCTCGTACCAGTGATGACCACATCTTCGCCATCTCCTACTACAGTGGGACCCACCAGGTTCGTATGATATACTTATACATATATCAATAGCTTATTGTCCTTGTCCTTGTCCTTGTCCTTGTCCTTGTCCTTGTCCTTGTCCTTGTCCTTGTCCTTGTCCTTGTCCTTGTCCTTGTCCTTGTCCATGTCCTTGTCCTTGTCCTTGTCCTTGTCCTTGTCCTTGTCCTTGTCCTTGTCCTTGTCCTTGTCCTTGTCCTTGTCCTTGTCCTTGTCCTTGTCCTTGTAAACACTTATGAACTTATGGCCCTCAAATTTGCAATTACTTAATGAACACTTACCCTTGAACATTCTTTTATGTTCTTTTCATGCATATTATTAGTGAGATACAAGATTTAACATCTGAAACACCAACAACTAATGTACTAACAACATCGACGATAACACCATCGTCAACATCGTTATCAACACCTTCATCATCATCATCAACTTCGTCCTTATCATCATCACCACCACCACCACCACCAACATCATCATCAACTTCGTCCTCATTATCATCATCACCACCACCACCACCACCACCAACACCATCATCAACTTCGTCCTCATTATCATCATCACCACCACCACCACCACCACCACCACCATCATCAACGCCGTCCTCATCATCATCATCATCACCACCACCACCACCAACACCAACACCATCATCAACTTCGTCCTCATCATCATCATTACCTAACACCAACACACAAGGGTAAGTCTATAAACAAAGTCTTCCTATTTCTATACGTTCATCCAATCCATCTCGTGTACATTCTTATTCCTATACGTTCATCCAATCCATCCATCTCGTATACATTCTTATTCCTATACGTTCATCCAATCCATCTCGTGTACATTCTTATTCCTATACGTTCATCCAATCCATCTCGTGTACATTCTTATTCCTATACGTTCATCCAATCCATCTCGTGTACATTCTTATTCCTATACGTTCATCCAATCCATCTCGTGTACATTCTTATTCCTATGCGTTCATCCAATCCATCTCGTGTACATTCTTATTCCTGTACGTTCATCCAATCCATCTCGTGTACATTCTTATTCCTATACGTTCATCCAATCCATCTCGTGTACATTCTTATTCCTATACGTTCATCCAATCCATCTCGTGTACATTCTTATTCCTATACGTTCATCCAATCCATCTCGTGTACATTCATATTCCTATGCTTCCATCCAATCCATCTCGTGTACATTCTTATTCCTATACGTTCATCCAATCCATCTCGTGTACATTCTTATTCCTATGCGTTCATCCAATCCATCTCGTGTACATTCTTATTCCTATGCGTTCATCCAATCCATCTCGTGTACATTCTTATTCCTATACGTTCATCCAATCCATCTCATGTACATTCTTATTCCTATACGTTCATCCAATCCATCTCGTGTACATTCTTATTCCTATGCGTTCATCCAATGCATCTCGTGTACATTCTTATTCCTATACGTTCATCCAATCCATCTCATGTACATTCTTATTCCTATACGTTCATCCAATCCATCTCGTGTACATTCTTATTCCTATGCGTTCATCCAATCCATCTCGTGTACATTCTTATTCCTATGCGTTCATCCAATCCATCTCGTGTACATTCTTATTCCTATGCGTTCATCCAATCCATCTCGTGTACATTCTTATTCCTATACGTTCATCCAATCCATCTCGTGTACATTCTTATTCCTATACGTGAATCCAATCCATCTCGTGTACATTCTTGTTCCCATATGTTCATCCAATCCATCTCGTGTACATTCTTGTTCCTATGCGTTCATCCAATCCATCTCGTGTACATTCTTATTCCTATGCGTTCATCCAATCCATCTCGTGTACATTCTTATTCCTACACGTTCATCCAATCCATCTCGTATACATTCCTATTCCTATGCGTTCATCCAATCCATCTCGTGTACATTCTTGTTCCTATGCGTTCATCCAATCCATCTCGTGTACATTCTTATTCCTATACGTTCATCCAATCCATCTCATGTACATTCTTATTCCTATGCGTTCATCCAATCTATCTCGTGTCCATTCTTATTCCTATACGTTCATCCAATCCATCTCGTGTACATTCTTAATTATATTCCCGCTTAGGTTATCCAATCTTTGTTTTTAACAAGACATACAAACTAGTTGCCAGCATAGTTTCTCTGTTTTTCAGTGTTGCCCAGAATACCAGTACAACAGCTACTTCTACTGTGGCTCCTACAGCTTCACAGGGACCATCACCCTCAGCAAAAGTACCAGTATCTCCGAAAGGATCTGCAGTCACGGCAAAGTATTCTGTGGTGATGATCATCGTGTCCTTGGTTCATACTTTGATTGTCTATTGAACACTTCAGTGAGCACAATACATTCGTATAATAACACTTTTTTAAATTTGTAGGTCCGAAGATAATTTTAATCGTATCCTTCCCAGTGGCGGATCCAGGGTTTTTCAAAACGGGGTCCAGATCGGGGAATAGATTGCTATGACGGGTGCAGCGGACCCCGTCGCACTACCCCTAGATCCGCCACTGCTTCCAGCAACTGCACTTCTTGTTGTAGAAGCAACATGGTTCTCCACTTTAAAACATAATGTTATGCAATAACAAGTTCTATTATAGACCCCTTGCAGCACGTCGGAATGCAGCTCAATTTGAAGGACAAAACAATAAGTTCCAACTCTCTGGAGATCGAAATTCTTTTTGTTTTGTCCTCCAAACCGAGCTGTTTGACATCACGTGAAATGGGTCTATTCGCTGAAACTGTAACTACACCTTAGCCAATGTGCCTTGTTTTCTCCCACTTTTCGCTGCGGTTTCACTAGTACGCATGTATAAGAGGTCACTGAATAGGCACAATCACTCTTCACTTCATTTATTTTGCATATTTTTTTCTTGCTTACACAATTAACCTTACATTTGTGTGATTACAATTTTTACAATTGTATTCACCATTTTAATTAAAAATAAACATTTCCTTTTATTTATACCTGGTTCAATTCTGCAAAAGTTGAACGTTGATGCAGCGCACTTCTATTAGAGCTTTTAAGTTTTAATGTTTTTCTGAGTCCAGCTCACAAAACCGCTAAAATGAATTAACCGCGAAAAATAGATAATGAATTAATCATCCATGGCCACAGGGTACCCAATTCGATTCCCGAACTATTTTCTCTATCATTTAGCGCCTTAGTCGTAGAAAATATTTTGCAGCCAACCCTACCACCAACAAGTGCATATTTTCAACCCTTAGCGCTCTGTTTCAACCCCTTTTGCCAGCGTTCCAACTACAGATAGCGATAAGTACATACCAAAGTCCACCCTACCCCTCTTTTCGGAGAATTAAGATTTTTCAGGGGACATAATTTTCCGATTTTTTGACTGCGTTTGCAGATTTAACAAGTAGTTTTTTGTATAAGACTTCACAAGAAGATTAAACAAAACACGCGTATAATCTCACAACGTCGCGGCATCTTCATAGGAGATATGCATGTGACTGAGTATAGAAAATTTCAGAATCTATTCACCGTTTCGTTTACGGTGTGCAATTTTGATTTTCTTGTCTGAAGTCATAGAAATATTTTCAGTGTTGTGTACATGTGTGAATGTGAAAATTGCAATGAAAATAGACCTCTTTAGCTTCGTTGTTTGTTGTGCCCATTTCAGATGCCACTCTAAGGGATAGATTCTTTCACGTGGTCTAAGATCGGCAATTTGCATACGAAGCTAAAGACGTCTGTTATTTGCAAAGCGTAAGTAACTTTTTCGAAATATCGGGTCTGCTAGCACTGGTGATGCTAATTTTTAAAATTTTGGTTCGGCGTTTAAGCTGTTGAACTCCACTAACCAAAATTTCGAAATTCTCGGCAAAAATGGCTGGATCCAACCTAGATGATGTTGGTACTTAAGTACACAACAAAGAAATATTTGCTAGACGAAATTTCTATACATCAAAGCGAAAGCTCAGCCTGAAAATTTCGACAGATTCAATACTAATAATACTGCTGGACTCTATCTCAGTCAGTGATCTGCGGCCCCGTCTAGACGACGGATAAATTTGAATACGCAACTTTATTCAAATGGTTAGGCCTTCTGTCCACACGAATCCGGATAAACTGTCTATCGAAAACGGAACTTTTTAAAAAAGCCCTCCAGAGTGGATAAATTTGAAAACGTCGGCTAAGCGTTATAACGGAACTTTTCGAAAAACTCGGACGTGACGATAGTCATGTACACAAGTCATCCTTGTACATAAATCCATGAGGCCCTTAATGTGCGCATTGTAAAGGGCGGGGCATTCAAGCGTTTTTCCAGAGGATGATCTTTGTAGTGTGAACACAAAACACTTTGTCCATTTTCAGTGTGGACATAAACCTTTTTCCCTTTTCCAAGTGTAGTGTGGACGGCCGGACCTAAAACAGGTTAAAAGATGAAAGGATTGACACTAATTTTCGAGTTTGTCAAAAACCTTTTCATTGTTTCAATACTTTTCGTGACATGCTCAGCTGCTGTAAACGAGCTGCAGTTCCATGGTGGAAACTACAACGTTACTTGGAAGTATTTGCCTGCTTCTCAAGAGATCGAGTTTGAAGTTCGTGCCAAAGCTACTGGGTACGTAGCGCTAGGACTGACCAAAACCAACTCTGCTATGCAAAACTTGGATCTATTCGTTGGTGGAGTGAATTCTGGTAATAATTACCTCAAGGTTAGTGACTCAAAATTTACCTCATTTCTGTCGCCTATTCCCTGATGATGGATCTAATGTATGTTGAAGAAACATAAACATATCCAATGCATATATACAAAAAAAAACTTTTAACTTTTAACTTTTAAAAACCTCAAGGTCAATTTTGGGTCTACGTAGATGGCTCTCATTATTATTTTGCTTTACGAATATTCTTCTAGTATCATTATACGAATGACTTCATCCACTCATGTATAACATCTGTAGTACCCTTGCCGCGTGTTTCTGGAAGTCCAATATCCTCGCCCAAAGGCTTTCAATCAGTGTTGCAACGGAAAAAAAAAACATTTATAAAATCACTTCAAACTGTGCTATCCGACTTGCGGGGATATTAGGAATTTAAAGATTAATAAATTCTTTTCAAACTACCCTAACGCTGAACCATATCCCTGAAGATGAGCAAACTGAGGTCCGAAAGCTTGCACGTTGCAGACGTAGATGAAAAAAAATGCAAAATTCGTTCAATATGAACCCTTCGTGGAACATATACAACAGCTAGTATATTTTTGTATGCATCGAAAATTAGATTTGTCTTAATCCGCAAGCAAGGGAAATTTTAACTATATTTTGGACAGAGAACTGTCATTTATCCTACTATCTACAGGTACCTGTTTCAGCCTCGTCCCCAGGCTCTCTCTTCGCTGTTCGGCATGACGTCACCATTTTGGATTTGGAAGAGCTTATAATAGTAGCCTGGGGACAAGGCTGGTAATAGCATTTAATATTTCGTAGTCATGGATATTTCAGTCGAAATTTGGGCAGTATCTCACAAACCAAATTAAGGTGACCTACTGCTTTAGCCAAAAAAGGTAGAAACTGACTGTCTATTACAGTGTTTGACACATACCGTAACAATACAAGTGTCATGTTTTTTTATAGGATTACTATGCCACAGGATATGGCGCCCCACCAGAGGATTCCCAACAGGACTACACACTCCTCAACGCCAGTGAGTCGAATGGTGTAACAATGGTTCGCTGCAAGAGAAAACTCAACACTCAGGATGCCAATGATCTGCTAATCCAGGCAAGTAAAACTTGTTGAACAACAGAAGCGTTTAGAGCAGATTTCATATGACAGTGAAAAGTTACGGCACTGGGTACGGGTACGGCGCTGCCCCGTTGCACGGACACGACACCGAATGTCGAATGTTTTCATACACAGCACGACACTGACACGGTCACGGTCAAGGCAAGGCAAGGTAAAGTCCGTGCCACACGTTTTTCATAGTCACACGAAAACTGCTCTTTGTCGTCAATATTTACTTAATTGTTTATCGATGTATTTATTTCCATACCCTTTAGCCTGGGGACTCCGTTTATATTGTCGTGGCATATCAATCAAGCTTGGATAGTCTTTTCAAACATTCGTACAAAAGTTATAGCTCACAGATGCATGTTCTCGTACCAGTGATGACAGCATCTTCTCCATCTCCATCTCCATCTCCATCTCCATCTCCATCTCCATCTCCATCAGCATCTCCTACTTCAAAGGGACCAGCGAGGTTCGTATAGGGTATATGAATAAATACAGTAAATACCAAGACGATTAACCTGTCAGGACGTCAACGAAGCAGAATGCAGGTTCACTCGCGTTGCGTAGTTTTTGTTTTTTGAAAATTACACGCAGGCTTCGCCACTGCCGGTGTTATATCCTCTATGTACACCATCCCTATTGACGAAGTATCCGAACTGTTTCGTGAGTTTCATTATTGGTTTCTCTTGTCCTCAGTATTTCCTACAACAAAGAGATGGCCTTCAACAAAGGTGACTTCCGTGTATTCTGGAAATTTGACTCCAACACAAACGAGTTGTTCTTTAAGCTGGTGGTAAATGCTACAGGTTGGGTGGGACTTGGATTCTCGAGCGCCCAGAAGGAAATAGATATTGTGGTGGCTGGAGTAGCTGGAGGACAAGGATACATAGGGGTGAGATTTACATCAAAAGCTCATTAAATATATTGTAGTGTACGACTCTTTCTTTGAAAAGGCCTGCTAGCTATACACCCCTTTCACGTGACGTCAAAGCAACTTGGATTCAATTTGGAGGACAAAACAAAAGAATTTCAATCTCCTGAGAATTTGAACCTATTGTTTTGTCCTCCAAATGGACCTACTTTTCGACGTGCTGCAATAGCCTTAGATACCAGAGAAAGTCTTTCAAACTGATGTTAAACTTTACTTGGTATTACTTTCATTCCTCATTTTTTCCTTGGATAAGGATTACTTTTCCACAGGACCAGTAACTCCACCACGAGACCCAAGAGAAGACTACATTCTGCGCTCTGCGACAGAAAGTGGAGGAACAACAACTGTCGAGTTTAAGAGAAAAATCAACACTGGAGATCAGGATAAGGATTTACAGATAGTGGTAAGCTCTCTCTCCCATTCGCAAAAAGTAACCGCTAGTCATTATCGGTTTACTCCTATGGCTATCCAAAGTAGCAGACACTTTTGGACGTCCTCTTGAAATGCTTTTTGACTATTTCTTTCTGTCTCTTGCTTGATTAATCATGATTAATATGGACTTTTCGAGACCCAGTCTTGAAATGCTGTATGATCAAATTTCAAAAGCCTTTCTCTTTTTCTTCAATGTTTCTTCATTTTTCTTCTTTTTCTTATTATCTTCCAGTCATCAATATTATCTGATCCCCACATTTTTCCACTATTAACATAATTGTATATATTACGATACTTTAAAATTGTAACACAGGCATTTCAATTATCTGTCTTGTAACGGTGTTACCCTGTAATAAGTTGTTATTATTATCATTATTATTTGTATCATCAGCCTGGCGAATTATATTATTTTGCATGGGCATACCACAGTTCCATTGACCGCTTGATATATCATGATCACTCCCAAAGAGGTTACAGTGGACAAAAAGTAGTCCTAGCTGCTGTAGATCCCACCACTTCGTCTACTACAGAGAAGCCCACAACAGAAGGATCTGCAGTCACGGCAAACTATTCTCTGGTGATGATCATCTTGTCCTTGATTTACGCTTTCATTGTCTATTGAACACTTCAGTACGCACTATAAATTTTGTATAAGAACACTCGTAAATTCTGTAGGCCTCGGATCTATATGATCGCATCCTTCCGCAGTAACTACACTTAAGGCTTAGTACTGAGGAGCAACCAGTAGGGTTCACTCATTCACTCACTCACTTTCTCCCTCATTCACTCAGTAATATGTTAGCAGTTCCACAGGTACCTCAAGCAGTGTTTCTGTGATTACGATTTGATCACTTTTCTCCAGATTGACTCTCTTTCATGCTATCAAACTTTGACATATCGATGCATGACTTAGTAACTCACAAACGTATAAACCCCTAGCACGTGACGTCAGAGCAGAGGGCAAAACAAAAGAATTTCATTTCAATCTCCTGAGAATTTGGAACCTATTGTTTTGCCTCCAAATTGAGCTGCATTCCGACGTGCGTGCCGTAAGGAGTCTAAAATTATGACGTTATATCATGCATGCGACGATATATCATGCGTAGTGAGGTATTTACTGCACTTAAAGTTAACGTTGTAGTAGAAGCATAATAGACCGAATGCCAATATACAAACTAAGCACCATCATCAGAAAGCAATATGTATTTTTGGAAAGTTTCATTGCTATAAACAGAATTCAAGTGAAGCTATTTGGAATCAAAATTACAGAGATTTGTATGTGTTCAGTGATCTGTTTCCTTGCTTGCCCCGTTGTGGTGTTTTTCACATACCTTTTCATATACCTTTAAAGAAAATCTACCCCTTTTTATACCAAAACTCACAAATTTCCACCCCTTTGCTATACGTGCGGCTTGAAAAAAGTACTCCTTTTGGGCGCAGCATCCCGTATAGTCGATTATAGGGAGTACCCCCCCCCCCGGGATAAATACTATGGTTCAAACTAGAAAAGGTCGAACGTTGACCCAGTGCACTTCTAATATAGCTTTGAAGTTGTGATATATAAAATATTTGCTCGCAAATAGGAATTTTATGTTTTCCCGGCTAATCTGTTTGTATTGTATTTATCTATGATGATTGATAAGATTGCTACGTAAGTTCATCATACGGGCATCAAAAAGGGGGTATTTCCCGGAGTCATTCCTTTAACCCCCCTCCCCCTCTGGGGAGTTTATAAGGCAGTAAACGAGCTTCAGGCAAAGCAGCATCCATATTTGAGTTATCCAGGATTAACGCGGGGGAAAAACATAAATTTCTTTTTTTGCAACTGCTCGCAAAACCGCTAAAATAGGATGAAGCGAAAACTGATTTCAATAAGCCAGTTCGGAGTTTCAGAATCGTTTTCAGTGCGCATGCGATTTTATGAGGAATTTCAATTAAACAAAAGAATGTGAGAAATTCGGGATAAAATCGCATGCGCACTGAAAACGATTCTGAAACTCCGAACTGGCTTATTATCTAACCCCCCCCCAACTGAAACAATATACCATTTTTGAGATGCGCGAGTGCTTTCAAAAATCATCGCAGGCTTAGACATGAAAAACAAATACTTGAAAATTTTCACTGTGACAAACATAATGTATTCCGAATTAATTATCTGGCAGTTGCGCCAGCTGGCAGAAAGTTAAGAGCCAATATTTTTGAGAAGAAAACGTGAAGCCACAGTTCTTGGCCGA
This sequence comes from Anthopleura sola, assembly GCA_023349425.1. NCBI lineage: Eukaryota > Metazoa > Cnidaria > Anthozoa > Actiniaria > Actiniidae > Anthopleura > Anthopleura sola. Next base: position 4,251,320 of record JALHLI010000021.1, read on the forward strand.
TACAAGAATGACTTATAACTCCTTTAACTCGCCCCTACTCATCGGCTTAATAATTCTCCTGCATTTCTGTGGAGTTGCATTATCAGACACAGGTATGGTCATCGATTAATACCGTTATTTAAACCTTTAAAATGATTTTTAGGCCCGCAAAGTGATGATTTCGAAAGTCGATCTTGTCTTGTCGAGACCTTTGAATATTAATTCACGTGGACATCAAGAATTCCAGCCTTGTGAATTGTTCACGTCTTTCAGTTTATTTTTTCAGCTTATTACATCATGTTTTAACCGATATATAGAGATTATCACATGTTAAGAGCTTGATATCGTTTTTATTCACGAGTTTCCCGTCATATCGCGAACAAGGAAGTCCGCGAGCGAGTGAGCGATATGATACGGAAAACGAGTGAATATAAATGATATCAGCTCTTAACATGTATTAATTAGTTTATTACAACATTAAGGGTATATAGTGTATATTCAGGCATCACCTTGTAAGAACGACAACAGTACTACACTTTTGAATATACAGAATATACTCTGTCGTTCTTTACAAAATGATGCCTGAATATACACTATACACTATATACAGAATAGACATATACAAATATAAAGTGTGTATTTTCATTTCTATACAGTGGGGTATATTTATACAGAATATACATGGAAACATACAATGGTATATTCTGTATATTCTGCAATATCGCGCCTTATTGAGTGATTTAACATGAGGATAAAGACGGTGAACAACAGGATAATTTGACAACATTTAGAATAAGGTTTATTTAACATGAAAGGATAAAGATGGTGAACAAAAGGATAATTGGATAAAATTTAGAATAAGGTTTATTTAACATGAAAGGATAAAGACGGTGAACAACAGGATAATTTGACAACATTTAGAATAAGGTTTATTTAACATGAAAGGATAAAGATGGTGAACAACAGGATAATTGGATAAAATTTAGAATAAGGTTTATTTAACATGAAAGGATAAAGATGGTGAACAAAAGGATAATTTGACAACATTTAGAATAAGGTTTATTTAACATGAAAGGATAAAGATGGTGAGCAACAGGATAATTGGATAAAATTTAGAATAAGGTTTATTTAACATGAGAGCATAAAGATGGTGAACAACAAGATAAAGGAGTGAAGCCGCGAAACAGAATTATGTCAGAACTAACTAACTTGAATATTGCATGGCAAAAAATGACTGACAGTTCGGCAGATGGAGAACCATCAGCGTTCTTCTTCTTCTTCTTCTTCTTGTCTGTCTGTCTGTCTGTCTGTCTGTCTGTCTGTCTGTCTGTCTGTCTGTTTGCTTGTTCGTTTGTTTGTCTGTTTGTTTGTTTGTTTGCTTGTTCGTTTATTTATTTATTTGTCTGTTTGTTTGTTTGTTCGTTTGTTTGTCTGTTTGTTTGTTTGTTTGCTTGTTCGTTTATTTATTTATTTGTCTCTTTGTTTGTTTGTTTGTTTGTTTGTTTGTTTGTTTGTTTGTTTGTTTGTTTATTTATTTGTTTGTCTGTTTGTTTGTTTGTCTGTTTTTTGTTTGTCTGTCTGTTCGTTCGTTCGTTCGTTCGTTCGTTCGTTCGTTCGTTCGTTCGTTCGTTCGTTCGTTCGTTCGTTCGTTCGTTCGTTCGTTCGTTTGTTCGTTCGTTCGTTCGTTCGTTCGTTTGTTCGTTTGTTCGTTTGTTCGTTTGTTCGTTTGTTTTTTGTTTTTTTGTTTGTTGATTCTAGAGCACTATTACACTGAGGAAGAAAATTTAGTTATAGTGATCTTAAAGAAGTATTCAAGTATTTTCCCTTGATTTCACAGACATTCTCCTAAAGGGGCCAGAAAATGGCTGGTACATAAACGGTGGGCCAGCCTCTTCGCAGATAGGAGGTGTAAGTTGTAAACCACTGATTTCATTGTTAAGAATGATGAATTTCTTGTTTTTTGTTTGATGAAAGTGAAACCTCGTTAACAGAGACACCAAGTGGACCAGATAAGGTGTCCAATATTTACAGGGTGACTGTATTAACTACCATTCCATATCAGTGAATGTCCGGTGTAAACCAGGATTCTACAGTACACCAGTTTTTACTAAAATTACAACTTGAAACATTAGTGACTGGTGCTTTGCAAATTAATGACTAAGGGGAACATTACCCTCTGTTGCACTGATAGGTTTTGATCTCTTGGCCCACCATTATATTTGAATCATCATATTTTGAATGGATATTTTATTGGGTTGCATGTGGCTCATATGAGTCAAGACACAAAATTCAGGTTGAATTTGAATTTAGCGTGAGTGGGTTTTGCGTAGGGAGGAAAATTGGAGAACCATGGGAAAATCCCCCGAATTAAGGGATATGTGATGCCGAGTCCATGAGTCAAACTGGTGGTCAGAAACCCCATGCAGAAGGGATCATGAAGGGTAAGTGTAGCACCACTACACCACTCTTGATCCCCTATAGACTGCCACTGTTTTCCGATTTCAGAACGCTTGTCATTCATTGAGTAATATTCATTTACTGATATATTCTTTATTTACTAGAAATGCTTGAGTACATACAGTATATCGTTAACATACACCAATTTCAAAAAATTGTTGTCGCAGCCAAACCACATTTCTGAGGCTGCAAAGGATCGTGGGATTTTTTAGCCTTGATTCATTTAAGCCAAATAGCGCGCCAACGCAGATCTGTACTGTATGCGACACAAAACGCTTGATAACGGAAACTAATAAATTAAATACGCGAAAGATTCCCTAAATACTTTAAAGTCTTAGGAGTGTGGACTTGTGTTTGGCTGCGATGACGATTTTTGAAATATATTTCGGGTATATGGATGAAACTCAATCAAATTTTAAGAATCTTATTCTTATAGCGAATTTTTTTTTTTTAGCGATTTTTTTTTTTTTTTTTTTTTTTTTTTTTTGTCAGGAAAATTAAAATTTTCCTGACAATAATTTGTCTTTTCCTGGAAATTTTGTTTCAGTGGTTTCTATACGGAGACAACCTCTACTCTGTATGTGACACCTTCGCAACGGAAAGAGAACCTACCAACTGGTTACGAACTGACTTCATTGATGTTAAAGATGCTATACGGGTTGACATTGTCGTTAATTATACGGTTCGAAAATGTCAAACAGGCAGAAAATATTGCAAGGAATATTTTAAACTATATGGGTATCAAACAGAAAAAACTTCACCAAAACCAAACCCTTTGGTAACACCGTTTGATGAGCTTGCTCAAGCCAAGCCAACAAATATACCAGTACAGAACTCAGGACCAGGGGATTTCAATCTGTTAAATGTTTCTATAAAGACAACAAGTAAGGGATTGTACCTTGCGTTTTTTGATCAAGGAGCCTGTTTGAGTCTTCTACGTGTTCTTGTTTCTTTCCATTACTGCCCAGAAAAAGGAAAAAATCTTGTGAGTTTTGTACGAACTGCCTCGCCATATAGTGATGCAGGCGCTAACCAAGTTGAAGGGAAATGTACTGATAAACATTCAAGGAATACTACTGCGTTGCCTGCTGCTTGCACGAGCGAAGGGAATTGGAAGATGAATGATAGTGTGAGGTGTTTGTGTCAGCCGGGATATGAATACGTTGAAAAGCCGGAACCAGGTTGTAAAGGTAAGAATGATATAATGTTGTTTTCATATGATTAATTAAATAAATATATAATAACAATGAACTGTAATTGATTTTTTATTATATAGTTTTAAACAATTTCTTTTTAAACATTTGAATGAGTGAACTATGTAACTATGAATACAGTTAGTTTATTTTCAATCTGTCCTTTACTCACAACACTACCACTGCAGGAGAGACGGAAGTGGGGGGGGGGGGGGGCAAAAAAACTATTGGGGTTACCGGACGGACGGACGGACGGACGGACGGACGGACGGACGGACGGACGGACGGACGGACGGACGGACGGACGGACGGACGGACGGACGGACGGACGGACGGACGGACGGACGGACGGACGGACGGACGGACGGACGGACGGACGGACGGACGGACAGACAGACAGACAGACAGACAGACAGAAGGACGCAAGTGGCCTGTATGAAATATTAAACTATTGAAAATATTACTATTCTCAACTCTCATGTTGTCGATTTTAATTCTAATTTAATTTTCCAACATTTATTTTTAGATTGTGTTTCTGGGAAATATAAAAGTGAAATGAGCAACACAAAGTGCCAGTCATGTCCAAAGAACTCCGTACCCGATACGAAGCGAATAAATTGTGTTTGTCAAGAAGGCTTTTACAAGTTGAAGAACTCTGCAAGTTCTGTCCCATGCGAAGGTATGTCTTATAGAGAATTCATGGGTTGGAAATTCCAAATCTAGATGCCAACTGAGACACCAAGCAATCCTCTGGCAGCTCAAATTACTTTTAACTTAAAAATAAAGATTTTCAAGCTGATACTTAGCAATGTGGATGGGAAGTGAATTCTCTTGGAAAATATTTCACAATCATCCATGTTAGCGGGCCCAAAACCTAATTTTAAACTAAGTATATTTTTGGAATATCGGAGTTTTGATTGGAGATTTGAAACGTAAATTGTAGGAAGTTTTGAGGCTACATTGGATTTCCAGAGATTACTGGTCACGCGCCCAGGAGAGATAAGGGAAAGAAAAACATGAATACGAATAAACTACCTTTTTTAAAAAATGCACTAATTTGGGTATGCAGGCTACAAACCTGGTTACCATAGTAATGGAGGACATGACTATAATGATACTGTTTCCAAGTGTTTTAATTGGATGAACAGTGATATATGACGGTGTTGTGCTGTGTTCAGTTTTTCACAGTCATATACGTCAAGATCTATTTCAATCTAACTTTAACACTTTTTCATCTTTTTTAAAACAGCTTTGCCAAAGGGTCCATCATCTGCCAATGTGACGACAGTGAATTCATCTACCGTTCAGATAACCTGGCCTGCCGTTAAAAGCAATAATAAATCCTTCACCTATTCCATTGATTGCTATTTGTGTAAGGATGAGAAGGATAAAGAATGTGTCGAGGAATGTGGAGATAATGTTGTTTATTACCCTGCGAAAGATGGCTTTAGAACTACATCGGCAATGGTATCTGGGCTTCCCTCAGGAGGAAACTTCAAGTTCAAGGTGTATGTCGTGACGAAGATTAATACAGCAGTTGGCAGAAGGCTATGGAAGTATACAGGAGTTTATGGGAAAACCAAAGAAGGTATTTTAATATATCTTATCATATTCATTACTAATTCATTAAGGTGAGACCCAATAAAATCGCATGACTGGGGTCACATGAGAGCAATGTATTAGTTTTCAGAAAACGTTCAAAGATTTTTTTTATAGAATTTTCAGTGACATTTCTCTTGGTATTTTGATTCCAAAAGTTTTTTCTGTTTCCTAGTAAACATTTAAACATATTATTCAGGTCAACTCGCTCAAAATTGTTGAAGCTGGAATTTTTCAATGAATGTTACGGGCGGTTTTTAGTGTCGTAGGAGCCAAAGTGTTATAATATGAAAATTATAAAATAATGCTCACAGTTGCCTCAATTTTTTTTCATTAAGCAGATCCTGTTCCCGAAAAACAAACTCAGACAAAAAGCAACGGGGCACAAATCGCCGTAGCTATCGTGGTACCATTGATTGTTGTTCTGCTAGTGCTCTCCCTTATCATCCTCTTTGTCTACAAGAAGCGAACACCAACTGGCTTACAAAGAACCACTATTGACAAATATAATCCAAACTTGGAATCACCTATTTATCATAGAAACCTTGATTTGAACAGCTTGGAAAATGGAAGGTTTATTAACTCAATACTACAGTTCAGTTTTTCTTTTGTTTGTATTGGTAAATCGCTTATAGGGCTGTTAAGTTGTGATGTATTTCCGGGTCCAACTCCCGCAAAAACCCATAAAATAAAACGAAAAATCTTCTCAATGAATTTACCTACACCTGAAACAATTAGAACTTGGACAACAAATCCTGTCATGAAGAAAAAGTAAGAAAAGTCTTTATAAAAAATGCTTTTAGTTTTGGACCTGGAAGTTGTTTGTCCATACCAGTGACGTCACACTTAACAGCCCTATTCGGCACCACTTTTACATTCCCATAATACTTTGCGTTTTTGGGGGGCAACATTAGCAAAAACTATTTGAAAATTCAAAACTTTTCATGCAGATGCTGAGTATATTTGCTATTATCATTGAAAAATCCAGTATCAGTTTAATCAGAGTTAATTCCACACGAATGGGAGAATGAAACGTTTGGTGTTACAGACAATCAGTGTATGTTTTTGTTTAGTTTATAGAAATTATACTTGGCTTCAATTTAAATTACGAGTGTTTTCTAGTTCCAGGCTTATGGTTCACCTACCGCCGAAACTCACCGAAAGAGGCCTGGAGCTGAATCCTTCATACCTGGAACAGCGAATCTACGAGGCAATGAGGTCTGGGGAGACAGACGAATTCGAGTTTGGCTTCCATAGATTAGAGATTGGAAGAAAGCTTGGAAAAGGAGCCTTTGGACAAGTTTTTATTGCAAATGCTTATGGAATAAATGGAAATTCAGATAAAACAGTGGCTGCTATAAAGATGTTAAAAGGTAATATATCATATAATATATTCGTATGTCTGAAGGTGGTAACACTCTTTAATAACCGTCGTGGCAAACATTTGTGGCTGTCGTTCCATGATCGAATCGGAATTTATAATCAGTTCGCAGACGGGAGAAAACTGAAGAACCCAGGGGAAAAGCCTTTGGAGTAGCGGAGGAGAACCAATATTAGAGACGTTTAGATTGACGTTTTTCTAGCTGACCAAAACGCAGCGGTTATAATTTGCAGTTAGAGGTTTGACGTTGAAACTGTGAGACCTTTTAGATTTATAGTGTTCGTACTTTCACCGCGAAGAAAGAGAGAATGATGAAGGACAGCACGGCCACAGAAGCACATGTACAATGGTTTTCTAAATATTAACACGATGAAAAATATAACTAAAGTCAAGGCTTTCTGTTCAGTCACAACACACCTGTTAAAAGCCGTCATGTCATTTTTTTTCACTTGTTGCAATGTCTTGACGGCTTAAAAGTACCAAAATTGATAAATGCTGCCTTGTTGAAGATACTAAATTCGTTCTTGTTTGTAGAAAACGCTTCTGAGGACGAGAAGGAGGACTTTATGGCAGAAATAAACTTCATGAAGGCGATTGGGAGGCACGAGAATATAGTGACTATTCTTGGATGTTGTACACTCTATGATCCCTTGTGTTTAATAGTGGAATATGCACCACATGGAGATCTGTTGCATTACCTAAGGGATCTAAGAAAAAAGGTGGGTTAGGTGACATATTCAATGTACGTGCAGATTTGATGTTTTATTACACCTTTTGCCTGCTTGGATTATGAGCCTTGTCCTCACTCATTGTGACAGCGGAATAACTGACAATACTTACCCGAATTCGCTTGAGTGACCAAGTCGAGGTTGGAGTTGATAAAATACAGTAAATGTATGAACACATCAAGTCCAACCTCGACTTGGAGCCATTGTTTTATGGTCACTCAAGCGAATTCGGGAAAGGTCTATTTAATACAAGAGATAACATGTTCAGCCGTCGTCAGAAAATGAAAACGTGCCCGTCCCCTCCCTACGCAAGTGGCATTGACCTTATCCATCAACAAAAAAGGCTGGATTCGAAAATTTTAGGGGGACGATCCCCCCCCCCTCCCCCCGCTTTTGGCCCCCCTCGTTACGCCACTGCTATCCAGTAATGATAAATTTGCTTGTCAGTTTCAGCAAGAGCACCGTAAATGTCACGATCACACCAATCTAGATTCTCCAAAAGCTTTACAAGAAAGTTGGAACAGTAATCGACCCCCTGTGCTGCCGCTGGTAAGGAAATCCTTCATTATCGATCATTCGGGATAACTTTCTATTAGGACAGGGATGGTGTATTCAATTGGGGGTGGGAGTAAATGCTAAATGTTTGTAATTGAAGTAAGACCAGTAATTCCGCAAAGGATTTGTTTCATGTTAATTTTTTCTTTATATGATCATGAAGTAAGATTCTGCGCTGGAGCAAGCGAGTATCTGGAACTCGGGCTAAGATTTGAGCGGTGTAGTTTTGTATCAGGATTTTGAAAGATTCAGGAACCTATAGAGATCTCCAAACATTTGGCAATGCACCCTTCTTAAAATTATCTTGAATGTGAGGCTAACATGGAACAAAAAAGAAATGTTTTTCATGTTAGCCTCGCATTACATAGTGTTCATCAAGAGAGTATGAAGTAAGAGAGCACATCTCCCACACAGGTCTATCCCCATGAAAATTATTTGAAAATATATTTTAGCTCCGCGCGCAGCCTGAAATATTTTATCATAGGATTCCTGATTCAGTTCAGGCTGCGCGCGGAGCTTTTAAAACATTGATTTTCAAATAATTTTCATGGGGATAGACCTGTGTGGGACATGAGCTCTCTTACTTCATACTCTCTTGTGTTCATTGATTACTTTTCGGTAAAGTTCTTATAAGAGTTTTACCCTGTTCCAGGTGAGAGATCAACGGAGTCCACTAAATGAGGAACATTCTGGGTTACTGTACGTTGGTCGAGATCAAGGACAAAAAGCGCACAGTGCTAGCAGTCGGACTATTGGTAGGTAATTAATGGCGATAATGAAAATCATTTCTCTTTGTTGGAACATCATTACACTAAATTCAGTTAAAGAGAGTCGAGAGAGGGGGAAAAGGTGCTGATAAACACACAGGGAGCCAGAGCGGAATGCTGAATTTAGAGGCTAGGAGATATTTGCATATTTATATAGTAAATGTATGTAGCAATAAATCACCGTTTACGCGAGGCCACGCGAATATAGCAGATGTCAGAGTTACACTCTATTGCCTTGCCTTATTGCCTTTTAACTCTGATATCTGCTATTTTGGGGTGGTAGGGTGGGCCGTTTCCTTCTCAGTCTTAGCATTCCGCTGGAAAAAACTGAGCAAGAAGGCAGTGTTCTACTCCACGTCATATTTCTCTACATCCCACACGTGTTTATGTTCACCTTACCAGTTATAAGTCATTTTTCATCTTTGCATATCATTAATGAATTGCAATTGTTTTGATGTATACCATAATAAGCAGCTGTTGGTGGATCAGAATCTTCTCGAAGGAGATCTGGTGAGTCTTCAAGATCAGCCATGATTCCTTTGGATGGAGCGCTGGATTCAAATGAACTCCAGTCATTTGCGCATCAGATCGCCTGTGGAATGGTATGAACGCTTTGATATATTTCAATTTACTAACAGAATCAAATGTTTCTTTCAAGTCTAATAATTGTTTTGACTTCTAAGAACCAAATTAATAAGACACTGACTATCGCAACTCTAATTAACCTCAGAGTTCGTGATAAATAAGAAGAAGAAACACCAGTCATTTCAGGTGTAATCCTTGAATCTTGGAATGATCTATCACCTATCGCCTATCTCCCTTTGACTCTGCACTCACAACCTTCTAGTTGAAATAGATGTATACATGGAACATTTTGATGTAGCTGGAGTTTTAACTTAGGGAAAAAACTGAAAGGCACAATAAGAAATTGAAACTGACGTCTATAGTTATACAATCTAATTTCCAGGAATACCTGTCTAAAAAAGGCGTCATCCACAGAGATCTGGCTGCCCGGAATATTTTAGTTGGCGAAAATAAAATCCTTAAAATCTCAGACTTTGGTCTTTCAAGGGAAGGTATATATGTGAAGCGAAGCACGGGGAAGATTCCTCTACGATGGCTTTCAATCGAAGCTATGCAAGACAGAATCTATTCCACCTCTAGTGATGTGTAAGTGAGCTTAATGAGTCTATACTCGTTCAATTAACGTGCACTTGTCTTTCAAAGCTTCTGCCATAGGTGCTTAGTATTTCATTTGCTCTTTTGTGCATTATTATATTATCTCAGGGTCAGTGCCCTGAAAGGGTCCTAAAAACACTAAAAACACCTGAAAGGGTCCAATAAACCACTAAGGTTAATTCTCAACTGCAACTATCAACAAACACAAACATGTATGCTTATCCAACGTTCACTATTGATATTTTTCTGCAGATGGGCTTTTGGCATCGTACTCTGGGAAATCTGTACTCTTGGTATGTAAAAATCATCATCAACTGACGATCATCACCATCGTCACTACTATACTATACTATGCACCACCACCATCGCCGGTCATCATCATCATCACTACAAACACTGTCAAGTACCACCATTTTTTTCTTGATATCTTCAGGAGGATTCCCGTACCCTACAGTAAACAACAGAGATCTGTTGAAGCTTCTTCTTGATGGGAAAAGAATGGAAAAGCCCAGTAACTGCACTGGTGAAATGTGAGCACACTATAAGCTGTGTTACTTATACCTATTTTAACAACGCTGTCTTTAGTTATTGAACACTGCATTCTGACTCAAAGTACACTAGAAAAACATCATTTATTAGTGAGACCGGCGCTTTCTTGTGTTCCAACATGGCGACCATGTTTTTGTACGATGTACAGTTAACGAAAGGGTTTTGTACAAGAGTTTGTGATTCTATGACAAATTATTTATATTATTTTTCATTTTTTTTTTGTTTTTTTTTTTGACGAAGATATGAACTAATGAAAGCATGTTGGTCACGTGATCCTCAAGATAGACCGTCGTTTGTCTTGGTTCGGGATATGTTATGGGAAATGCAAAGAAGTGAACATCCATATGTGAATGTGGATCCAAGTCTTGGGGTAAACTTACCTCCAGTCGATCAAGGTAGGGAAGAATTAATTGTGCCGATGATAAACATGGGGGAGGGAATCATAGGGGAGGGGAAAACTCATACAAGATAGGGAAGGCTTGATTACGGGATGAACCACATGAGTTGGGACAAAAAATTTTTTGACCTCTCGTATTTGTGTATACGCTGCTTTCTTATGACCCACAAAGCATTTCGATTTGGCTCATTTGCATCAAATTTGAGGGGCACTTTGCATAAACACAATAGTTTTCATGTGCAGTGAAGGATAACAAGGTATTGTCGAGAATAAGAAACCAGTGAATAGAAGTAGTCACTATGGAAACCCAGCATCGCGCATTCAGACAGGTCTCTGATCCTAGGGGGGGCGGGGCTATCTTTTGGTCGATTTTAGATCACGTGGAAAACCCAGCGTGCTTCAGTGATATACCATCAAGCACTTCCCCTCAAGAGAAATTACATGTTACTGATGATGACTTGGAAGAACAGACTTCATTACTTCAGGTACTAAGAGAGAGCGTGGAAAATGGGGTGGGGAATGGATCCATTTGTTTTTTGGTGCTATGTGTCATTCCCTTGAGTATTATTTTCGCGTACGGCTCACGTTTAGAAGATACACTAATTTCCTGGGTGAAAACAGAAGAAGTATTGCCTCCAAAGCAAAAGAGTGTTGTTGACTTGCTTCATGAACAAAGAAAACTGAAAGCTTGCATTAATATGCAATATATTCAATAATTGTAAAATATAATTTTGCCATAATAGCTGGGATGAAATTACATTTTTTTGCTCGGAAACGTACGGTTCTGACTCTCAGCACATGCACGGTACATGCCGCAAAATCATCTTTCCATGTTTTTGCGACCCACAAGCTCCAGACGCAGCACATATTTTCTCGTGTTTTTGCTTCAGTCTGTCAAATTTACAGGTCTACGTTAGTATTTTTGTTGATTGATTGGGAATCCAACAATCTAGGCGTCCAGGGATACTAGTCGTAAAAACACAAAGGTATATCAAAATATGCTGTGTATTTGTCTTTCTGTTTCACAGTCATACTATCTTTCCTACTTTGAGTAATGGATAAGTTGCGAGCCTTAATGTGAGCGACTGAAGAAGACTGCCGTTAGGCCTTTGACAACTTCAAGTCGACTGAAAAATGAGCCATATCGTCATATCATATCGTCATATCGTCTAAAATTTAATGCTCATTATGTATCATTACCAGGAACACAAGGAATGCGAGGGGGAAAAACAGAAAGGGCAGAAATCAAACGACAAACCACCAAGCCTTAACAATGGTAATGAGAACAAATCACCGACCGGATTCAACAATGCTTGAGTGACCACCAAGATATGCAGAAAAAAATCAAGAACAAAATTGAAACACGTTTTACATTCTCCTCTGGACATATACTGTTGGATTTCTCTCTTAATTTATCCTTAATCAATCTGCTGGGATTGCATCAATAATACTTCTCTATGTTAGATAATCTTTATCGCCCCACCATTTTTGTTTAAGTAACAATGCGCGTAAGAAGTAGACAACTATCTATTGTTCTGTGGCAATAGCAACTTCCCCACAAAAGAATGTCTTAGTTTTCAGACTGAAAGTATATCAGCCTATAGGTAACAAATTTTTTTAAAAAATATGCAAAAACTCTGTGTTGGAACAAAGTTTTTTTTATACTAAAAGATTTCGTCCAATCATAAGCGCTCAAAACAATAGCCAAAAGACGTTTATGATTCGATATGTTCCCACATAGAAATGTTGATATATAAAGGCTCAGGAAATCTTAGATCAAAAGGGAATCAGATATCAAATAAAATATTATAAAATCCGCTTAGTTTTGAAATTATGGCAGATTTGCTTAGCGTGCGTATATCCAGTTCTGGATGCACGATGGAGGGTGCTTAAGCACGAAAGAAGTGCATCCAGACCTGATATACGCACAGCTAAGCATTGTCCATTGCTTTTATAACATAGCTGTTCGTTTCATGCAGATGGACTGAAGTCTCTTTCCAACTTACGCACGCGCGCAGAAAATTAGGCCAAAAAATTCAAAATTTCCTTCAACAATATCTCCAAAAAGTATTTTCCATCGGAAATTTATAACAGCAAAAAAATTAAAATGATTTTAGAAATGTTTTGTGTTTTGAAAGACAGTAGTTTTAATGTTCGGAAAAAAAAGAGGTATCAGACGTATCAAGAACGGTTGAAAATGCCTTTTGACGTCAGCGCGCGAGCTTGTACAAATATATCCAGCCAATCATTAACATATTGGAAATATAAACCTTCAAAACTTAAAGACCCAACACTCAAATGAAGAGATATTTCACCATTCAACTATTCACTTCATGTAGTATCAAGGTGCACTTTGCTCTATTAATTTGCTCTATTTGTTAACTTTGTTTATTTGATGTTTTACTTTTTTATAGGTTTAAATTGTCAATTGGGATTTTCGTCCTGTAATTTTCACCTGTTCATTCAGATATTATTATGTAATATTATGTAATGACGAATTCTATTAAACTAAACTTTAACATATATGTCATTTTTTTTTTCGCGTCGCGTAATTGGCATTGGCGTTTTTAGTTTTTACTATATACAATTTTAAGAACTTGATATCGCAATGCTTTATCGTAAAAAAATAATTCCAACCAATGTTCTTATTCTGTACATAAAGATGCAACACTCAATTAAAGAAATATTTCACCATTCAAATATTCACTTCATGTAGAATCAATACTGAAAGTATTGTATCAGGGGTGAGGTGTACTTTTTTTTTTTTTCAAAAGTCGTCTACTTTGGTATATATATTTTTAGTTTTTACTATCTACAAGTCAAGAAATATCATAATATATAACTAGTCCTTGTTGCTATGTGATTTGATTTTTCAAAATCAAACTTCAAAGTTTATCGAACCCCTTATTGGTTATTGTTTATTGATCCAAGTCATGCATGGAATGGCTAACTTACAGATCGAACCCTTTAACAACCTCAGATCTGCGCTTTTCTAAGACATTGCACGGCTAACTCACAGATCGAACGCTGAAACAACCTCCGTGTGCTGATCTAAGTCAGGGCACGGCTAACTCACTGACCATTTATTTTAGAGTGCTTTCCACTGAGTGAGTGCCGTTTCGTTGAACATAACTCGTAAAGATACGCTTAAAAGACACTCTGACAAAAGCCGACGGAATGATTTACGTCTGTTTAAGTAAAGGCAATAAATAGTACTTAGCTAACTACTCACATGAAATCCAGTGCGTCACGAGCAAGGCAAGAACAGGAACGACGTTTTCCCAAATCCATCGCCAAGATGAAATACTTCAAAAATTTTGCCATATTCTTTGAAGTTCTCGTTCTCTTTTTCGTAACTTCGGACGCTGCTGTTAACCATGTAACACTTGGTAACGGAATCTTCAACGTTACTTGGAAGTACTTGTCTGCTTCTCAAGAGATCGAGTTTGAAGTTCGTGCCAAAGCTACTGGGTACGTAGCGCTAGGACTGACCAAAACCAACTCTGCTATGCAAAATTTGGATCTATTCGCTGGTGGAGTGAATTCTGGTAATAATTACCTCAAGGTTAGTGACTCAAAATTTACCTCATTTCTGTCGCCTATTCCCTGATGATGGATCTAAGATCCGAAAGTGTGGAAAAATATATATATGTTGAAGAAACATAACTGACATATCCAATGCCACCTGAAAAATTTGGACCTATTTGTTGGCGGAGGCAAAAGCTATTTAAAGGTAACTCATTGTAATATTAAATCAAGTTTTTTCGAAACAAGTTATCTTATATTTTCAAAAAATGCAAAAAGAATTTCAAAAAGGCTAAGCTTTCTAATGGTGATCGTTATTAAAAGAGAGGTTCTGTAATCATTGGCCTTAATTACGGTCTGGTTTCCCTAGTTTGCAATTGAATCACTAAGAAACTTTTGTATAAAAAGGAAAGAAGAAGAAGTAAAGACAAGAGAAACATTTATAACTTATCATCTAACGTTTTATAGCTGTCGCTATAGCTACTTATAATTTTATCCGAAACTCATGAAAATATAACAGAAAAAGGTAGTTTTAGGGGGCAATTTCCAGCGATTCTTCCGGGGATTCTTCTCTTATATGTGGACTTTCGGCTGAAAGTTCGACTTTATGATTTGAAAAGCTTGAAAAGCTTGAAGACCTTGGCACTTGTTTTCTTGTCGTATAGGCCTATTTCGTCATAGCGTGAGAGCCAAGTGGAACACATATAGCTATCACGTATTTTCTCGTGTAAGCGAGCGATGATAAAAATTGGTGGCCGATTATTAAGACATGTTGTTCGTACAAGTATGTGATAATAACCTATTTAGATATTTTCATAACTACCTTGATAACTTTTTTCCCAAACGTGATGAATAATCTTATAACACATGAGTGTTGAACGTGATAAAGACGAGTCCAAAAAAGGCTTGATGATTGAACTCAAATGACACGGTATTCTGGACAAGAAGCTTAGATCCTAATGTTTACTTTTGAGAAGAACTGCCCGGTCGATTCAATCATTCATGCATTGACAAATCAGCCGAATTTTAACTTCTTATTGAAATTTTTTTTTTTTGGTGAAAATATAATATTTTAACTTTTAGCAAAGCAGTTAATCTTAAAGGATGTGCTGTTATGCAACAATGAGATGACAATAAATATAATTAATGACAGTAATAAACGATCATAACGTCTCAACTCGTAGATAATATCAGTAAATGATTAATGACTTCAGATCATGACCTTCAAACTAATTAGCAGTTATTCGCCGAAGGCGAAGTGATTATCGATGAATATTTACCGAACGGCGAGTCTTCGAGCTGCGAGGTAAATATTCATCGATAATCACTGAGCCTGAGGTGAATAATTGTTTTAGTATAAATAAAAAGGTGATTATTTCAAAAAAGAAATTTCCTCTTCGCTTACTGTGACAAAACGACTGCTGACAGCCATTTTGTCCGAAAAGGTGATTATCGGCTGATAATCCGAGATAGAAAACCAATCAGAGCGCGCGATTTTGTATAATCACCTTTGTACTAAAACTGGATAATGTGTATTTTAAGGTATTCTTATATTAATCGTATCCATTTGAAATCATTAGGAAATCCTGCAATCTGATTGGCTACAAAGTTTGCGATTTAAGCAATAATCGCACTATTTTGAAATTAATAGCATCATTTTGTCAACCAGTCACTTTTGAAGCTACATATAACTGTTGAGTATTTGAATATATTAAGTTTCAAAATGGATATGATTAATAGGTAATAGAACTTCTTGTCTGCAATTTTGGGCTGAAATCACACTCGTGATTAACAAATTGCACTCCCGCTGCGCGGTCGTGCAATTTTGTAATCTTTCTTGCGATTTCAGCCCAAATTGTACTCGACTCAGTTATATTACCATTATAAATAGGTATTCCTATATAGTTTCATGTCTTGGAACATGTAAACGCTTTGAACTTATCCGTTGAACTTCTTAAGACCATTTTAGCAATGCTTCGTTAAATTCTATATCGTTATCGGTCTACACGATAATCCCGTGTAAAAAAAGTATATTATGAAATAGCACCATTGACAGGAGAACACAAGATTCTGTACTTTTTAAAACAGTTATGGTCGGCTGGTTGGCTCACTGGTCGGTCGGTTGGTTGGTTAGGTGGTTGGGTGATTGGTAGGTTACATATGCCTCGTGAACACAGTATCTTTAGAAATAATTAATTTTACTTCCAAGTTTTTGATTCTCTGACCCATCGTCACACAAAGGATATTAATGGTCGGTTATTTGTTTGGTTGGTTGGTCGGTTGCAGTTGGTTAGTTGTATTAGTGGTGGGTTGACTTGGTTAGCTGGTTGGTCCGTTGGTTTCTGATATTCACGATACTGGTCATACCTTTACAATGGTAATGTTTTTGGATAGGATTACTATGCCACAGGAAAAATCGTCCCACCAGAGGATTCCCAACAAGACTACACACTCCTCGGCGCCAGTGAGTCGAATGGCATAACGACGGTTCGCTGCAAGAGAAGACTCAACACTCAGGATGTCAAAGATCTACAAATCCAGGTAATAAGTTTATTAGATTTCATTGCTCTCACCTCACCTGGTTGCATCGAGAATCAACGTGGTACGTTTTCTCGTGTTTTGGATTCTATACATCACATTTATAACGGTTTGAGCTGGTAATTTTTTTAATAGCAGAAACTCAAGTGCAACTGAGTTTTTTCCATGGAAACTCTCTTATCTTACTTAACCTTGTTTATTTTACCATCCAGCCTGGCGACAAGGTGTATTTTGCCTGGGCATTTCATACCAGCAGCGATTCTCTCAAATATCATAGTGACCGAAACTATAGTCCACAGATGCACGAGCTTGTGCCTTTACCGCCACAAACTACGACGTCGTCCCCTACTACTGCTCCAACCACTGCTCCAAGGTTTGTAAATAAGTGCTTTAGTGCAGGCATGTCGTGAGGCAGAATACCCAGAAGATTTTGTCTGTTATGTGGCATGCATAAACTACTTGATGTTTCGATATTTCTTTCCTCTTTTTGTGTTTCCTGGACTTCTTCGGAGCCCTACGCTGAAGAATCATCCAAGGCCAGCGAGCTGAAATTATTTCTCCAAATTTGTTAATGATTTATGACGTCACCACTTAAACGTCTTTAGTTGACATACACATACACATACGCATACGCATACAAATACACACACATACACACATACACACACACATACACATGCACATGCACATACACATACACATACACATACACATACACATACACATACACATACACATACACATACACATACACATACACATACACATACACATACACATACACATACACATACACATACACATACACTATTATATTGAAAAGCCATTATATTTTCTTCATTCATATATGAAACCAATGTTTCCTCTTCAGTATATATTGCCTACGAAAGAAGCATTTCTTTTGCTGTTGGCAAATTTCTCACCCAATTTCTCAACTTTCCGAATTTACTGAACGTAAATTCCAATTTTTTTGTCCTTTCCTCAGTATTGCCTACAACAAAGAGCTGTCCTTCAAGAATGGTGACTACCTTGTATTCTGGAAATTTGACTCCAACACAAACGAGTTGTTCTTTAAGCTGGTGGTGAAAGCTGGTGGTTGGGTGGGACTTGGAATCTCAAACACCGCCTCTTCCATGGAAAACTTAGACATTGTAGTTGCCGGTGTGAAAGGAGGACAAGGTTACATCGGGGTAAGAACGGAGAAAAAAGTTAATAATGATGTATTACCGAACGAATTATACAAACACCCTCGGGGCATAAGTTACGTCTGTGCATGCTCCATCATAGTTCATTGATACCATTAAAAAACGTCTGAGCTAATAAAAGTTAGGACACGGCAAACTCAAAGATTGAATTGGAATTAAGCTTGTTAGGTTTTGCAGAGGGTGGTAACCCAACTAACTATACTCACTTATGATGTCCACTCTAGAAATCGAACCCGAGACCCAAGAGGTCCCAGAGGTGAGAGGGAGTGCACTACCGCTACGTCATCCTTGATTGTTCTAATTAATTAATTAATTGATTGATTGATTTGATTTATGTTACTTATTTAACTTGTTCATTATCATTGTAGGACTATTACTCGTTAAGCGAAACTGATCCAACTAGAGACACGACACAAAACTACATCCTGCTCAGTGCTGTAGAAAATTCAGGTACAACAACAGTGGAGTTCAAGAGACCAATTAACACTGGAGATGCAAAGGATTTAGAAATAGTGGTAAGAACTGATAATTAGAAAATTGAACAAGTGGCTTCTCATAAACTGTTAGGGATTACCATAGATCGAGAATTATCTTTTGATAGGCATGTCGAAGAACTTTGTAAGAAACTTTCTCAAAGATTAGGCGTTTTAAGAAAAATTAGAAGATTTCTCCCAATAGAACAACGCAAGTTGTATTACAATACAATGATAAAACAGGTTATGCTTTATGGGTCAGTAATCTGGGCAAAGTGTTCCACTGATAATATTAAGAAGGTTTTCAGGTTGCAGAAGCGAGCAGCCCGCATAATTTTAGATGCTGATACAAGGGCCAATAGTGTGGCTTTATTTAAACAGCTAAACTGGCTTACACTCTATGATGAAATTAAATTAAGCAGATGTATCATTGTCCATAAACGTATTCAAGGAC
This sequence comes from Anthopleura sola, assembly GCA_023349425.1. Classification (NCBI taxonomy): domain Eukaryota; kingdom Metazoa; phylum Cnidaria; class Anthozoa; order Actiniaria; family Actiniidae; genus Anthopleura; species Anthopleura sola. The sequence goes on from JALHLI010000021.1 coordinate 4,270,299, forward strand.
ATTGTCCATCATATTTGTTAAATATTTTAAGATGTAATGCTGACCTACAATCTCGTTATTCATGTCGCCATAGTCATAGTAATCTAGTTTGTCCATGTTTTCATCGTGAAACAGAGGGAGGGAGAACTTTTAGTGTTACCACTTCTAGGCTCTGGAACTCACTTCCTACCCATTTGAAAAATAGCCAATCAGTAAATTCTTTAAGAAATAATATATTTAACTATTTTTTTGATAAATATAAGGATATTGACCATTTCGTTATTTCTCGATAGTTTTATTAGTTATAGCCTAGTGTTTTATAATTGATTAGATAACGATACATATAGCTTTAGACATAGATTTATATTTTAACACAGCTTTTATAGTTATGATCGATATTTTTCATTGTATCTTATTATACTTATTTATTTTCATTTTAAGTAGTTATTGTTCTATTGTATTGTATTTTTTAGGTAGGAGGGCCACTTATTAATCAGTTGACATACTGTCAGGTGTCTACCCTCGTTAAATAAAGTTGATTATTATTATTATTATCATCATCATCATCATCACCACCACCACCATCATCATCATTATCATCATCGTCATCATCATCATCATCATCACTACCACCACCATCATCATCATCATTGTCATCACCTACACCAAAGTCATCACCATCATCATCATCACCTACACCAAAGTCATTACCACCACCATCATCATCACCATCATCACCATCATCCATTTAGTAGTGTTTATTTGTAAAGATGTATTTCTTTATCTTCTCAGCCTGGGACATCGTACTACCTTGCCTGGGGGTATCATGCTTCAAACGACGCTCTATCATACCATGACGCCAGGGGATACAGTGCGCAGAAAGTTGTTCTTGCTGAAGCAGTACCTTCATCTTCATCAACATACATAGCAACGACAGCATCCTCAACCATGGCAACACCAACAACATCTTCTTTAACAGCAACATCAATGGCAACATCAACCATGGCAAAAGCAACCATGACAACAACATCAGCCATATCAACAACAACTTCAACCACAGCAACAACAACTTCAACCACGGCAACAACAACTTCAACCACGGCAACAACAACTTCAACCACGGCAACAACAACTTCAACCACGGCAACAACAACTTCAACCTCGGCAACAGCAACTTCCACCAAGGCAACAGCAACTTCCACCAAGGCAACAACAACTTCCACCAAGGCAACAACAACTTCAACCATAACAACGACATCAACTTTGAAAGACACATCATCCATGACAACGACATCAGTGATCGCACCAACACGTTCAACAACAGGAGTAGTAACACCGAAGGTTACGCCAACAACAGCTCCACGAAAGTAAGAAAACCTGCTAATTTTTGAAATATTTACCACAGGCTGGCTTTCCACTTCATTAAACCAATAATTCCCTGCTTTTTCTCTCGTCCTCAGTATTGTCTACAACAAAGAGCTGTCCTTCAAGAATGGTGAATACCTTGTATTCTGGAAATTTGACTCCAACACAAACGAATTGTTCTTTAAGCTGGTGGTGAAAGCTGCTGGTTGGGTGGGACTTGGAATGTCGAACATCAACTCTGGGATGAAGGAACTGGATGTTGTGATGACTGGTGTGTCTGGAGGACAAGGATACATAGGGGTGAGATTTCTTTTGTTTATCCTAATTCTTAATGTACGCTTTGCTATGCAAATTATTACTCTATCTTGGACCATTCTTACAGTTCACCAATCACGATGTAGTGTGTTAACTTGAGCCAATCAGAAGAGAGTAGAAACAATAGCACATTGACATTAGCCAATCTGTTAATTCAAAAACCATCATATGATTTTCAAATTGACGGATTTTAAAAGCCTTCAAATGTTCAAACATGAAACAACATCTGGGCTGATCTTAGTCAAGACACGGATTACTCAGTCACAGATGGAATTGGAATTTAGCGTGGTTACTGTGTTACCCAGAGAAAAACCGCCGAATAAAAGGAGAGGCTTAACGTATACTCACATGTGATGTCGAGTCTATGAGTCCAACCCAAGTATCTAGAGGTGCGCATGCGAAGTGAGTGGACCTCTACCACTACACCAGCCTTGATTCCCTTGCTTGATCATTTTTTCTAGGATTACTATGCCACAACCAAATCCGTTCCTACACGAGATTCGTCACCGGACTACCACCTGATAAGTGCAAATGAAAATGGAGGTACGACAACTGTGGAGTTTAAGAGGAAACTGGACACCGGAGATGCAAAGGACCAACTAATTAAGGTGAGAAGCCGCCATATTGGATGAACTCAGTCCTCCAATATAGCAAATTAACTTTATCTCTATGCACAATTTGGAGGACAAAAAACAATAGGTTCCAATTCTCAGGACATTAACATTCTTTTGTTTTGCCCTCCAAATTGAGCTGCTCTGACGTCACGTGCAAGGGGTCTATTAAGTCTAGCAGGTGTAGCAGCCATATTGGATGACAAGATCAGTTCCTATTCCAACATGGCGAAATAATGATTCAGAATCTCCCTATTTTTTAAAGTTGAACGGCATAAAAATTGTAAAATGATGAAGAATATTTGGCAAAATAACCTTCTCTTTTGATTAACTTCCACAATATATACCCCACACAAAGTTATTTTCAAAAATCTCCGCGGTTAAAAAAAAAGAATAATTTCACATTTATCAGGTTGGGAAATCTTATTATCTCGCATGGGCATACCACAGTTCAAGTGACGACAGATCATCATATCACGGTAATTCCCACAGAGGTTACAGCGATCAAAAAGTTGTCCTAGTCGCTGCTGATGCTGGTTCAACCACAACTGCTCGTCCACGTCCAACAACCTCTACAACACAGAAGCCAGTCCCCACTACAGCAGCAACAATGACGCAATGTTCTCTGGTGATGATTATTTTATCTTTCTTTGCTTCTTTGCTTCTTAAATAAAATAGAGTAGAATGCGACCGGAAGTAAAAAAATATCCGAATTTTTTAGTTACATAGAAATCTGTTCTAACTTCAGTATAAATCAAGTAGTATAGAATGCCCGGAAGTAAAATACAAATCCCCGTTTTTTTTGGTCACTTCTAATTTTGGCCTAGCTCCAGTATAAATTAAGTAGAAGAGAATGACCGGAAGTAAAAATAATACAAATCCCCGCCTTTTTTGGTCACTTCTAATTTTGGCCTAGCTTCAGTATAAATTAAGTAGAAGAGAATGCCCGGAAGTAAAAATAATACAAATCCCCGCCTTATTTGGTCACTTCGAATTTTGGCCTAGCTTCAGTATACAATAAGTAGAAGAGAATGCCCGGAAGTAAAAATAATACAAATCCCCGCCTTATTTGGTCACTTCGAATTTTGGCCTAGCTTCAGTATACAATAAGTAGAAGAGAATGCCCGGAAGTAAAAATAATACAAATCCCCGCCTTATTTGGTCACTTCTAATTTTGGCCTAGCTTCAGTATAAAATAAGTAGAAGAGAATGCCCGGAAGTAAAAATAATACAAATCCCCGCCTTTTTTGGTCACTTCGAATTTTGGCCTAGCTTCAGTATACAATAAGTAGAAGAGAATGCCCGGAAGTAAAAATAATACAAATCCCCGCCTTTTTTGGTCACTTCGAATTTTGGCCTAGCTTCAGTATAAATTAAGTAGAAGAGAATGACCGGAAGTAAAAATAATACAAATCCCCGCCTTATTTGGTCACTTCTAATTTTGGCCTAGCATCAGTATAAATTAAGTAGAAGAGAATGACCGGAAGTAAAAATAATACAAATCCCCGCCTTATTTGGTCACTTCGAATTTTGGCCTAGCATCAGTATAAATTAAGTAGAAGAGAATGACCGGAAGTAAAAATAATACAAATCCCCGCCTTTTTTGGTCACTTCTAATTTTGGCCTAGCATCAGTATAAATTAAGTAGAAGAGAATGACCGGAAGTAAAAATAATACAAATCCCCGCCTTATTTGGTCACTTCTAATTTTGGCCTAGCATCAGTATAAATTAAGTAGAAGAGAATGACCGGAAGTAAAAATAATACAAATCCCCGCCTTTTTTGGTCATTTCGAATTTTGGCCTAGTTTCAGTATAAATTAAGAAGTATAGAATGACCGGAAGTAAAATAAAACAAATTCCCGCCATTTTTTAGTTAAATAGAATATTTAAGTGGTGAGGCGAGTGATTTTAGGCCGTTTCTAAAATTCGCATGAATTGAAAAGGGCATGCGTGGTTATAATTGGAATACAGCTATTTCAAAGAAGGTTTGTGGTGAAGGTTTTGTTGCTTGTTGCATGTTGCATACCAAGCCCGAAATGCAGTATGGAAGATGTGAATACAAGCAGCGAAAGTTCGTAATAGTATGGTATTTTCCCAAAATTTGTCTCCAGGTTTTTTCAGCAAATTGTTTTCTGGCTGACATGAATGAATGTAATACATTTTAAAGCTTGGTAAGCAACATGCAACATGCAACATGCAACATGCAACATGCAACATGCAACATGCAACATGCAACATGCAACATGCAACATGCAACAATCCTTTACCAAACCTTTTTTGAAATAGCTGTATAAGAAATTTATGATGGTAAGTTTTAAAGAGGTTATATGAGTTTTGAATGCATGTAAATATGCTTTTTTAAAATAAAAATCGCAACTCCACTTTACTCTAAAAGTCTGGATGTGTCATTGCTCAAGTAATATCTCATTGGTCAAGTTCATGCTTTGTCTTCTATTTTCTTTTTTTTTTTTTTTTTTAATAAACGTAATGTTTTCCCAGTTTCTCGAGTATTTTGCTTTTTTTAATTAAAATGCTCGAAAAATTAATACTGCATTCCATTCTCTTGAGCATTATTTTTGTTGTTGAATTTTAAAGCTTAAGATTCATCGGATGTGAATAAAAAAGTTTGTAAAATAATAAATATTGCGTCTAAATTATTTGTCTATTTGTTGTCATGTTATTCTACATCAACGAGAAGAATTCAATTTGTTGACCCAGCTGACTGACCTGTTCATTGATTTCCTCTCCTTGTCATGCCAACGCCAATATAAATCTTTTCTTATATTGTACTTCCCACGAAAGTGTTCCTAGAGAATACAAGAAAATTTGAATTTAAAAAGACTTAAATTCTGTGCTTTCTCAGGAGTCCCAGAGAAGACCTCTGTGGCACACCCGTTAATTTTTCCCTTCTCTTAGAATTTATATTGTTAATTGTTACGTTGGCTTTTGGATTTTGAGATAAAAATAACACGCCTAATGATCGAAGGGACTTATTTATTATTTGATCACGAGAATATCATTATTAATCCCCGTTAGGAATAGCGTTTGCAAAAAAAAATTTTTCTTGTTGCTAATGCCTACCGAAATCCATCAGACATGCAGACAACCGTATCCAACTGCACGAGAAAACAATTAATAGATCATTAACTTTAAGTGTCTATTTCTTCCCGATTTGTGGGTCGGAAAAGAACTTTTTTCCTTGTTTGTTGCTTTGTAGCCATTTGTTCAGCTTTTTTGGCTGGTTTACTTGGCTGAGGTTCTTTACATCTCCGAACATTGATATATGCTCGCTCATCAACCACAAGAAAAGACGAACGAAGAGACAAGGACTAAACCTCGTAATATTGCAAAGAAAAGGCGATGAAATTTCTTTTAGTTTTGAACTTTTCAATTTCCGTCCTGCTTATCTCTCTTCGGAGTTTATCTTCGAGTGCCGTCAATAAACTAGAGTTTGATAATGGGAATTTCAAGATTAGTTGGAATTACTTGCCAAAATCGCAAGAGATCGAGTTTAAGCTGAAAGTGAAAACGACTGGTTATGTGGCACTCGGGCTGACGAAAATCAACTCTGGTATGGAAGACCTTGATCTGTTTATTGGAGGATTCGATAGGCGTTCACAGATAGCATATTTAGAGGTAAGCCCTTAAATATTAACAGTGGGTTTTATTGTACCGATTGGAAATGTTATTTACGGGTTGATTTGTGAGTAACTAACCTGAGGTTGTACCCTCTCGTTTTCTACATGTTTTTAACAACTTTTCTTTATGAAATTCCTCAAACTAAAGCTACTAAAACATAAAAGAATGCACCGATCGTATTCTTTATAAATCAAAAAGTAAGAAAGAAAACGGTAAGAAAGGAAGAGTACAAAACGGTTGAAAATGTTGGTGGATCCGAAACAACGTTAGATTTTTTCCTAGAATAAGTTTCTCCTTGCGATGTTTAAACAAAAAAATCAGATTTTGATCACAAAAACCATGACGTCATTGTTGAATTGAATATGACGCATGCGCAAACTATTCAAAATCGTTATTTTTAGATTTGAGTGAGTCACGTGAAGTCACTTCGTGATTTATGAAGAAAGCATGACTGATTTCCCGCGACGCCTTTCATCATATTAACTGACAAGATTTAGTACGTTGCCCTTGGCAGCCTAACCGATTAATAATCCTTAACGATTCTAATTCTCTTATCCTCTTATCATGGGCATCAAAGGTTATAGTTGGTGGTTTCTAATAATAATAATAATAGTAATAATAATAATAATGATAACATAATAATAATAACAATAATAATAATAGTAATAATGATAATGATAATGATAATAATAATAATAATAATAATAATAATAATGATAATAATAATAATGAATATATATCAGTAAAAAACTAATGAGGAGGAGGAGGAGGAGGAGGATGAAGTCATTTTGTATACAGTACATTCCTTTCAATATGACGGAAGAAAAAAATGTATTTCTAATAACACATTTTTTTGCAGACTCCCTACGCATAGGCCTTTTCTGAGTTGTATAAACATGATGCATTGTGGTATAGCTCCGGTACAAACAACACTACATAAGGCATGATGAACAAAATATATTTGTACCCAAACCAGACCACAATGCACCATGTTCAGTTTGAGTTAGTTTGTCACATCTCTCCCTTGATTAGAGTGTTTCATCCGGGCTCTCCGGTTTTCCTCCCCCCCCCCCCCCCCCCAACTAAAAAGCTAAAAGCCAATTCGATCTGTGAATTAGCGTTGCCCTGACTTTTATCAGATCGATAAAATTAAAGGTTTTACAATATTTTGCAGGACAGACACTCGACAAGTCTAAGCCCTCCATCACTCGACGCAAACCAGGACTACACCCTGATAAGCGCCAGTGAACATAACGGGATAACAAAGATTCACTGCAGAAGAAAACTCATTACCAACGATGACAAAGATTTCCAAATCAAGGTGAGCTGGAATAGCAGATATCAAATATCAAACACTCAGCTGTTTCAAGTCGTAGGGTTTGGTCCAGTTTCTATACAGTTACTGTATTGTTGACCTAAATGCCTCGACTCGAAACAGTTGTTTGAAGGCAACTTTGTGTAACTCTGATTATTGCTGCTTGTCTCATTGTGACGTAATCATCTGTTGTTAATTAATTACAAGGACGAATCGAGAGAGCCACCCAACTATGGGGTGTTAAAAAGAAGTGGGTGGGTGGGTGGACGGATGGAAGAAATGATCTGCTATCTTATTCTCATCAAATATACAGGCAGGTGAACAAGCGTACTTCTCCTGGGCCACGCACCCTCGTGATTACCTTCGATACCACACCAAGCGTGGCTACAGCTCAAAAATGCATGTCCTCGTGCCAGTGATGGTTGCCACAACGCCTTCTCCAACACCATCCCCAACACGTTCATCCCCAGCAAACAAGCTACAGTTCAACAATGGCAATTTCAACCTCACCTGGAGATATCTGCCTGAATCTCAAGAGATCGAGTACAAAGTCCGTGCAATGACTACAGGTTATGTAGCTGTTGGTATGACGAAAACTAACTTTGGGATGAAAGACTTGGATCTGTTTTTTGCTGGGGTCACATCTTATTCCAGGACTGTTTATCTTAAGGTATTATAGTACATTAATTCAACACTTACCTCGTCTTTAAATATTCGTATACATCGTACCTCGAGATGATCTGAAACCAGAAGTGACAGATGGTCCATTAGATAAAGTTATACGATGTTCCTGTACGAATACTCCGTTTCACAGTTCCCTGCGCCATCATGAAAGGTAGCCGTGCCTTTACATCGAAGCGAGACGAACGGTGACCTTGCAAATCGAGACATGTGAATAATTGTCCAAGGTGTTAAAAATGTCTCTATCATTGCAATAAAAAGAGTGGTAATTTGCGCGTAAGTAAAGTTGTGAATTTGTCGGTTTTTTTCTATGTTGTAGGATAAGCACGTGAATGGTTATAAAGCTCCTCGACAGGACAGAAAGCAGGATTACAAACTCATTAGCGGCAGCCAATTTGGTGGAATAACGACCATACACTGTAAAAGAAAGCTGATTACTAACGATAATAAGGATATCCAGATACAGGTGAGTATCCAAGGACATTCATAAAGGAGATTTTTTATGACCTGGAGTTATATCATATTTTTAATATCATATTTTTGATATCATATTTTTGATATCATATTTTTTTTGCTAACAAAATGAAATAACAACTTTCCAGGCTGGTGACAAAGTGTACTTTGCCTATGCCACTCACGTCAGAAACGATTATCTTTCCTATCACACATCACGTGGTTACAGCTCACAAATGTATGAGATTGTGCCGGTAGCTGCCCCAACCACACCTCCCCCCACGCCAAGGTTAGTACCTGAATGATTATCATAGTACAAAATACCAAACAAGAAAATAACAATATATCAAGCGACCATGAGAAACCGTATAACTAGTATATATTCATTAAAAATACGATAGACGAAAAATATGGGATAAAAGCTCCCAATAATGTATGAGAGATGGGTTCTCCTATAGTAATTGGCTCCCAATCTGGGAAAATGCTTGCTCACAGACCCAGTATAGTAGATGATTGCTCCACGTAGTGTGTCCAATGCGCGTTTTTCCCAAAGGGCCCAAATGCTACAGAGCCGAGGAGGCGGGTTTCGGCACTGAAATATTTTTGAACTTTTTTAATTTAAAAATTATTTATTTCTAGTATCGTATATGACAAAGAGATTTCATTTCGAAACGGCGAATACTGTATGTTCTGGAAGTTCGATTCAAGTACCAATGAGTTATATTTTAAACTGAAAGCAAGAGCAAATGGTTGGGTTGGCCTTGGATTGTCGAACAAAAATTACCACATGGTGGACATGGATGTTGTGATTGCTGGTGTAAAAAATGGTCAAGGTTACATAGGGGTAAGATTAATGTTCTTAGTATGCTGTGCCCATCCATCGACGCATAGGACTCTAAATATTGATTTTTTTCTCATTGACTTGATAAATGGATACATTGATTCTGCGCAGACAGTGTTAGTTTTTCAGCGCCTTGGCTCATTCTCATGAGTATTATATTTGTCAGTAAGAAATAGTTCAATGATATACAGATAAGAGTGATGAAACTCAACAAAGGAATATTCAAAGGAATAAAAAGTGTTCTGAAATGGTTAAACATTGCGCCCAAAGTAAAGGGTCTTTTATATCCTTTCAAACCGATCCTAACTAATTCAAACTGGTTAGAGCTGTGCTCTAGGGTCATACATGGACCGTATAGCGGCTGCCAGAGGCGCCTTCTCATGCTTTCAGTTTGACCCCGTTGAGCTGCGCCACTGCTGTACTTGAGGTGGTGATTAGCGATGACAAGTTTTTATAATCTCACTTTTGATACATGGTCTGCTTTCTGTCAGGACTATTACTCTTACGGACTGGCAGTCCCAATGAAGGACTCACAACAAGACTACACCTTACGCAGTGCCACAGAAAGTGAGGGAACAACAACTGTCGAGTTTAAGAGGAAAATCGCTACAGGAGATAACAAAGATTTAGAAATAAAGGTAGGCCATTGTTCGCCTTAACGTAGAAATTGTGCATTTTTGCGCAATAAAAAACTAACAGAAAATACATTTTGACAACTTGTTTGCGTCCTGGAACCCGAGATCTTAATTTCTTGCCATTGCACTAAGTTCCTTGCTTATGAAAGAATATGTCAAATATGTTAAGGACCCAAATGTGCCAAGACACATGGGTCCCAGGACACACATTAAAAATTTCTAGCGCAATCCCTGATAGGGCATGACAGATAGTGTGTCATCATGCCACTAAACAATACAAAAATAGAAACCTCTTTGAATCAATTTTGGTGCCCAAACAAGAAATAATAATAAGCTTTTTGGTGCATATTTACTTGATAAAATTTAATGTTATCTTGTTTCTGTTTCAGCCTGGAAAGTCGTACTTTATAGGTTGGGCGTATCAAGGTTTCAGCGATAGGCTGGTATATCACTCAATGAGAGGCTATAGTGGACAGAAAGTGGTTTTGATCGAGCTGACTGGTACCTCAGTTAAATCATCATCATCACCACCACCATTTACAACGTCATCAACAACAAAAGAAATACCACCATACACATCACCATCAACATCACAAGAAATACCACCATACACATCACCATCATCCTCACAAGAAATACCACCATACACATCACCATCAACATCACAAGAAATACCACCATACACATCACCATCAACATCACAAGAAATACCACCATACACATCACCATCAACATCACAAGAAATACCACCATACACATCACCATCAACATCACAAGAAATACCACCATACACATCATCAACAACATCACAAGAAATACCACCATACACATCACCATCAACATCACAAGAAATACCACCATACACATCACCATCAACATCACAAGAAATACCACCATATACATCACCATCAACCTCCCAAGAAATACCACCATATACATCACCATCATCATCAACAACATCACAAGAAATACCACCATACACATCACCATCAACCTCCCAAGAAATACCACCATACACATCACCATCATCATCAACAACATCACAAGAAATACCACCATACACATCACCATCAACCTCCCAAGAAATACCACCATACACATCACCATCATCATCAACAACATCACAAGAAATACCACCATACACATCAACATCATCATCAACAACATCACAAGAAATACCACCATACACATCTTCATCAACATCAACAACATCACAAGAAATACCACCATACACATCACCATCATCATCAACATCACAAGAAATACCACCATACACATCACCATCAACATCACAAGAAATACCACCATACACATCACCATCATCATCAACAACATCACAAGAAATACCACCATACACATCTTCATCAACATCACAAGAAATACCACCATACACATCACCATCAACCTCCCAAGAAATACCACCATACACATCACCATCAACATCACAAGAAATACCACCATACACATCACCATCAACATCACAAGAAATACCACCATACACATCACCATCAACATCACAAGAAATACCACCATACACATCACCATCAACATCACAAGAAATACCACCATACACATCACCATCAACAACATCACAAGAAATACCACCATACACATCACCATCAACAACATCACAAGAAATACCACCATACACATCATCATCAACAACATCACAAGAAATACCACCATACACATCACCATCAACATCACAAGAAATACCACCATACACATCACCATCAACATCAACAACATCACAAGAAATACCACCATACACATCATCATCAACAACATCACAAGAAATACCACCATACACATCACCATCAACATCAACAACATCACAAGAAATACCACCATACACATCACCATCAACATCACAAGAAATACCACCATACACATCACCATCAACATCAACAACATCACAAGAAATACCACCATACACATCTTCATCGTCAACAACAAAAGCAGCATCAGTCAAAGTACAGGCAACACCAAGTTCAACAAAATTGACGCAAGCCACATCATCAACATCATCTGCAACTCCGACACCATCGCTCCAAGAAACACCATCAGCAGCAGGAGCATCTACAACAACCAACCATCAACCAGCATCAACCATCGCAGCCACTTCAGCATCATCGCAAATTCAAGTCCCATCTTCAGTCAGGTAAGAAATAAGATTTTAAAATCTTGAGGAATGATAAGATTTTTTATTTCTCGTCAAAATGGTGGTAGCAACGATGTTGATCGGTACCACAAGACTCATATAATCTTTCTACAGTTTCCAGCAAAATAAAATCGGACACGTACTATCCTGGAACACTGTTCACCCTCTACCCCCCCCCCCCCCCCCCGAGCAATGTTGTCTCGCATGCATCTCATCCGGTAACCACTTCATGAGCTCGAAAAATTCATAGAACGACATTGCTTAGGGGGAAAGGGAGAAGTGGCACTTTATTTATCACATCAGTAGATTTCTTTAGCTTAAGTGTCATGTTTTCCCATTTTAGACCATGTGTGATTCTCTTGTGAATAAGACTCTTGCCTCGAGTCGTACATCCATATTCATGTGTCTTCTCATGTACAACCGTTAAACAGAGAAATAATAATCTAGGGAATGACACATGGTCTGAAATGGGAAACATTATGTCTAAGTTAAAGAGGTTTATAACTCATCATACAACTTACCTTTCTGATCTTACACTGGTATAGCATTAACTACACGAACCATTTGACCTTCAACAACGGAGACTTTCAGTTTTCCTGGAAATACATGCCCAATACAAAGGAACTGGTTTGCAGATTGACAGTTAAAGCTTCTGGCTGGGTTGGACTTGGTTTTTCGGATGTAAACTATTGGATGAGAAATATGGACGTTATGATGGCAGGTGTACGAGAAGGAAAAGGCTATATTGGGGTAAGGAAGCCTTTCCTGAATCAAAAAACAGGATTCATTGTGGTCTAGCTTGGGTGCATTGACTCCATAAAAGCCATGACGAACAAAATATGTTTTATACCGAATCTAGACCATGATGCACCATGTACCTTATCTCAGTAAAGGTCTATGAGCACCCTAAAATTTGGAGGCCTTAGAATGGAAAATTTACTGAGTAGTATAGACTAGTATGCATAAGACAAAAAAAAACGGTCTGAGAGTTTAATTTAGTCAGTATTGGCTACAATTGTACAATTGGATGCATCGATCTCTCCCTGTTTATGTCTTTATTTAAAATCCGTGAGCATTTTGTTTAGCTCAACTCCCATTAGAATCAATTCAGAAAATAGAAAAAAAAATTTTTTTTAACCAATCTGATAGCGCGCATTTTGATGAAGGGCAATATTTATTCTTTATTGTAACTCACCTTTGCTGCATGTTACAGGACTATTTCTCTGATGCCGAGAGGATGCCTGAAAAGGACTACCATCAAGACTGGATATTGATAAGTGCGTCTGAGAATGGTGACATTACAACTGTTGAAGTAAAAAGAAAAATCGACACATATGACGGCTATGATCAAATGTTAATGGTAAAGATCTGGAAACCTTTCTAGAAACCTTTTTGGCTTCGGCGTAATGTTTTCTCATTTCAGACCACATCATTCCCTAGAGTATCATTTCTTTGTTTGACAGTTGCGCACGAGAAGACACATGAATATGGATACAACTGAAACCCAGAATTAATTCTTAAGAGAATGACAAGTGGTCTGAAATTGAAAAACATTACGCCCAAGCTATCTCTTGTCCCAGAGTTTAGGGTACAATATTCTGTATGGGAATGAAAAATGAAATTGAAAAATAGTGAAAAAAAATATTTTTTTTTAATTTGTCACTTGAACTGGGATTTTTCAAAAATGTAGACTGGGAAATGAGGAAGAGAGTGAGTCTCCATAGTCATGTCAACTCCTTATATAATGGGCAACAATCAAAGAAGTTGGACCGTTTCTGTTTAATTTCAGCCTGGTGTGGCATACTACATAAGCTGGGCATGCCACAACACATCAGACGTTATCGGTTACCATAAGACCTGCCGAGGGTACAGTCCACAGAAGGTTGTTCTGATTCCTTCTGGTGAAACAACGGTTACCACAACGAAGACTGTCACTAAGACTGTGACAACAACGGTCATAATGCCAACCAAGGTAACAACAGTTACAGTGACGGTGACAGCAACTACGGCCAAAAAGTAAGTGCATGAGAGAAAATAGATGAAAAAATATAGCAGAGTTAAGGTGCTGACGTATGATGCGATGTTTCATACGACGTTGTAAGCGGCGTCGCAAAATATAGTTCGCACCGTGTGAGCACTCGCGCGTTGCTCGCACACGTTGAGATTCGTCGTGCGCGACGTTTTAAAAGAAGAATTTGTTTCTACTTTAAAGCCACGGACACACGGAGCAATATTGCGCGCAATGTTGCAGGTAATCCTTGTTGCGAGCCAGGTCACACGACACAATTTGTTGCACAAAATCTTGCTGAAGTATAAAACGATCCTACTTCAGCAACATTGCGCGCAATGTTGCACCTTGAGTCTGCGCCTTTTGCGGCATCGCCGGCGACATCGCATACGACATTGAACGGGTGGTCATACGGTGCGATTTCTAATTTTTGCGACGTCGCCTTCGACGTCCTTTAAAATATCGTATCGTGTGTCTGCATCTTAATACTCGAACAATGCAATATTTTTGCATGACCAGAGATTTCATTTCCCCTGGAGGAAAAATTTCTATTGTTTTGCTCCACAACATGGTAGCCATGAAATCCATCTCTGGCGTTCCTTATATCCTTATATAAGCCGTTTTAGAATTCAGTATCAAAGCCACGTCTCCTATTTAATTACTAGTATCATATTATTTTCATGGTATAATTTTTTGAACTAAAAATTCTTCTTTCTTTTGACAGCTATGCATGAATTCATGAAGAGGAAGATGTACATTAATAAAGGGGCATTGCTAGTATTTTCCATAAGAATTCTTCTCCCCTTCCCTCCCCTCCCCCCGCTAACAACTGTTATAAGCTCTTTATACCTATTTCAAAAAGGGAGTTTACGGGTAGCATTTTTTCGTAGGTCTACATATTAATTAGTCATTACGCCTATACACCCTTTGCAGCACATCAGAATGCTGCTCAATTTGGAGAACAAAACAAACGGTTTCCAAATCTCAGGAGATTGAAATTCTTTTATTTTGTACTCCAAATCGGACTGCTTTGACGTCACGTGAAAGGGAACAATTAATTAATCATTAAATACTTGTAATACTTCCTGCGCACTTCTAATAAATAAATATTATTGTGTAATAACTTTAAAAATATCCGAAGATGTGTCGTGTGTCACAGAGTAAAGAGATAAAATGAAGATGAAAAGGTTCATCTTTCATATAACACATGGACGTTTGTGAATTCAAACGTGCTCGAGTGATCGTTTGGCCAGACCATCCGTCGGTAACGCGTTCCGGTTGGTGTTTGGGCTCCCTGTGGGTCTAAATTTGGTGAAGTCCAAGACATGAATTACTGGGCTCGCTTGCCGTCATATTTCAGTCCTGTCTCGTGCGGAATGTTCATCAGCTGAATCACAAGTTTTCAATAGAATTCTTTCTGGCTGACAGCACATGGTGGTCAGTGTTTGATCATCATTTGGAGCAGATAATGAGATTCAAAGACTTTTATAAGGTGATCAAAGCCCAGCAAATAATAAGTTTAATCTAAAACTAGCTAGTTAAGTTATTTTGAAAATGGCAATTACTTTATCCCTGCATAACATTCATCAAATAAACCAGATTCTTACAGCTCCAGTCAAATCATAAATTACATAATGATATTTCTAAAACTGAAAACATTTCACACAATACAGAAGCTCACCTCATTTCACGATAGTTTCCTCCATTAAACTCTTGTACCAAGAAGTCAACCTTTCGCAGACCACACAGTGATATATATCAATCCTTTTTAAAGGCTTTTTACAAGGATTATTGTACATGTTTAAAATATTTTCCGTTTTTTAAAGCGATAGACGTGAGCTTGTGTGGAATTCCGCCATGTTTGTGTTGTAGTCTAGCAATCCCAGGTGCCTTTGGGAGACTTGACTCACCCCAGGACCTTTCTTTTTTTTCGAAATCAGACTTTATGCGCGATAATAATATGCTCTGATACCAAGAGAGGATAAATAAGAGAGGGCTCCATGTGAATTCCCGGTTGAGCTATTTTTAGCATCCGCGTACAAACAATTTTCGCCATAGTCTACTCCTGTGCGTCAAAAATTGTGTCCTTCATCCAACCTGGAAGTAGCGAAAACATGTAAAGATTTTTGGTGAAAAACATAAATTGCGCGTCTTTTTGAGTGAACAACAGCCTCAGTCGTGTTTACTTGACGTTAACTAAGCATTTATCCGAAGTTAGATAGAGGATATTACACAGGCGCGCGGAGATACGAATTTTATCTTCGGGTGTTAGTGGGGAGGTATTTTTAGACCGACACTAAGAACAGCTGCAAAGAAGACTAGTAACAATAGTGATGATATTTTCGCCGAGGACGGCTCGTGAAATTACAACAATTTTGAAATACCACTCGTGGTATTTATTCCAAATATCACTCCAAACCATGCTATTACCTATACAAATCATATAATAAATAAATGTATCTGACCATTCAAAAGCGTGACTAAAATCACTCTAATTAGATGAAGTTTATCTGATTACAAATTATATTCATTCTCCAACTGATTACAAATCAGTCGAATTTCTTGCAGTTAGAGAGCTGCTTTAGATTGTTCAACGAGCGATACACGATTTCTGAAATATTTCTGGGTGCCCACGGTTTTTCGATTCCCAGTGTAATTTAATTTAGGAAAATACATTTAAGGGGGAAATGTATCTATTCAGTAAAATATAGCTCGAAAACATTCATTAGGAATTCAAAAACTTTCTCATCAAATATTAAAGTGATTAGCTCTTGACATATATTCTTCTGAAAGCAGGAAGCTGCTGATAGCTCAGTCACACTATGAGAGACTTCTACATCAAAATAGGAAGGGAAAAATAACTGGAATCTAACGATGTTGGGAAGAATGTTCCATTACTCCGACAACTATCAAAACATTTACATTATACTCCTCTCTTTCTGCATCAAATCTTTACATATATATGGTGAGTACTATCAGCCAAATAATGGAATTATATTAACAAATTATACTGTTCTTCTAAATAGAAAACTTTATCTCTTTCATTAACTTTTCAACTGAGTAAAAAAAGTAAATTGATTAGTGATTTTGTCGCCATTTTAGCGAAAATTATTATAAAATTATTAACTTTTTCTGCCGTATTTCAACTCTGACAGTATTATTTTTTCTGTGGTACTTCATAAGTGTTCTCTCTTTCTTTCCCTCGCTCTAGATCTCTCTCGCTCGCTCTCTCTCTCTCTCTCTCTCTCTCTCTCTCTCTCTCTCTCTCTCTCTCTCTCTCTCTCTCTCTCTCTCTCTCTCTCTCTCTCTCTGTCTCTCTCTCCCTCTCTCTCTCTCTGTCTCTCTCTCTGTCTCTCTTTCTCGTCAATATCCAACTGTATTGTTCCTCGCAACTTTTGGCATCTTTGTTGACGTATGAATTTGCATATTCGCTTATTCCACCCACCTTTTTTGTTTTATTTTTTCAAAGCCTCTGGTGGCTGCAGAAACCTGGACTTTCTAGGTTGCATCAAAAACAAAGCCTTAGTCAACCACACCATCCACACCTCCAACGTACTTTCCCCAGGCCTGGAGCAATGTCAACACGAGTGCTTTATGAATGACGCATGCGTATCGTACAACCTGGGTCCCACACGGGGGATGATGAGGATCTGTGAGCTGAGCAATACAGATCACGTGGGATATCCTGATCACGTGGTAGTAAAGGAAGGGTTCGAATACTGTCCTATTAAGGTAAGTAGGGATGAATTATCACTTTACGAAAGAAGTTAGATTTTTAATCTCTTTTCGTAAAGTCAAGGGGGAAACATACGGTACTGACTTACAGCACGTATATGTACGGTACAACATGCCGTAACAGTAAAATGGCTTCCCATAAGAATGGTTATCGTTTAAGTGGGAAACGTACGTACTGTACTGACTCATAGCATGTACACGATACGACATGCATGCCGTAACATTGAAATGGCTTCCCATAAGAATGGTTATCGTTTAAGTGGGAAACGTACGTACTGTACTGACTCATAGCATGTACACGATACGACATGCATGCCGTAACATTGAAATGGCTTCCCATAAGAATGGTTATCGTTTAAGTGGGAAATGTACGTACTGTACTGACTCATAGCATGTACACGATACGACATGCATGCCGTAACATTGAAATGGCTTCCCATAAGAATGGTTATCGTTTAAGTGGGAAACGTACGTACTGTACTGACTCATAGCATGTACACGATACGACATGCATGCCGTAACATTGAAATGGCTTCCCATAAGAATGGTTATCGTTTAAGTGGGAAACGTACGTACTGTACTGACTCATAGCATGTACACGATACGACATGCATGCCGTAACATTGAAATGGCTTCCCATAAGAATACAGCTACGGTGAAATATGATCGGCAACTGTACATACGACTACGAATTTACCGTATTTTTTCTCCACTCTTGCCGATTTTACTGATTTGATTTGAACCAAGTGCTTCCTTGCTATATCTTTAGAGCCCATGTTCTTCAAAACCTTGTCCGGCGAGCCTGAGATGCATACCCGACTTCTCGTGGGATTCCTTTTTCTGTACTTGCGATATGGACATATCCAAACCCCTTGGTATTGAAGACGGACGAATCCCTGACTCAGCCTTAACAGCAAGCAGCTCCTGGAGACAAAATCATGGTCCCCATCTAGGCAGACTAAACCTTGACATATCCAACAGTGTATCGTGCTGGAGCTCTAAAATTGGACGAGCAGGAGAGTATTTGCAAGTTTCTCTGGACGAGGAGTTCGTTGTTAATGGAGTAGCAACGCAAGGGAGATCTACGATGAGACAGTGGGTTGAGAGCTACAGTGTAAGTTATAGCATGGATGGAACAGACTGGATTGAATACAGGGAGGACGCTACCAGTACACCTAAGGTGAGCAGATATGAAAAGGCTTGGGGCAGCATTGTAAAAGTAAGGCCGGAAAACATGGTACAACTGATTGTACACATACTGACATACGCAAATTCAAAAGATGAACGAAGAACGCTTGTTTGCTTGCTGCCTTGCTTCCTTGCTTGTTTCCTTGCTTGCTTGCTTGCTTGCTTGCTTCCTTGCTTGCTTCCTTGCTTCCTTGCTTCCTTGCTTCCTTGCTTCCTTGCTTCCTTGCTTCCTTGCTTCCTTGCTTCCTTGCTTCCTTGCTTCCTTGCTTCCTTGCTTCCTTGCTTCCTAGCTTCCTTGCTGCCTTGCTGCCTTGCTTGCTTGCTTGCTTCCTTGCTTGCTTCCTTGCTTCCTTGCTTCCTTGCTTCCTTGCTTCCTTGCTGCCTTGCTGCCTTGCTTCCTTGCTTCCTTGCTTGCTTCCTTGCTTCCTTGCTTCCTTGCTTCCTTGCTTCCTTGCTTCCTTGCTTCCTTGCTTCCTTGCTTCCTTGCTTCCTTGCTTCCTTGCTTCCTTGCTTCCTTGCTTGCTTGCTTCCTTGCTTGCTTACTTGCTTCCTTGCTTAATTGCTTGCTTGCTTGCTTGCTTGCTTGCTTGCTTGCTTGCTTGCTTCCTTGCTTGCTTGCTTGCTTGCTTCCTTGCTTCCTTGCTTCCTTGCTTCCTTGCTTCCTTGCTTCCTTACTTGCTTGCTTCCTTGCTTCCTTGCTTCCTTGCTTCCTTGCTTCCTTGCTTCCTTACTTGCTTGCTTCCTTGCTTCCTTGCTTCCTTGCTTCCTTGCTTCCTTGCTTCCTTGCTTCCTTGCTTCCTTGCTTCCTTGCTTCCTTGCTTCCTTGCTTCCTTGCTTCCTTGCTTCCTTGCTTCCTTGCTTCCTTGCTTCCTTGCTTCCTTGCTTCCTTGCTTCCTTACTTCCTTGCTTGCTTGCTTCCTTGCTTCCTTGCTTGCTTGCTTCCTTGCTTGCTTGCTTCCTTGCTTCCTTGCTTGCTTGCTTCCTTGCTTGCTTGCTTCCTTGCTTCCTTGCTTCCTTGCTTCCTTGCTTGCTTGCTTCCTTGCTTCCTTGCTTGCTTGCTTCCTTGCTTCCTTGCTTCCTTGCTTCCTTGCTTCCTTGCTTCCTTCGCTTCCTTGCTTCCTTGCTTCCTTGCTTCCTTGCTTCCTTGCTTCCTTGCTTCCTTGCTTCCTTGCTTCCTTGCTTCCTTGCTTCCTTGCTTCCTTGCTTCCTTGCTTCCTTGCTTCCTTACTTCCTTGCTTCCTTGCTTCCTTGCTTCCTTGCTTCCTTGCTTCCTTGCTTCCTTGCTTCCTTGCTTCCTTGCTTCCTTGCTTCCTTGCTTCCTTGCTTCTCTGCCTTGCTTCTCTGCCTTGCTTTGTTCCCACCATAGTTAATAGATGGAACTACTCACATGACTATTCTCACTTTTTCCAGATTTTTGAAGCTAATTCAGACCAGAACACAGTAGTTAAACACAACCTCGTCCCTTTTAACGCAAAGTTTGTGAGGGTCGTAGTTCAAACATGGTACAGACACATCTCGATGAGAATAGAAGTATATGGATGCAAATTTCATTAAACCATTCACAATCAGCGCCAAATTCTTACGGCACATGCCAGTTTTCTTAGTTTTAAATAAGTATTTAGGAGCGGCCAGATAGATGAATAATTGGGAAGCACGAGTGGCGTCATAGCGGTGCATGAGAACGCTCGCCTCTTACCAATGCATGCGACCCGGTTTCGAGTACCGTCAGGCTCGGTGTCATATGTAAGTTGCTTGTTGGTTCTTTCCTGTGCTTCAAGGGTTTTTTCTCCGCTTTCCTCCCTCCGCAAAAATCAAATTCTAAATTCCAATTGAAATTTCAGCGGAAGAAGAGCCGTATGATGTGGAAATACCACTGCGAAATCCCATGTATTTCATATATTGAGACAACGTTCAGTAAACCATTCAATTTTACTACACCAACTTAATATTTTACAAGATCGACATCTCTTTAAGAGCGTTTCGCAATTTTAAATAGTTCCTGAATCACCTGGTCTTGTTTGTTTACAAGTCCCCACTAGATTAAGCTCAACCTTTGATAACAGTAACAGCCCATAATAGAACTCTTTAGCTAGGGTGTAATGTTGTCCCTTTCCCTAGAGCCGGTATTATTTCTTAGTTAAACGGTTGTACATGAGAAGATACATGAATATGGATACAACTCAAACAAAGAATCTTATTCTCAAGAGAATGACACATGGTCTGAAATGGAAAACATTACGCTCAAGGTAACGAAGTCTATGAAGCCCTTTATTTTTCATGGTGCTTATTGTGCTCGTTGAAATCGTTCTTTCGCCCGTCCGTCCGTCCGTCCGTCCGTTCAGCCATTCGGCTGGTCCGGAAGGATTCTTCCCTTTATAAGTATAAATAATCTACGAGTGTATATTCTATTTACTTCTGCAATCTGTACACTAATTATGAATAAAAGTTACACCATTCCTTTAATAAAGTGTTATGAACAATTTATTTTTTATGGAAAGCTAGCGTCAAAATCTCTCTCTTGTATCATAACGGCCAGCCCCTCGGCTGCAATTTTGTGCTATTCATGCAAATATTGAAATTGAAAAATTCTCATATCCGTCATTTTCTTGTTATGCGCTTCTAATGCGCAGCCTATCACCATAGCGACGCGGGTTCGACTCCCAGTATTCGGTGTCGTATGAGTAAAGTTGCATTTTTCCTCTAATGCATGTGCTTCGACTTCGAAGGTTTTTCTCCAGGTTATCTAGTTTTCCTTCCTACTTCCTACAAAACAACTGCTAAATTCCATTTCAATCTGGTGTCGAAAGTTTCAACACGAACCTGTGGCTCGGGCGATTGGAGAGTCTTTTTTCATGTTTTTCCATTCCTTGCATGTATTTTCTATGACTGCAGACAGCACTCGCGCGTTTGCTATTTCTGTTCACTACTGCAGAGTGAGTGAAGGACAAACCTCTCGCCCACAAACGCGCCAACACTCAAAAATATCAAGGACGCGCTGTGTGCAGTCATAAAGCACGCGATAGTTGGTAGAAAACGTGAGAAGTGTTAGGAGAAGCACGACGTGTAGTGGAGAGCTTCTCAATATACTTCTCGAGTGTTTTGCCAATCCACAAGTGTTTGTAGGTTAAAAACCGCCATGCTGATTTTTATCAATTAAATATATGACGTAATGTGCTGGTTTTAGTGAGAAAATAAATGCTTGTTTTCTCCAAGAATACAAAAAAGTTCGAGGGTATACTTTTGTGAGACAAAGATACTGTATTAATAAAGACAATATGAAAGAATTAGCCTTAAGTTTCAAGAACTGACTTTAAGTTTCGGCATTTTGTTAAGACTATTCTTTCGGCAAGCGTGAAAGTCAAATTTGCATATTTTTACAATAGCACGAAGACGCTTTTGACTAATTTGCATGCGGACTTAGAGCATGCGCAGACGTTCTTCACGCGTGTCACCTTGATAACATATAGATACAGTGAAAATCGTTGGGGGTTACTGTGACGTCATAACCGCCATGCTGATTTTTATCAATTAAATATATGACGTAATGTGCTGGTATGATCCTGCTAAGATACCTTGATAATATATAGATACAATGAAAATCATTGGGGGTTACTGTGACGTCATAACCACCATATTGAATTTTAACAATAGAAGGAATGAAGAGAGTTCTTCGAGAAAGAGAACAGCTTCATCACGCAAAGGTATCTGGGATCATCAAAGTTCGCGTTTTCTATCAATAGAACTCACTCCAGTTCCTCAAGTTGCTGTAGCCTGGCCTTTGACTAAGACCCAGTTCAAACGTCGATCTTCTCATGAGCCGAACCTAATGACATCAAAGAAGACCGCCTTATTATCCATTGTTTTCAATGCGTACGGCTCATGTGAAGTTCGACGTTTGAACTACTGGGCTTAAGATTAAGTCTCACGAACTAAAGTCACTTGCAGCCATACAGCTCCATCCTTAGTGAGATATGACCGAGCCACGTTTGAACTACAACCCTTACAAACCGTGCTTCGATAAAAACGGCGAGTTTGTGAGTAACAACAGTAGTTTTATCTGAATTGCCTTGAAAATGCTGAAAGGAGAAAAGAAAAAAGGTTTCGTTTTGAATGATAATAATAATAATAATAATAATAATAATAATAACAATATACTTTAATTCTTAAAAAAGCGCATGAGAAACAGGCAACAGGCAACAGGCAACAGGCAACAGGCAACAGGCAACAGGCAACAGGCAACAGGCAACAGGCAACAGGCAACAGGCAACAGGCAACAGGCAACAGGCAACAGGCAACAGGCAACAGGCAACAGGCAACAGGCAACAAAACATTCACCAACGAGGTGACGAGGGGGGATTTACTACCCTGAAGTGGCTAATTTGAAGATAACCAATACAATTTTCTTTCTTTGATTCTGAGTGTTGCACCCCTCCCTGGGCCGACTTTGTGCCAATACTTTGCAACGTACAGAATATCCGACATCAGGTTCTTCTTAGCTTTTTTAGTTCGGAGTTTTCACTGCAGGTGCTCCTACAACGCTGCACCCCTCCCTAAACAAAATTCTGGATCCGCCCCTGGCCCGCTGCTATTTAATGTTTTGAAATTTTAACTTCTACTCAGTTACCTTTATGCGTCCGTCCTCTTTATAATCAATCCAGGATGTGGCGTCTTGGCTATATTTCAAAGTATAGCTTTTTACGCATTGAAGAAGATAATTATCCCTTCCTTGAGTTGCTACCATGGTAACGAAAGACACTTTACCGAGGTCCACTTGCAAGTACTCGCCTATTTCTTTCGCTTTGGCACTCCAACAGGAAGAGGAATAATGAGCTAGATTTGACGGCGCGACGTAATTAAGTCTACCCTGAAAAGCTTCGTGGCCAATTTTCCATACACTGCTTGCTGTTAAGGCTGAGTCAGGGATTCGTCCGTCTTCCATACCAAGGGGTTTGGATATGTCCATGTCGCAAGTGCAGATAAAGGAATCCCACGAATAGTCGGGTTTGCATCTCTGGCTTGCTGGACATGGCTTTGACATGCAAGGATTCTGCAAATAAAGACCAAGGAAGAACTTAGAATAAAAAATGAATAAACAAATGGAAAATATCTAGATGGGAATTAACACTGAGTGGAATCCACAGAGTGGCTCTTCTTCCACTGGATTCCAATTGGAATTTAGAAGTTGACTTTTGAGCAGCGAGGAAAAACTGGACAACCCGGCCCGGAAAAACCCCTCGGAGCCCTACTTACTCTACTTACATACGATGCCGGGTACGGATAGCCTTTGTGAGAGCTCGAGCCAAGCGCTCTCAGTACCATACGTTTCGAATTCCCACTCAAACGATAACCATTCTTATAGGAAGCCATTTTAATGTTACGGCATGTCGTACCGTGTTCGTGCTGTAAGTCAGTACCGTATGTTTCCCCCTTGACTTTACGAAAATAGATTCAAAATATAACTTATCTATCTTGTAAAGTGATAATTCATCCCTACTTACCTTAATAGGACAGTATTCAAACCCTTCCTTTACTACCACGTGATCAGGATATCCCACGTGATCTGTATTGCTCAGTTCACATGTCCTCATCATCCCCCGTGTGGGACTCAAGTTGTACGATACGCATGCGTCATTTATGAAACACTTATGTTTGCATTGTACCAGGCCTGGAGAAGGTACGTTGGATGTGTGAATGGTGTGGTTGACTAAGGTTTTGTTTTTGATGCAATCTAGGAATTCCAGGTCTCTGCAGCCACCAGATGCTTTAAGGAAAAAAAAACTGTGGTGAGCAAGTGGAAAAGGCGGTAATGATAATGATGATGATGATGATGATCATGATATTTATTTATACACGATGGGTTTTACAGCATGGCTGATGTGGTCGTGTTTTTGTTTTTTTTGTTTTTTGTTTTAAGTACGTACGGGAGATTCCTTGCAGCTCAATATACGAGTTGTGTACTTGGAAACAAAACAATAGGTTACAATAGTCCCCTTCACATTCACAGTTCACTGCGCCATCTTGACTTGTTGTAGTCATACCTTTGCATAGGTGACCTTGCAATGATAGAGACCTTTTTTTAACACCTTGGGTAACAATTCACATGTCTCTCTCATTGCAAGATCACCGTTAACAATTACTGCAACTATTCAATGTCGTAACTGGAAGTGAAATTTGAAGCTTTCAAAGTACGAAGTTCACGTTTGATCAAACTTGAATGAGAGGACGAAGCCTGAGCTAGATTTATTAGTGAAGGCGCATTAAAAAACGCTGACATATCGGAACTGGAAATTTTATCGATAGCCAGAAAAAACCTCTGGGCTGATCTAAGTCAGGGCATGGCTAACTAACAGATCAAACCCTGAAACAACCTCTGGGCTGATCTAAGTCAGGGCATGGCTAACTAACAGATCAAACCCTGAAACAACCTCTGGGCTGATCTAAGTCAGGGCATGGCTAACTAACAGATCAAACCCTGAAACAACCTCTGGGCTGATCTAAGTCAGGGCATGGCTAACTCACAGATTGAACCCTGAAACAACCTCTGGGCTGATCAAAGTCAGGGCATGGCTAACTCACAGATTGAACCCTGAAACAACCTCTGGGCTGATCTAAGTCAGTGCATGGCTAACTCACAAATAACCTCTAGGCTGATCTAAGTCAGGCATGACTAACTCACAGATCAAACCCTGAAACAACCTCTGGGCTGATCTCAGTCAGGGCATGACTAACTCACAGATTGAACCCTGAAACAACCTCTAAGCTCATCTAAGTCAGGGCATGGCTAACTCACAGATGATACCCTGAAACAACCGATATATCGCTACGCCTAAAAAATGTAATGATGCTATTCTAGCGTTCCTACCTTGAACATGTTCGACGGATAGGATAAGAAGTAAAGTGATGATGTACCACAAGATGAACATAGTTCTACATCGCACTGTACGGAGAACCTTGCAAATGTTTAGCCAGCTATCCGCATTTAGCTTACTAATGATATGTACTAAGGTCCCACACGCAGTGCAAATGACAGATGCAAAGAAATTCATTGCACTAGCTACAATGACTTATCAGCTTACAATGTAATGATTAGTATTAATATCGTTAAGTAAGATATTATTTGGAATACATTTTCTATTTTTCCGAAAATCTGATGAAAATATCTTTAAGATGTCATTTAATTGCACTTTAATGGCTGTTTCTCAAAAAAAATGTAACTTTTCCACGAAAATATTGAAAAAAATACCGTAATAATTTTTCACGAAAATAAGTTTTTTAATGAGCTTGTAATTTTTTTCGCGAAAAAAATATCGTAATTGCACCTTGTTTTTTTCGCGAAAATGTTTCAAAAACTTAACTAACTTCAATGGGTTTTTGACGATGTTTAAAAATGTTTTAAAGACGTATCTGCACTTTAATGGTTTTTTCACGAAAATATTTAAAAACACGTAACTGCACTTTAATGGTTTTTTTTCACGAAAATATTTAAAAACACGTAACTGCACTTTGATGTTTTTTTTTCACGAAAATATTTAAAAAACATGTTCCAATTTAATATTTCTTTTTTCCCAAAAATACTTTAAAAAACGGAACTGCACTTTAATTTGTTTTTCACGAAAATATCTAAACGACGTAGCACTTGCACTTGGCATGTGTTCCTACTGTTTGAGATAT
The DNA here is from genome assembly GCA_023349425.1 of Anthopleura sola. Lineage (NCBI taxonomy): Eukaryota > Metazoa > Cnidaria > Anthozoa > Actiniaria > Actiniidae > Anthopleura > Anthopleura sola. Next base: position 4,296,897 of record JALHLI010000021.1, read on the forward strand.
TTTGAAGTTTTGGTTAAAAATTAATTCAGTTGTGTCTCCAAGGCTTTTCCGTCCTATGTTACGAATTGTAAAAACTTTGATACTGCAGCAAATAAAAACACATTAGTATTAAAAACCAATGCTTGGATATATTTTTTGTCATATAATTTGAAGTATTTGGGAATGAATCTTAGATCCAAATTTTGTAAATATTTCCAAGACATTACAAATTTATAAGTATAGCATGAGGGTCTTATTAATTTATTTGGGGATTGTAGGATATAGTCACGATAGACTCTATAATAGTTTTCATATTGTGATGCACATTAACAATGGGGGTCTTCCAGAGGGCAAACATTGGAAGAAGAGAACATCTTAAAAAGATCGGATCGATATGTCCTAGAGATTTTATTTTTATTCCAAATATTGCTTCAAACTATCCAAAACAATCTACGACTTCAAAAATGGAGTAAGAACAATTTAAAAGCCTATTTTCTAAAGTACCAAAAGCAGTCCAAATTCGAGCATTACATTTATCAGAAAAATGTTAACACATAATTACTGGAAAACATTAAAATTTATCAACAAGGAAGCTGAAATATCCTGATTTGAACTTGTTTTTCCCCTCAGCAAACACTTGTCTATTCTGCATTACAATGAGAAAATCAACAAGGCGTCTATCGTTAATAAAGGCTATGGATTCCACGCACGTATCATTAACCAGAGTATTGAGATCAGGTTGGAACCTGGTTTAGAGAGGATGAGGTTAATAATTTTTTTTTGGGGGGGGGGGAGGGGGGGAGGGTTAGGCCTTGTAAGGGAACAAATATCTTCTTTCAATATCTTCAGCCCTAAAACTCAAAAATAATTGCAGAAATTATCTGTCTTTTTGTATGTATGCTAAACAATGTATTTATGCATAGAAATAGGCCATACAGACCATATATTGTGTGCGATTCCCTGATCTAAGCCTGACATCCATACAGCTCTGCTCTCATGGAAATGTGTTTATCATTCCATGACTGGACAACAATCCTGACGAACTGAGCTCTGAATGGAGATGCAAGGGTGTTTGTTACTATGCTTGTGGTATCTGTATTCCCTGTGAGGATCTGGTATAAAATGGTAACATTATTACCATTATGAAAATCACTATTATCATCACCAACAACATCCTTATCATCACAACATCATTGTCATCATAACATCACACCACCATATCACAACATCATCATCACACGGACTGCAGAGGGGGAGGGGCTGGTAGGGCTGGAATTATCACACCATATAACCACCACTATCAACATCATCATTATCTATCATTTCCATCAGAGGGTTGGGTGACCATCGTTGGCATACAAAGACTTTGGTAGGGCAATTACGTCTAATAAGAGTCTTTATAAAAAACTGGTGATGTTATCTTAGTAAGTCACGTGATATGTCACGTCATACACCCGAAATCGTTGGGGCGAGTGACAAGGTACGTGACTACAACCCTGCTAAGTTTCATGGTCACAGCTTGTATTGCAGCGGAGAAACTGGGACAGGGGCCACCAGACGTGTGGGGACACCAGACGTGGGGATACCAGACGTTGGTGGAACGTGCCAAGCTTACTTGAAAAAAACCATTAAAGTGCAGCCACGTCTTTAAAACATTTTTAAACATCGTCAAAAACCCATTGAAGTTAGTTAAGTTTTTGAAACATTTTTCGAAAAAAAACAAGGTGTAATTAAAGCATTAAAGCGCAGTTACGTTTTATAAATTTTTTTTAAAAAAAAAACCATTGAAATGCTTTTACGTTTTCATGAAAAACTCATTAAAAAAAACTTATTTTCGTGAAAAATTATGAAAGTGCATTTATGTTTTCCCCCCAAATATTTTCGTGAAACATTAAAATGCAGTTGTTATATGGGTTTTTTTAAGTGCAGTTACTTGTTTTTTAAAAACACTTTCGTGGAAAAGTTATGTTTTTAAAATTTCTTTGGGTAACAGCCATTAAAGTGCAATTAAATGACATCTTAAAGATATTTTCATTAGCAGTTTTCGGAAAAATAGAAAATGTTTTCCGGGTAAAGTCCAAATAATATCTTACCTAACGATATGAATATGAATCATATCCATTTTGAAATGATAAGCAAATCCTGCAATCTGATTGTCTACAAAGTGTGCGATTTAAGCAATAATCGCACTATTTTGAAATTAATAGCATCATTTTGTCAACCAATCACTTTTGAAGCTACATATAACTGTTGGGTATTTGAATATATTGAGATTTCAAAATGGGTGTTATTAATCATTACATGGTGGGCTTCATGTGGTGCTAATAAGTCAGTCTAGCTAGTGCAATGAATTTCTTTGCATCTGTCATTTGCACTGCGTGTGGGACCTTAGTATATATCACTAGTAAGCTAAACGCGGATAGCTGGCTAAACATTTGCAAGGCTCTCCGTACAGTGCGATGTAGAACTATGTTCATCTTGTGGTACATCATCACTTTACTTCTTATCCTATCCGTCGAACATGTTCAAGGTAGGAACGCTAGAATAGCATATGCATCATTACGTTTTTTAGGGTGGCGTAGCGATATATCGGTTGTTTCAGGGTATTATCTGTGAGTTAGCCATGCCCTGACTTAGATGAGCTTAGAGGTTGTTTCAGGGTTCAATCTGTGAGTTAGTCGTGCGTTAGTAATGCGCCTTCACTAATAAATCTAGCTCAGGCTTCCTCTTCTCATTCAAGTTTAATCAAACATGAACTTCGTACTTCGAACGGCCGATCCGACAAAGCTTCAAATTTCACTTCCAGTTACGACATTAAATAGTTGAAGTAATTGTTAATCGATTTCTCAGTCCTAAAAGTGAAAGCAAGACTGACTCGATAGCATTATTTTTCGCTGTATCTTACAAATTATTCTCAGAAAAACTTCAAGGAAACAAAATTAAAGTAGTCACATGCACGTCAAACGACGTTCTTAGTAATTTTTCAGATATTCAGTTTTCGAAGAATATATTGAAACCAAAACGATCATTTTTCAGTTAATTTATGCGAAAGAAAAATTCTAAAATGTTTGGAAATGTTCGTGAGTAAATTCAATGCCGATCTTATCTGAGTCCATTAGATTTAAATTTACTGTTACGTGCGGTAAGGCCTAATAGTTGAAGTTCCTCCAATAACTACTTTTAAAAGTACTTTTATCAAAATTGGCCAACTTTCCTTCTGCTCTAGTTTATGAGTTTCTTGATGACTTTAATTTAGCCTTGCTTTTAATATCCAGACGAAATATCTTGTCTTGAATTATTGCTAGTATGACGTTTTGCATAAAAACCACACTAGCATTAAATCAAAACAAGATATTTTGTCTGGTTATTAAAACCAAGATTAATTAAACGTATTGATTTTGTCAATTTCCTGGGAATAGTTCCTTTCACAGTTCGCCGCGCTATCTTGAAAGGTAGTCTTGGCTTTGCAATTATAGAGACATAATGTCTCCCTTCGATGCAAAGGTATGACTACAAGTCAAGATGGCGCAGGGAACTGTAAATGTGAAGGGGACTATTGGAACCTATTGTTTTGCGGTCTTCCAAATACAATTTTTGCTGATATTCATTTTCCACACGTTCATCACAGTTTTTTTTCCTTAAAGCATCTGGTGGCTGCCGGAAACTGGAATTCCTAGATTGCATCAAAAACAAAGCCTTAGTCAACCACACCATCCACACATCCAACGTACCTTCCCCAGGCCTGGTACAATGCAAACATGAGTGTTTCATAAATGACGCATGCGTATCGTATAACTTGGGTCCCACACGGGGGATGATGAGGACATGTGAACTGAGCGATACAGATCACGTGGGATATCCTGATCACGTGGTAGTAAAGGAAGGGTTCGAATACTGTCCTATTAAGGTGGGTACATTTTTACGCGCATTGATCTCTCTATGGCACAGCACAGCACAGCACAGCACAGCACAGCACAGCACAGCACAGCACAGCACAGCACAGCACAGCACAGCACAGCACAGCACAGCACAGCACAGCACAGCACAGCACAGCACAGCACAGCACAGCACAGCACAGCACAGCACAGCACAGCACAGCACAGCACAGCACAGCACAGCACAGCACAGCACAGCACAGCACAGCACAGCACAGCACAGCACAGCAAAGCCGAACCAAGCCGAGCAGATTTTTGTTCTGTATCATGAATTAAAACCATATTTCGTTTTTTCAGAATCCTTGCACGTTCAGTCCATGTACCAGCCTTCAGATCTGTAAACCCGACTTCTCGCGGGACACTTTCACCTGTTTTAACACGTGTGCTTCAAATCCATGCCCACCTTATTACGAGAACTGTGTTCAAGATCCTTTGTCTCTTGCATTGGAATGCTCTGGTAAGTGAAGCAATAGGCTTTAGCTGCAGGTCACGTCACGTCACGAGACTAGCCTTTTCATCGATACCCTGGCTAAGATGAAATAAACCCGTTTAGCTTGGGCGTAATGCTTTCGCATTTCAGACCACGTCATTCCCTAGGGTATCATTTCTTTGTTTAACAGTTGCACATGAGAAGACACATGAATATGGATACAACTCAAACAAAGAATCTTATTCTCAAGAGAATGACACGTGGTCTGAAATGGGAAAACATTACGCCCAAGGTAAAGAGGTCTACTCCATGCAGGAGTTTTCCAGGGTATGAGTATACAGGGGCGTAGTCAGGGTGGGAAGGGGACCCGGGCCCCCCTCCTCCATCGTGTTGGCCGTTATTTTTGGGTGGCCGTTTTTTTGGTTGATGTTCTGAAAACCTTTTTTTACCCCCTCCCCTCCCCCAAAGCAATTTTAGGATCCTCCCAGTACAATATGTAAAAAAATAAAGAAACATTGCCTTAAGTTTTTAGGGAATTCAATGAGCAGTATCGACCCTGAAATATTAATAGCATATATCAAATGTACACACCGTGGCCTTCAAACAATTGTTTCGAGTCGAGGCATTTGGGTCAATAGTACAGTAAATGTGTAGAAACTGACCCAAATGCCTCGACTTAAAGCAACTGTTTGAAGGCAATGGAGTGTAACTCTGATACCTGCTATTATAATTATTTTCACTCAGTATTTCAATTCCACTTCGGCAGATAACACGGTCTTGGTCTTGATAATAAACCTCATCCAATAATTGTTTATTATTGACGATTTTGTCAGGATCATCTCCTAGTTGCTTCACGGCACTTGGTATGGAGGATGGAAGGATAAGTGACTCCGCCATCACAGCCAGTAGCGTCTACAACGCGTTTACCCATGGTTCCTTTCGGGGGAGACTTAACAATAAACAGGTTGATGGGTCCCACCAATCAGCATGGACCGCCAAAGTGAATCACGTCGGGGAGTACTTACAGATAGATCTGGGTCAAGAGTTTTACATCACTAAAGTAGCCACTCAGGGAAGGGAGTATACAGGAAGGTATGTGCTGTCACAGTGGGTAAAGACGTACAGCCTTCAGTATGGACTTGATGGTGTCACATGGAACAACTACATGATAAGCAGAGAGCTGAAGGTAAACATGTAAGATCATGTTATGTTGGTGATGATGATGGTGCTGGTGGTGGTATTCTGATGTTGGTGGTTGTAGTGATGGAAATGATAGATAATGATGTTGTAGATAACCATGTTATGTTGGTGATGATGATGGTGCTGGTGGTGGTATTCTGATGTTGGTGGTTGTAGTGATGGAAATGATAGATAATGATGTTGTAGATAACCATGTTATGTTGGTGATGATGATGGTGCTGGTGGTGGTATTTTGATGTTGGTGGTTGTAGTGATGGAAATGATAGATAATGATGATGTTGATAGTGGTGGTTATATGGTGTGATAATTCCAGCCCTACCAGCCCCTCCCCCTCCGCAGTCCGTGTGATGATGTTGTGATATGATGGTGTGATGTTATGATGATACTGTGACAATGTTGTGATTTTATGATGACAATGATGTTGTGATGATAAGGATGTTGTTGGTGATGATAATAGTGATTTTCATAATGGTAATAATGTTACCATTTTATATCAGATCCTCACAGGGAATACAGATACCACAAGCATAGTAACAAACACCCTTGCATCTCCATTCAGAGCTCAGTTCGTCAGGATTGTTGTCCAGTCATGGAATGCTAACCACATTTCCATGAGAGCAGAGCTGTATGGATGTCAGGCTTAGATCAGGGAATCACACACAATATATGGTCTGTATGGCCCATTTCTATGCATAAATACATTGTTTAGCATACATACAAAAAGACGGATCATTTCTGCAATTATTTTTGAGTTTTAGGGCTGAAGATATTGACAAGATATTTGTTCCCTTACAAGGCCTAACCCCTCTCCACCCCCCCCCCCAAAAAAAAAAAAAAATCCAGGATTTCACTATTAACCTCATCCTCTCTAAACCAGGTTCCAACCTGATCTCAATACACTGGTTACAACTCAACGCTCAAAAGTATGACCACATTTAATGTATTCGCATACTTCTATGCACGGGATTTTGTACTTTAAACCGACACAATTGATGCAAAGCTGTCTGGTTTTACCAAACAAGGCGTGTTAAAGCTCGTTTGGAGCAAAAAGCCTGTGCATAGAAGTATGCGAATACATTAAAAGTGGTCATACTTTTGCACGTCGTGCTGTAATGACACTCATTACTATCTTAAAAATCAATTATTACACTTAAGTAGCTTTTATTGAGTAAGTTGCATACATGTTTGCTTCAAGCATTTCATAATCTATATTACAGCAATTCCTAGTATCTATTTTGAACATATATTATACTTTGTGTATTGGTTTTGAATCTTGAATACATTAACAGTGTTTTAAATAATATTCTAATACATTTGATCTCTAGCTTCTCTCGGTGTTTAGACCACTAGTAGTGAAAAAGGCCAGTTTTGAAAGCGAAAACAATAGCAAAAACAATCATTTATTTGACCAATCAGTAGATCACCTCAGTAGGTCTATACTAAAACAATTACACCTCTAGGTCTAATTGTTAAATAGATCTACAAATACTTGTTCAATAAGACACTGGCAGAGCTGTGGGAGCCCTAGCACACCCATGTTACAGATGAGGGGTTTTCTGGGTTTAAATTAAACTACACATTTTGTAGAGTGCAAACAATATATCCGTGAAACACTAGTTATACTAAATAGTACAATTTTGTGGAAATTCTATTGTTTAATTAGCACTATTTTGTACTATTTAGTAATTTGTATTTCACGGATATATTGTTTGCACTCTACTGAAAGGATGTAAAAATTTAGACAATGATGAACAACATAGACAAGAAAAAAATAGTAAAAAAATTCACAGAAATATTTCTTTCAACTGAAAATTGTACACTGTTTACAGATGAGAACCAGGCACCTGTACTTTGCAAGCTGTTCCGCTAACTATGATAAGATGCTCAGCATTAAAAGATTACAATTTCAAGCAAGTGTTTTTTCTAGTTTCTAACTTCTTTTTGATGAAATGATAACAAAATTACATACGTGTACATATAATAACTTTTTCATTAAGAATGTCTGTTTTTCATACACCAAATACACCAGTTTCACATTCGATGGAAACCGCTGTTTTTTAAGACCACAGACTCATTTGCACAGGCTTAGCCTTGTTTATAAGTTAGCTATTCAATGACATTATTAAAAGTCCGTGGGATTTCAAAACATTGGTATTGTTCAACTTACACATTCTTTACATTATGGTTGACTTTTGCAAATCATTAGCAACAGCCAACTGTAATGTAAAGAATGTACAAGTTGAATAAAGCGTTTTTGGATGTATGAGAGGCTAGTCAGTCCACAACAATAGTTATTTGAATTGGTCACTGTATTTCAATTCGGTGTATACATTAGTATCAAGCAATTTCTACAGGGTTCCCAATTATCTAGAAAGATAATTCCTGACTTTTCCCTGACAATTCCCTGACCAAAAACCACTTTTCACTGACCACTGTGCACTTATTTTACCAAAAATATACTTTTATGGTAGTTCCACCACAGGAAGCCCAACTAAGAATTCTGAATTTAAAACCATTTTGTGAAGGTTGACAGAAATACCCTGACTTTTCACTGACTAGTTTGCAAAAATTCATTGACCAAAATCAAAATTCCCTGACAATTCACTGACCTGGGAAAAAAAAATTCAGAATTCCCTGACTTTTCCCTGACTGTGCGAACCATGATTTTCTAACACTTTAGTTTCTTACACCTCTTTTCATAATGTCGAAAATTACACTTTATACTCTTCTATTTGACTTCTTGGATTTCCTGTTTGGCTCTTTGCCAAGGCCCTTTTCACCCACTGGATCTGATTTTCTTTTTCTGAGAACTCTTTCCGATCCATTCTTGGTTGTTGTAGGGACTCTTTCTTCTTCTTTGGCTTTAGAGCCCCTACCTCTCCTTAAAGGAGGGGACCTTGTAGTAGATTCACTCATGTTTTCTGCTTTTGATACTACGTCATGATTCCCCAAATCTTTTTGCACCTCTGGTTTTTCTTGTGAGAGCTCCTTCTCACTTTCAACAGTGGTATTTGTGACAACAGATCTTGATTGATCCTTGTCTAGATCGGCATGGTTTGTGTTACAGCAAGTGCTAGCATCAGTTGATGATGCTGATAGCACAGAACTACTATAACATGCACAGATAGATCCTGGTGTTTGTGTATCAACAGACCTTGAACAAATAACCTCAGATGTCTGAGTAGCCATATTTCTTTGAGGGCGTGATACTGGTACTGTAACAGTGGTGAATGGCCTTGCGCATGGCGGCACATAGGATACTGGTTCCATGCAGGTTGTAGTGCACTGAAATATAGTGACAATATTTGGACCATACTTCTACTTCTCCATCTAATCATGGGATTCCTTTGGTTTGTTGATGAGAAGGGACTAGGGAAGAGGAAACAAGACACTGTGCACCCTAGACCCTAGAGCCCTAGCTGCCACCCTTATTGCGCATACTCAATGAAATTCCATAGACTTTGGAAATTCTGTGCGATGACTAATTAAAACATACTGTGCGAAAGGGCCAAATACTGTACCAAAGGTACTTATAGAAAAATAAACAATCCAAAATGATAAGAGAGCGACTGTATGTCTTATTCTAAAAAGTTATTAATGACCTAAAGAGTCCAAAGAGTGTCAATGTTTTGCATTAAAGAGAAACTTGACATATCACATAACTTACGTTTTTCCAAGTATCTGTTAAACATTTCTCTCCAGTAATAATATTATATTCAAATACAATATTTCCACACTTGCACTGGTAAAAGTCCCAGTCAGGTCCTCTCCGTGAGGCCATGGAGACTTGTACTTCAGCAGAGTATTCTAGCAACAATGTTACAAAGGGCTATCAGAATAAAAGGAAAAAGTATGAGAAAATTGTCCTTCAAATTTTATCAGACCCTGTAACTCGATCTCTGGGCTGATCGAAGTCAGGCCATGGCTAACTCACAGATTGAAGCCTGAACAACCTCTGGGCTGATCTAAGTCATGGCATGGCTAACTCACAGATCAAACCCTGAAATTATCACAACCTCTGGGCTGATCAAAGTCAGGGCATGGCTAATAGCTTGTTAGGTTTTCCAGAGGGAGGAAAACCAGAGAACCTGGAGAAAAACCCTTGAATCAAGGGAAAGACCCAACAAACGTTACTTGAACATGTGATGCCAATTCCAGAAACTGAACCTGAGACCCCAGAAGTAGGATGTGAGTTCACTACTGCTACACCACCCTTAATTCCCCCTTAATGTCTTGGTTATGGAGTGATCATGGACGAGAACAAAATTAATGTTATGTGTGAGTAGAGTTTAGGTCTCTCCTGGATTCACAGGTTTTTTTGGCTGGTTCTCTGGTTTCCCTCTCTCCACGAAACCTAACAAGCTAAATTCCATCTGATCTGTGAGTTAGTAACTGTTACAGCCATTCAAAAATTCTAGAACTTACAAAGAAATGTATGTGTCCGGACACCACATTTCTTTGTATATTTGAATGGCTGTAAGTTGTTCAATATTGATCTGATTAACACCAAACTTCAGAATACTCCAGTTTCTCATTGGTTTAAACCGCTGTTTTTGAAGAACACAGACTCATTTGCACATGCTTAGCCTTGTTTATAAGTCATCTATTCGAATACACCATTAAAAGTCTGTGGGATTGGTATTATTTAACTTGCACATTCTTTACATTACAGATGGCTGTTGCTAATGATTTGCAAAAGTCAACCGTAATGTAAAGAATGTGTCCTACAATGTCTGACCAAATTCATTGATTCTATCCCAAAGAACCAAATGCCATCTGCCTTTCCGGTGGAAATAAACCCTATATCCCTCTTTCAAGCTCTATTTTACGTTCATGATCTTAATATCTTTTGTTCTTTGGAGGCAAATGGACCACATGCAAGTGGCTGCACAATAAAAAACAGCTTCCCCGGCATGAAAAAATAGTTAAACATACCCCTTACAGTTAATTTTGCGAGTCAAATGTGCTTGAAGGTTGTAAAATATAGGAATAATTGATTTGAAGTATGTCTAAATACAAAAATTTGGTAAAATTTTGACGAAGTTCGTCTTCATTTGTCAAGAATTTCCAAAGCAAAAAAACAACATTTCACGGTAGAAAATCGAGTTAAATATGGTTGTTAGTCGTACATATATGATAAAATATGATATATATAGCTTACTAAGGGCCTGGCGAGTGAAAATGGTCCAATATTCTTCGAAAAAAACTGAATTTTCCCCTCGATTTTCTCTCTTCTTCCTGGAACTTCGGTTTGCACTGGAAAAATCAGACTACTAACCATTCTCCCTTGGACGCTCAACCACAGGAAGACCACCATATTGTCTTTAATCATACGGAACGGAATCGGAGTCGGAATCTCACGGAGCTGGAGAATCTCTAGATAAATACGACTTTCCCAATAAATATTTTCCATGTCTAATTTTAGAATTTCCTATATCTCTTATATCACTTTATGACTCTAGAATCAAGAGACCTCTCTTAGTATACTCTTTTGATTTGTCAAAGCAAGAAAAAGCAGTCAATATTTTGTTATCATGAAAAAAGAAATATATCAAATTGAGGCTTCTGCTCCTGCTTATAATGAGCAGTTTTCGTTTGCAATTTAGTAATGCATGAATTGCTTGTGATTATGATTCCATCTCTGACTACCAGAAAGTGAAAATCAACTTTTACGAAGCACTTATGATCAATCTGACCAAAATAAATGAAAATCATAAAACAAATATATACAATAAAAATAAATTTCTTCAAAAAAAACATATACTGAACACCACATACCACTTCCACCCTATAATACTTTATTCAAATAAACTACAGATATTAGCATACATATATATTTTTTCTAAGTGTTATACATAATAACATCTAAAGATAAATTAATGGTCTTACCATCTTATTTTATTATACATTTAATAACTATATACTGCCTATACTATATACTACCTATACTATATACTACCTATCACTGAAGGATGTACCCCATATTTCCTTTGATGGGGAAGAGGGGGGTTCAGTTCCCAGTAACATATTCAACATATCCCTTGCATACTTACTCCCAAAGTATACACAAATTACTAATAGAGATTTTGCTTGATTACATGACCACAGCCATATGAATGGCAGGACAAAGAATTTAATTCCCCAGAGCAAAGGCATTCTATTGTTCTGACATCTGACACTGCTGCCAGCACATGATCATGCAAAATCTCTCTAAACTGCCAACAGGAAGATGCCACAGGTAGCCAAGAGCAATCCCTGCTACTTGTCTACTCCACTGGGTCATGAACATTTATTGGGAGGCTAAAGCATAGCTAGACTTTTACTGGTTGACTACTACACGATATATCTGCAAGAATGGGGACAGTTACTCAAAGGTTAATTGAGCAGCTAACCATGAAAAAAGACAGTGATGTAGCTTGAGTCGGTTTCAAGGTCACCCTGACCCCCTCCCCTTAAAGTTGCCACCTTATTTCTACAACCCCTGTATCAGAACAGACCTTTAACACAAAGTTACTTGTCAGACATATCCTGATCAAGGTTATCCTGGAGTCCAGTGATTAATTATTCTCACTCCGGCATTTACTGTTTTAAAGGGAAGTCAAGAAGAGAAATAACCTATAGCTTTCTTTTGTTCCCTCACACCTTCATCCCTAACTCCTTAAAACCACAGGAAGTGAAACAGAACCTCTAGATCTCAGGATAGATGGAGATTTTCTCAATTTAAAATAATTGAAAAATAAGACAGTATGAACTAACTATTTGATTCTATAAACAGTTTTCAAGATGGAGCCGTGAAATTTTCCTCTTCATTTTCTGTTTTTTCTTTCGCTTCAGCTGGTTTGTCTTCGTCCGTTTTTGGCTGGGGTTCATCAGGGGTCTCTTCTAGGTCTTCTTTATCAACTTGTTCTAAAGGAATGTAGTTCCCTTGCTCTTTTTGGCGTTGTCCTTCGACACTATGACGTATCCCATAAAAGAAATAGATGCACATACCTGTTGGCAAAAAAGAAGAAGAATTTTAAAACTGAATTCATTCTCACTTTATCGTTAGCTTTTAGTAATCTAAGACAGCACACAAAAAAGCGCAATAGAGGTTTTACACCATTACGTGCTAGTGGCCATGTTAGATGGTCTAGATGGCAAAACAAAATCCATATGCTCTGAGAAATTGAATCCTATCTCATGTAAAACGATTGTATTGCTGCTGCCATCTAACAACTGAGAAAAGGGCGGGAAACATTATACCATGGCACTAAAATGGCTTCTGCTTTCAATTTTAGCCAATGAAGATGCGAGAAAATGCGTGAAAACCAATCAAAGTGGTTGTATGAAACCCGAAGATTTTATAGAGTCATGCATGGTACAACGCTTGCATCCTCACAAAAATTTTCATAATGAAGTGCGCTTCCTAGGGACTGGCGTTGGGACCTTCATCGTTGTTTGGTTCTCAAAAAACACATTTGAATAAGTTTATCACGATGAGCCCGCGTACATAAAATCATGCGCAGAGAGCTGCCCGCGAACAAGACTACATGGATTAGAGAGAAGTTGATGGCGCGACCTTAATGGAGAATCGAGTTACAAACACCTTGCTTTGCTGACAGCGCGCTAGAAACCAACGCACCTACTCCTATATCATGACCTATATCATATCATTACGCCTATCGTCTAGTAACTTGTAACTGAATGTGAGAATCTATTATTTACTGACATTCTAATAATAACTATCATAATAATAATGGGATTTAATACTGAACTCCCATGGGAATTTAGAATCGAAATTGATTTTCTGAGGAGGAAGGAAAATCGGAGAACCCGAAGAAAAATTCTCGAAGCACAGGAGAGAACCAACAAACAACTCTACTCAAGAGACCATGCTCTGCTCACTTACGGCACCGCGAGTCCGGGAATCGAACCCGAGTCGCATTGGTGAGGAGCGAGCACTACCGCACGCCACCCGTGTTTCCTATTATGAAATCAAAATATTATCGATAATCTAAAAGCATGTAGAAGAATAGGTTGTGAAGATACGTTAATACGCAAGAGCTTCTCTTCTTACCAATAGTCATCCAGATGCAAAATCTAATCCAAGTGACTGAACTGAGCTCCATCATCAAGTATATGTTGATAAACATGGATGATAAAGGTAAGAAAGGCACTAATGGAACTTTGAAGGGCAGCCTGGTCCGACTTCTTGGTTGAATGGCAATGAGGATAATACTGGCAACAAACGTGATGATCAAGAAGACTGCAACAACAATGGCCCAGGGCTTCACTTCAAACAGTGGAACCATTCCATAAATGAGAAACGCGCTCAGTCCGAAGAAATTGAGAAATAGAAACGCTATTGAATATCTAGCAATTTTGCCGGATTTTTCAGTTGGCCCTTTTGGAGGTTCAGGGGCTGAGCCCTCAAGTTCTTTGTCCTGCGGTTCGTCGTCAAGGGTGATACCGATTCCACCAGGCTGATAGCGCAAGACGAGAACACATGTGGACACGATGGTGTAGGCCTGTAACGTCCCAATGGACATCATTTCGACGAGTTCTTGGAGCTCAAAGAGCATGGCAAGGATACCCGCGAGAGCACCTGAGAATAATGTCCCTACCAGAGGGACTTCAGTTTTCTTACTGACATAAGCGAAAAACTTGAAGATAAGTCCATCTGAAGCCATCGCGTAGAGGAGACGTGGAAGAGGGAAAAGCCCGCCATTGATGGCAGCGGTCATACCACAGAGTGCCCCTGCGGCTATTACATACTGGGCAAAGTGCGCGCCACGCTGCGCAAATGCTTTAGGAAGAGCAGCGCCATATCGGAGCTCATTATAAGGCACCACCAATGTGATTGCCGCCGTAACACCAAAGTATGCAATAAAGCATATCAGTAATGACATCACTATAGCTATAGGAATAGATCTGCTAGGGTTTTTAGCTTCCTCTCCTGTGGTTGCTATGACATCAAATCCAACAAACGCGAAAAATGCCGTTGCTGAACCTGCTAGAACACCAGTTGTCCCGTACGGCATAAAATGATTCCAGTTTTTGGGCTCCGCAAGAGTGGCTCCAACTCCGATTATAACAGTGATTACCCCAATGTTGACCAACGTGATCAGGAAGATAAAACGTGTGGACTTCTTGACACCCGTCAATTGGATAAGCGTAATCAATAAACATATTGTTAAAGCCATAAAATCGGGATAACTACCAAGTCCGTTCACGTTAATTGTTCCAATTTTCGTAATAATGAAACTACGAACTTGATCATGAAAGACGGAATCAAAATAAGCGCTCCAAGCTCTCGAGATTGCCGCAGCACCAATCATATATTCCAACACTAAGTTCCATCCGATTACAAAAGCTACGATCTCTCCGATCGTCACATAGCTGTATACATAGGCTGAGCCAGTCTTGGGTACACGGGCTCCAAACTCAGCATAACAAAGTCCAGATAAAACAGAGGCAATTCCTGCAATCAGGAATGAAATAATCGCGGCAGGACCAGCAACGTCACGGGCAATTTCAGCTGCAACAACGTATACTCCAGCCCCAAGTGTTGACCCAACACCAAGGGCAGTCAAATCGAGAACACTCAAGCATCTTGACAGCTCGGTATTCCCTATAGTCTTTGGGTCAATAAATTTTTTCCTGATAAGTGCGCCGAGGCACCCCATGTCTTGAACTTCTTACTATCCTTCCATATCAAAACCCTTCCCTTTATCACCTATCGTGTCTTTTTCCGACCGCTGAAAATTCCAAGTCGAGGAATCGATGTTTTTAGTTTTTCAAATTTCTCAACAATTACAAAATCTTTAGATTTCAAAATAAGAGATGAGTAGTGTAAAGAAATAGAGGACTACCTGTCATGTGTCAGGATTTCAACCAATCAGAAGACTTGCACAAAAGGGTGACTGCATTGTTTAGAATACGCTCGTGAGGGTCAGCAGAGCAGAGAAGCGTCAAGACTGCTACTTTCGCGATTTTTTTATTTAACTGGCAGTGATACGCCAAAAATCTAAGCGTTTTATTTCTGTCACTGTTGCTCCAAACTTCTAATAAAATCCTGTCCAACTAGAGTTAAGTTGCTTGAAGATATCTAAGGAAATGTTAGTTTTCATGCTGATCAAAATACCACTTCTCCCAAAGTACAAGACGTTAAATCTCTAAACCGCATTCACTAAATTTTGGTCGCATTTGATATTTTGTACATTGGCCCCAAAAGAGCGTATTTACAAAATATTGAGCTTAAAAACAGGTTTTAAAATATTGAATTGTCCTTATAACAGAGTCCAAAAACGATTTTTCTCGTGTAGAATAAGGAAACCTGTTACGACCGGTTAGTGCCGGTTTAATTTTGACAAAACAAATTTGAAGTACTTAAAGACTAAATGTTGACAACCACAATTACGACGTTAAAATCAACAATCAGATACGACAGCTAGAAATAATTGATAATTGAAGTAATTTCCTTGCTCTAGGAGAAATAATAAGAAGAATTTTAAAAAGGAGAGGAATTTAAAATTTACGTCACTAGGACGTCATTTCACGTCACTATTTCAGATTTTTTTGGTTAGAAAAACTGAAAAAAAATATTTTTCTTACAAAACGGAATATAGTAATTACTGGTAAAACTATCAGAATAAAATGTATACAACACTATTAAAAACCAATAGAAAACTGAAAATGTAAAGCATATACCATAACATTAAAATTTCGATTTAGCAGAAAAATCGCATTGCGCATGCGTAGTGGTCCGGAATCATTTTTCATAAAATTAACAATTTTTCAGTTTAATTTAAAGAAATTATATTAAAATTACTTTATAACTAACCTATCTTTAGCTAAAATTTGACAGATAATGACGAAGTCATCTAGTAAGGATTTTCAATACATCCCACACGTTTTGGTGAAAATCGTTTTTTCACATATAAATACAGAAGCAATGCAAATGATTATTGTGTTGTATGAGCCGAGAGAAGGTTAGCATCTCCCTCGATAAGGACGAGAAAAGTCTTCGGACTTTCAACCTACATCACGTGGTTAAGGCTATGCCACCTACTTAGTGGCATCTAACCATTTTTTATAAAGAAAATCATTTGAAAATTAAGCTATTTGTTAGAGTCGACTTTCAAATGCAATGAAAAAATTTCAGTTTCGCGCTGTATGATGCCTTTTCACAGGCTTTAAAGCATCTTTGACTACAGGCTATAACAAAAAGATACCAAAGATGTCAGCGGGTTTATCATATGATTGAGGTTAATGCGTCAGTTTTGCATTTTGTTGTCGCATTAGCCTCGCTTAAAGGATATTTGATTTCAGGCTCACTACGCCCCGCCAGTTTCGAATTCTGTTGCTCAGGGGTAGCCTGTAGGTGTATAATATTCACATGTTCCAGTGAAAGTCCGTATAATTTCAAAGTGTTTGTATTGTTGTAGTTGTGCATTCTTTACTTTACCGTTGGTATTTGTGAGTAATGTGACACTGAAATGAGGCTAACCCTGAGTAAATGAGTCTGTAATCAAGGAACACAGCGGTATTGTACGAATTCGAAAAAAGTTATAACTCTTAGACTATATTTTTGAATAAAGTAGAAAAAAAAATGTTCTGATTGACTTACCGATAACCATCCAGACAGCAAATCTAATCCAAGTCAGGTAAGACAGCTTCAGCATCAGGAAAATATTCACAAATATCGACAAAAGAGGAATCCAGGGCACAAAAGGGACCATGAATGGTAGTGGCGTATCGTTCCTGGGTTGGCGGAACAAATACATGACGGTCACAAGAATGAGAACGCCAATAAGACAAGCTAGAAAAATGGCCCATCCTTGGTGAGCTAAAATTGCGTCCTGGCCCCAGATTGCCAGGGCACTGGCGAAGACGAACAGCACAGACGTAACGCAGATGCAAACCGTAGCCCTGAAAGATGTTTCCTCTGTCGGGGACGGAACTGGGTCGGCAAGAAGCTTGATTCTCTCATTCTTCGTCACCAGCGGAGGTTCGGTGTCAGAAAGCGTCGTCATGGTAACGCCTATGGAACCAGGCTTGTATCTTAGCAACAGGACACAAATTGCAACAACAGTGTAGGCCAGAAGAGTTCCAATAGACATCATTTCTACTAGTTCTTGAAGCTCAAATATCAAGGCTAGAAAGGCAGCGAGGATACCAGATACAACAGTGGCGATGATAGGTACTTCGGTCTTTGGATGTATGCGCCCTAGCCATTTAAATATCAAACCATCGTTGGCCATGGCGTAGAAGAGGCGAGGAAGCGGGAACAAGCCTCCAATCAGGCTGGCGGTCAGACCACAAAGGGCTCCCACAGCTATGATATATTGGGCCCAAGAGGCACCTCGTAGGGCGAACACCTTGGGTAAGGCACCTCGTTCTGGTAGCAGGTTGTAGGGCCACATGAGTGTCAGGGCCGCGGAAACTCCAAAGTATGCGAGAAAACATATCCCTGAAGAAGAGAATTTTGTAATAAGATTAACAGGTCATTTTTAAGAATCGCTGGTTTAGATTTTGCGCAAGCAGGCGGGATGACAAACGAAAAATAAAGGCTGCTCAATGGCCGAACACGATGACCGGTGATATGGCGCAGTTAAGATTAATGTTACCAAGAGAGCATAAATTATCATATTTATGCTCTCTCGATGTTAAGTAATAATGGCCAAAATATAAACCTAAATTACTTAGAAATATTATTGCACTATGGATATGGGAAAAAACCCTGTTTTTAACCAGTTTATGACTTTTGACGATAATACAACTAGGGCAGAAAACAGCTCTGTCAAAGGAATCTGTCAGCCCCGTTTAGTTTTTGCAAGTTCAGTTATCGCAAAGAATTAATGGCAGCTCGAAACGATTTGGTAGAAATATTTCACCATATTTTGTTCTTGTTAAACAAACGTCTCTCTCACACCACCTAAAGCTGAAGGTAATGTCCGAAGCTCAGGAACTCTCGCTTATCCAAATTCCAAATTCAAGCGAAAAACTGATTTATAATTCTATGAAATTGAAGGGGAAAACGGCTAAATTCTTTTGTGATTATATTGTCTCAAAGTTGTGAGACAACAACGGAAGAAAATAGCACTTTAGAATTTGAAGTCAATTTAAATTTCAGTTAGGCTGGCCTTACACTGGTAACGGGCGAATTCATTATTCTAACCGTTCAAAATTTGACCAGTACATACAGTACAATCTACAAGGAACCGTTTCTTCCCCGCGGATAGCACAATTCCGTGAAAACGGAACGACTAAGCGTAATATAATTTGAACGGTTAAATTCGTCCGATACTGCATGTGTAAGGCCAGCCTTAAAATACCAAAATAGGAGCTGTAATACTGGTATTATTTTCAAATTCACCGTACAATTAAACCCTTTACAGGTGGTGTATGTAAGAATACCAAACAGTGTTTCGAACTAGACCTACCAAGTGACAGAACAATTGAAATTGGGATAGTTTTGCTTGGATTTTTCGCTTCTTCTCCGGTCGTCGCGATAACATCAAAGCCGACAAACGCATAGAAACAAGTAGCTGCTCCCGACAACACGCCCGAAAAACCAAACGGTAAAAAATCTTTGGTCCAATTTTCTTTCTTCGCGAAGTAAAATCCAACAAGCGAGATAAAGACGATGACGAAGAGATTGATGCAGGTTACAACATTGTTAAATCGTGAAGAATTTTTCACTCCTATGGCAAGAATAATCGTTATAACTCCCACTAAAAAAAACGAGAAAAAATCGGGGTATTTTCCCAGTCCTGGGACATTAATTTCTCCAATATGTTCTAAAGTGTAATTTCGAATTTCTTCGTTGAACATTGAATCGAAGTATGAGCTCCAAGCTCGCGCGACAGAAGATGCTCCAATAACATATTCGAGAATAAGGTTCCATCCTATTACAAAAGAGCACAGCTCGCCTACAGTAACGTAACTGTAGACATAAGCTGAACCTGCCTTTGGGACCCGAGCACCAAACTCAGCATAACATAGTCCTGAAAAAACAGAAGCGATAGCGGCTATAAGGAATGAAATAACAACTCCAGGTCCTGCCGTCGAACGAGCAACTTCACCAGCAACCACGTAGATCCCCGCACCTAAAGTACTCCCAATACCTAAACCAGTCAAGTCCTTTACAGTCAAACATCGCGATAGAACTGTTTGAGTAATAAGGTCGACATCTAAGTATTTCTTTCGCCACAAGCTTTTCGCGTTTATCCAGTTTTTTGGCATCTTTTCGTAGACTCGATTCTCTCAGCCCCCAAAGTCTGTAAATCAAATCTCACTGATTCATCTTCTGGACGGCCGGGCGACAAATTATTTTCCATCCCAAAAAAGAACGTTCGTAATAGAAGACATAATAGCTCTCAGGTGGTAGAGAGGATATAGGGTTATATTGTTTGATTTTTTCTCGGTTTTCCTATGCCTCGAGGCCGCGTGAAGTTGACTGTTCGTTTGACGTAACAATAGCGTAACGATTGGTCATTTACTTTAAAAGGAAGACGACGAAATTCTTCGAATTAATTATCGAACCAGTGAACAGACGTGACTCCTTAGCTCTTAGCATCTTATCGAACAATTTATCGCATTTACCTGATTTTAATGATGCTAGAGTCTCTGTCACTGCGTTAGGGAGAGTTGTGTTTTGTTCTTGTCACTGGTAGGGAATTTTTCATGCGTTTCATTAAAGGTTCGCGAGAATAATCTTATAATGTTGAGATTTCCATTTGTTCGTTTCGTTTATTTTACGGTTTTGTTTTTTTTTTTTTCCTTCCTTTTTATCCTTCCTGTACTTTGTCTTCTCATTCCTTTTAGTTCCCTTCTCTTGTCTTATCTTGTCTTCCATTTTTGTTTCTCTCTTCGCTGCTCTTCTCTCTTCTCCTCTCCCAAAATATATCTGCCTTGGAAAGTTATTACTGACCGACCTCACGACCTCAGAGGGACTATGTACTATATAGTCGCCTGCGCTTTGCATTGATATCCGCAACATGGCCATCAGGCAAACTTGACCATATAGGTTGGGGTGCGGGGGTGAAGGAGGCCAGATGCATAAAATTCCAGGAGGAAAGTGCCGTTGCTAAGGAGAAATAAGGTTTTTCAGGATCCCAAGCAAGAGCACTATTTTCGTAGATAAAAATTCCAAATCATAGTAAAACCTCTATGAAGCGGCCACCCTCGGAAAATTGTCAAGTGGTCGCTAAATAGGGGTTGGTCTTTTAAATAGGTGACCGGAATATGAAGTTTCTACTGTATTTAAAAACTAGTAGCAAAAGTAAAATATTAAAAGTGATAAGATAAATAATAGTAAAATAATGATAATCCAACTATGACTTACCGATGGTCAATACCATAGAAAGTGGTAAATCTTTAGTAGGGTTGATCGCCTCTTCTGCGCTTGTAGCGATGACATCAAAACCAATAAAGGAAAAGAAACAAGTAGCAGCTCCCGCAAGGACACCGGAAAAACCATAAGGCAAGAAATTATTGGTCCAATTTTGCTTCACAGCGAAAGAAAATCCAATAATACAGACGAAGAGGATCACTATCAGGTTGACCGCGGTGATGACATTGTTAGCTTTGGCAGTAACAGTCACGCCAAGGCATAATGGTATCGTCACTACTAGAGTGAGAAAGAATGCCAAGAAATCGGGGAACTTGGCAAGGAGGGGTGCATGCATGTGACCTATGTGCTCAGCGGTGAAATTCTGAATTCTTCCACCGAGAAGAGAGTCCATGTACTCGGTCCATCCACGCGCAAGACTCGAGGTTCCAATCAAATATTCTAGAATTAAATTCCATCCAACCACAAATGCGCAGAATTCTCCGATAGTAACGTAGCTGTAGATATAGGCAGAACCTGTCTTGGGTACTCGTGAAGCGAACTCAGCATAACAGAGGGCAGATAGCAAGCTAGCGACTCCAGCTATCAGGAATGAAAGAACTATTCCTGGACCGGAGGTATTTCGAGCCACTACACCTGTTACTACATAGATACCAGCGCCTAAAGTTGCAGCTACACCAAGAGCAGTCAAATCAAGCTTGTTTAGACGTCTTGCTAGATGTGTTTCTGCGAAAGTACGAGGTTCAAACGGCTTTTTTCTGCTTAGCGTCTCAAGATATTGTGCCATTGTTGATGTGGCTCACTCCAGTCGTTTCAGGATTACGAATTTCTTCTTAATATGACATAAGAAAAGACATTTTTTTCGCCATATGAGAAGCTGTATTAGTCATTCCCTGTCAAGAAACATGAATATTCCCTGTCAAGAAACATGAATTTTAATTATCGCTTGACAAGAATAATTATTTAGGTCACAGTTTCTTATTTCGATATACATTTTTGATTTTGTCAAGCATAAACTATAAAAATTAAATTAATTATATCTCACAGTTGGAAAAACAATAAGTGATACAATACCCAATACATACAAAAAACAAAGATTCATGAAGATAGGACAGATAGTCTAAAGAATCCTCAGCGAAAAACTTCCAAAATCAAAGAGCTAGCATGAGAATAGCATATCAATATTAACATTTTAGCGTCTATCGCACTCTTCCACATGAGCGAGATTCAGAATATCTCACGAAACACATGTATTTTATAGCGACAAAGCGACTGCAGAAATAATTTTGGTCTAATTGTTTCGTATAATTTACTCGAAAATGACAAAAAGGATAGATTTGAACGGATATTTAAGTAAAAGTATAGTTATTAATATACGCCCATTCGTTCCCTAGAGGCCAAGATGGAGGAGAAGACTTATATACAACATAGTTAATTCAGGAGGACCCCTCTATTAACTATGTATAAAATGAAAGGCTAACAGCACTAAAGCACCGAATAATTTCTTAGAATTTAGAACTGTGTCCCCTTTGTAATGCATAAATAATCAAAAGATTATGTAGTAAAAATTAATTTGTGAAAGTTCGCACGGTTATAAATAACTAGTACTACGATAGAAGCGAGTAAAATATTTCATTTTTATTCATCATTCTCATTTGTAAAACATGCAAGGATCGTGCCAACGTATTAATAATTAAAGAAGCTGAGTAATACTCACAATTCCAGATGTTTTTTTCACGACTGAAATTTTAAAATTTTCCTCCAAAATAGCAAGAAAAACGCGCGAATTTCTAACGAAAATATTCAACTTTACGAGCTGCTTCTTCAGTGAAGTTTGCCGTAAAATTAACTATAAATTCTTCAATTTAGCTATCAAAAAGAAGGAATTTTTTAGAAGCTAAGCTTGAAAACCAAAAATTCGAGTCAAACGATTGAAATGATCGTAGCAGTATATTTGACAATCTTTATGAGTTTCAAATATGGTTTTGATCACAATCATGCGGCTTCATAGAAAAAATATCGCTTCGATTTTCAAATAAAACTCAAAAATGAAATGTTTCTTTACGTTAAAAATAGCTAAGAATCCTTACCTTTAATGGAAAAGCCTCTCAAAGGAGCTGAAAATACAGAAATATTGGGTTTTCAGCTGTTCAACGATCCGATGACTTTGTTTTTGAGCTGAATAACGATATTGACCAGGCGTTGCATGATAAAAGAGTGAAACATGGGACTAGCATGTGATTGGTCAGTTTGTAACAGTTCGAAAAAAAGGCGGCCATATTTTGACTTGGAGAAAGAAGAAAATATAACAGTCGTCGAATTTTACTAACTTTGGACCCCAAAAAACACTTTAAAGCCTTAAAAATGGACGTGGATTTTGTGATCCCGTTGTCTACTGATGATTTATTGAATGGGGAACCTGGTTGCTACGTCGTAGAGGAGGTTTTTTCGTGCAGATCGCTGCCAAACAAACTGGCGGGTAAGTTGCATTGAATCACTCCTTGCTGCATTATTATCTTAATTTTCTGGGTGTCGTCATTTAAGCATGAAATATTAAATATTTAGTAGTTTGAGGCTCAATAGTTTAAATGCAGTACTAGAATGTATTCCACAGTCGTCCTTACATTTAGAATGAATTGTTTTGTAGACATATTTTCCTCTTCTGTTCAACAGTACTACACGTGAACAACGTAAAGTTTATTATGTACTACATATTATAAGCAAAAACTCTTATTTTCCATAGATTGTTTCGTTGATTTGCGTACTCAAGGCCCATGTACAATAATTGAGACCTTTGATGCGTATTTTAGTCTTCTCAGGTAAGAAAAGAATACCAAATTATGGATATTTTTTCCATTCTAATTTATCATACCAACATGGTAAAGTGCTATGAAGTAAACTAAGTTTATATTCTTATTATTCTCGTAGGCACTTTAATGATGTTGAAAATGCCCTCCGAGATGAAGCACTGCAAATATTACTGAAAGGTTTGTTTATGGCGAATTATGTCTTTGTTTGCACGTCACACCATGGTCGCCATGTACATGTATGTTGGAAGAATTTGACAAAAGATTTTTTAGTGAATTCTTTTGTTGTGATATGCGTTATCTTCCTACATGGCAGTCTTGGCTTGTACAGAAGTACAGTCCACAGTCCATACACATACCATGTTTATTGTACAGTCCATGTATATCATGCTTAAATTTTGTCCCCCCCCCCCCCCCATTCAAAGTGCCATTTTTTTATTACCCTCTTCTCACCAACAAACTATTATTAACATTATTCCAGCATTCAAGCAGCTGGTCAATGATATCTCACCAATGGTGGAGCAAGGAGATTCTGATCCAGAAACAAGAAAAAGACATCTTACTGCACTTAAGGTTGGCAAAAACACTCTAGTTTAAAACATATATCTCTATATTATAAGCATAGGGTGGCATAGCGGTAGTGTACTCGCCTTTTGGGTCTCAGGTTCAATTCCTAGAATTCATTTCCCAAACTAATCATTATTTTCCCTGATATTTTCTCCAGATGATGTGTTATTTGCTGGTACAACTCGCTAGTCTTTATGAATCAGATGCCACAAAACCAACCACACAAGTCAGTGCTCCAAAGGTATTTATTGCATAATTTTTGTGCACTATTTAACACATGTTCAGGCTAGTCGCATAGTTGCGGAGCCGTTTCTTCAATTAACTGTATCCATACATGTACCTCCCCCATGGAGGGGGATTGGAATTACCAAGAGTTGGGGAGGGTATGAGGAGGGTATATTGTGTAGTACCAGAAAATATCAATACCTCCCCCATGGAGGGGGATTGGAATTACAATGTACCAAGAGTTGGGAAGGGTTTGAGGAGGGTATAGAGGCTCTAGAAAATTATATATATGATCCATACCTCCCCCATGGAGGGGGATAGGAGCCTCTGCCCTTCCCTTCTCCCATTGGCAATGATTAACTCATTTTGTCTGTTATTACCTAGGGACGGGGCAAGTCAGGTGCTGCGTCGAAGAAAAAGACAACAGGGAGTTTTGACTGGGATTCTGAGAGAGATAGAGTCATTGAGCTACTGGGTCACATGTTACAACTGGAAGTTAACAGACTGTGGGATCCCCCCATAGTAGAGGAGGAATTTGTAAAGTAGGTTTGAAAAGTATTAAATGAATAATTAATTGATAAAAGGATTTTTAGTGTTTTCCCATTCCAGACCAAGTGTTGTTCTCTTGAGAATAAGATTCTTTGTTTGAGTTGTATCCATATTCATGTGTCTTGATACTCTAGGGAATGATAGGTGGTCTGAAAACCAAAAAAAAATATGGCGAAGCTAAAGATATCTCATGTAATTTTTATTCAGCCTCATTACTGGATTTTGCTACAAACTGCTTGAAAATCCTGTCGTAACAAGAACTAAAACTACAAAGGATTTAGTTTTCAATTTGCTGGGAACTGTTGTCAAGAAATACAGTACAGGACTGAGTAAGTTAATCTATTCACTTGACTGTATTTACTACTAAGGCATAGGGCTCAAAATAACAGCCAGTCATACACTGGTCAAGATGTCTGGCGTATGATATTTCATTTTATTTTTTCAAATATGACTGGTTAACATATTCAAGACCGTATTTGACTGGTCAAGTATCAAATTTGCCATTGACCAGCTGTTATTTTGAGCCCTGAAATCCTAGCTTTTATCAAATTTAAACAAGTTTCAAGGCTGACATCTTCTTTCCTCCTAACAACAGGCACAAGTCTGAAGATAGTACAGCTTATTCAACACTTCGAGCAGCTCGTTCCTCACCTGTCGCAAGCTGTGGACCTTATTGCTACAGAGTTTGGAGTCAAGAGCATTGTAGCAGAAATAATACGGTACTAAACATTACTATTTACAGTGTGAATCAAAAAACCTTGGGCACCTAGAAATATTTCAAGAATATTTCTTAACCAATCAGAAGTGTTATTGTTATTTTTTTGGTTATCTTGTGGTTAGAGAGTCATTTCTGATTGGCCAAAGGATAATAGAACATTCCTGGAATAATTCTAGGTGCCCACAGTTTTTTGATTAGCACTGTAAAACAACCCCTAGGCTGACCTGAGTCTGGAACTCAGTTTTATTGAACCTTAAAACAATTTAGACTTCTTCTGAGTTCGATCAACATGATGTATTCTGGTCTTGTTTGGGTACAAATAATACTGAAATATTCATATTTTGTTTATTTCATCAGGGAAATTGGAATGATGAATCCAGCAGATCTCGCCAAGGATACCAGTGGAACAAGAGCCTATGCTGATTTCATTGTTGACCTGACCAGTAGAATCCCGTCACTGGTTCTCAATAACATTAGCTTACTAATCTGTCACCTCGATGGGGAGGTGAGGAGTTGTAATAATAATAATAAGAAAAATGGTTGTCAAACCAAGTCAGACAGTCCAAAATAATGGCTGGTCGACTGACAATATTCTGTCAAATTTGCACTTGTCATTTACTTGATTAAGTACCATTGAGCTCAGTCTATGAATTTCTAGTGTTATTAACACCAAGTATCATATCTTTGAATGGTTAACCTTGTGTTTTTTTCAGTCATATTCAATGCGTAATGGTGTACTTGGTGCAATGGGAGAGATTGTTCTTAAGGTTCTCAGCAGTGGTGAACTGGATGATAATGCCAAGAATCTCAGAGACCAGTTTCTGGACAAACTAGAGGTACTGTATATAGAAGCATGGCATTGTTATGGAGATGTCAATGCTGAGAACAATTTGAGTGGTTCTTCCAGAACTGTATTCTATGCTTTTGAACCTATTGTTTTGTCCTTCGATCAAATTGAGCTACATTCCAATGTGCTGCGAGGGGTCTAGTATATACCTGATGTTACTATAATTGAACCCATCAACAGAGATTGCATTAAGATTTTAAGTAGGCAGATGTTTTACTAATTAAATCAGTCAGATGTATCAAGAAAAAATTATTAATTACACTGTAATAATTAGATTAATTCTTAATTTTCCACAGGCACATCTCCATGACACCAATGCTTATGTGCGCAGCAAAGCACTTCAGATTTGGTTGCAACTGTGCAATAACATGGCAATCCCGTTACCAAGGCAACAACACCTACTAGAGTTACTGATAGGCCGATTACATGATAAGTCCACCAGCGTCAGGAAATATGCCATACAACTGCTTAAGTGCTTCCTTGTCAATAATCCTTTTGGAGCAAAAGTAAATATTGCTTACAATACTTTAATGATTTTTTATGTTATTATATTATTCCTGAAAGTATTCATACCTTCATAGCTACAGTACTGTTCCTCAAATGTAACATGTCCTTTTCTCACAATACGGTAGAAGTTAGTGAAAATGCTGGAGGTTCAGAGTGTGCCTGTGAAACACTAACTGCTCATGATTTCTGCAAAAAGCTAGGAAATACTGTAGTAATGTCAGCCAATAATTTGATTCTGAGATATGATGATTGCTGTCAAAGTATTCCTTGTAGGCATGAGAGTGAGGCAAGTTGGGATAAAAATGTAAAATGAGCAAATGCTTTCACCTGAAATTTCTTCACTCTTATCTCGGAATCTAAATATTTTTTCTGCAGTAACCTGCTACCAGTTAATAATAATAATGGTAAATTTGTTTATACAGTGCTGATTCACTAATTGTCTTAAGTGCTTATCATTCATTATTCACCACTCTGTCTAAATAACCAAAACGTTTTTAAGGAATGATTTGTTGGTAACAGTTTGTTTACTTCTCATCCAGCTGCCTCTTGATCACTTGAAAGAAAAGCTGTCCATTGAAATGGAAAAACTAAAAGAAATGGCACCCCACCTCACACAACAGTCTGACAACCAAGGTAAACCTGCTATTAAATACCCCCTCCCCCCCCCCCCCCTCCAAAAAAAAAAAAACTCAAGTTCATAACCTTCCTGTCTATCTCTCTATAGTCCCAGTTGTTCTTGCATGTGCTGATGAAACCTGGAAGGCAATCGAGCCTGAGGTGAAGGCTACTATAGAGGAACACATTGCACAAGAAAATGAGGAGGAGGAGGAGACTGAAGAATCTGCGCCTGAAGCATTTGAACTGTAAGTGCATGGCAACAAACTTGGAGTCACAAGAATGATAAAAATACTTCATTTTCAAAATCCTCTGTTACCTAGAGTCAAGGGTGGTATAGCAGTGAGGTCTCAAGTTCAATTTCTGGACTCAGTATCATATGTGGGTAGATTTTGATAGGTCTAGCTCTTTATACCAGGGTTTTTTCTGAGTTCTCCTGTCGTTCTCCCTCCACAAAACCAGACATGCTAAATTTAGATCCATTCTAAATTAGCTAAGAAAAGGCTTATAGTGAAATATAATTTGAGGTAACTTGTGGTGCTATTTCCTTAGGGCTTTGAAGGAGATAAAACAGCTAATAGATAAAGGACACCACAAGAAAGCACTACTAATGCTGAAGAAAACCCAGAGAAAATGGCCAGATGAAGCCATTCTTTGTGCCGATACAGTGACCCAAGGAAACCTGTTGTATGTATCTTGTGTACTGTCAGTAACATCTTTTCATTTGCCGTGGGTATCTTGTCAGGAATAGACCTTTTTAGCTTGGGTGTACTGTAATGTTTTCCCATTTCAGACCACATTTCATTCTCTTGAGAATAAGATTCTTTGTTTGAGTTGTATCCTATCATAAAACAATAATTCATGTGTCTTCTCATGCACAACCATTAAACAAAAAATAATACTCAAGGGAATAACACCTGGTTTGAAAGTATTTTTATATTTTATTTCATTTTATTTTAGTGATGAGGAGAATGAATCAGAAGAGGATGGAAAGGATAAAATGGTTGCAGAAAAGCTGTCCATCTTGAAGGCTATCTTCCTGGGTTAGTTATACTGTGCAACCTGAAAATTTTCTCATTGGCATGATTTGCTCTGCATGATTTTTTCCTCCCTCTCTCTCTCCCTCCCTTCCTTGCTTCCTTCCTCCCTTCTTGCCTCTCTCCCTTCCTTTTTTCTTCCTTCCTTCATTCTTTCCCTCCTTGACTGCAAGCTGCTCTGCCCTCCCACTTATGTAATCAAAGACCATTTTTCTTTGAATTAGTCTTACGTAATATCTTAACTCTGTGACTCTACTGTGATTCCACAGCATCAGATGAAGAAACCCCACAAGAATCAGTTCCACAAGAGGGAGAACTTAACCCTGAAGCTCTTCTTGACGCAGCCAATCAAAATACAGATGACAATGGTGAAACTAACAGCAATGGATTAGTGAATGAGATCAGTAAACAACAGCTTGTTGTTCAGTATCTACAGGTACAATGTATAGAGTACAACTGTTATCATGGAAACAGATTTTTCTTATACCATTGAAAATGCAGCATGTTTTTCATATTTCAGACCATGTGTCATTCCTTGAGAATAACATTCTTTTTTTGAGCTGGCATATTATTCATGTGTCTTCTCATGCAAAAGTACTGTTTAACAAAGAATCTTATACTCAAGGGAATGACACATGGTCTGAAATAAAAACATGCCCAAGGTAGAGAGGTCCATAGCTTAACCTTTCTTAAACATTTTCTAGGATTATGTCAACTTCCAAACACAAATGGAGAAAACTGTTCCAGTTATTTGCCAACTTCTGGGATCCAAAACAATCAGTGATGTTTCAGAGTCCATTGAATTCTTTGTGACGGCTTATGAGTTTGGACTAAGGAATGCTATCTTTGGGGTGCGCAGGATGCTAGTACTGATATGGTCCCGGGACACTGCTGTTAAGGATTCTGTGGTTGAGGCCTATAAGGGGTTATATCTTGATCCACCTGGGTCTAATCAAAGGTACCACTACATTTGAAAAAACCTGACCAATCATATATGATGTATGGTTTGAGCTAGTGTATTATATTTTTTGATTGATGGAGGCCGAAAACCCAGATCAAAATATTTCAAATAAAGTATGATATTTTCTTGTAGAACTAAGACAGCTCTCATAGTAAAGAACATGATAGCACTGACACAGGGTGCATCTATTGGTGATCTGACCTCACTGGAAGAACTGGTGAGTGGAAAATAAAACAATTGCTGGATCCCAATCAAGTAAAAGGAGAGGGATCGAAGCATGGCTGAAAATAACAGCTGGTCAGTCTCCAGTCATGTGGCCAGCCAAATTGAATTTAGCTCTGTCATACCTTGTTTCTGAGTTGATGTTCCTAGTCAAAATAACAAGGCAAAGATTGCGACAAGTTGTGATTTTGGCCAGAACTTTCCAATGACCACCAGCTGTTATTTTTAACCATTAAGAAGGGGCTAGAATGATAGGACGGTATATTATCAATGACTATCGTAATCATATCATAAGATAATGGAGAATTCGTTTGTTATCAGATGAGTGAGCTGATGAAAGGCAAGCTAATACCTGGTCCTGTTATTAAACTGTTATGGGAGAAGTTCACTATGAAGGTAAAGTAAATCCTTGTCTTGACAGCACAGCATGAACCAGTTCATTCTTCAACAAGCGTGTTCATCAGGAATTGGTTTGCTGCTTTGTTCACAAACTGAAGAAAATGATAGAGAGATCTTGTATAGAAGAGGGCAATAGTCATATTTTTCAATATGCACATCCTCAGTATGACAGTGCGAGAGCGTTCACCATGCCTGTATCTTTCTCTAAAAGGATTCATTATCAGGGCTTCCTTCTGGTTTAATTTCTAGGTCTCTCAGACTACGGCTGAAGAAAGCCGTGCAGCTTTAATTCTTATAGGAATGTTAGCAAGGTGAGTGACCATGGTAACAGCTACTAGATGACGTCATTGTATCTTTGGTCTTCTCGTGATGTCACACAGTGCTATGGAATAAATTCTCAATGATTATGTAATGCTTTTGCGTACTTCTGTGCCATGCTGTATCTGAGGGTATATCTCATATGACTGTCACAGCATCTGCTGCTTTGCATCCATACTATTCCATAGCTTTCAACTCCCATACCATTCCAGATCTTCTTACTTAGATTGTCTCTTTCTTCCAGTGCTGAGATGGATGTCATTCGTAGCAATACTGATGTGTTGGTTAAAACCGGTCTGGGAACACGAGCTGAGGAAGACTTTTTGCTTGCACGGGATACCTGTGTTGCACTCCTAAAACTGAAGAAAACCAAGGTAAAGCACCAAGTTTCTGAGGGGGGGGGGGGGGGGGGGGGGAGGTGAGAGGCAAGTTCACCACTGCCACTGATTCATGATGTCAGAGCTCTTGATGCAGCATGATGTGTGAATGACCCCCACCCCACTCCCCTGAGGTATTCATTATCAACTCAAGTTTTTAACACCACCTTTTGTTTTCTCTCAGAGCTCAAGGAGCAGCACAGAGGAACCATTTCGTTTTCCATCTTCACATGTGATCTTTGAGCGTCTCACTCAGATCATTGTTGCAGGTGAGATAGATTAGACTTTAAAAATCCTTCAAAACTAAGTCAGGGCACAGCTAGCTAACAGCCAAATCACCACATTGGGTTTGGTGGAGGGAGGAGAACCCAGAAGAAACCCTTGAATCAAGAGAGACTCAACAACCTCTACCCACATGTGATGTCAAGTCAAGGAATGGAATAGTCCTCTTCACAGTTCTCTGCGCCATCTTGAAAGGTAGCCGTGCCTTTGCATCGAAGCAAGACGAACGGTACAGACATGTAAATAATATTATTGTCCAAGGTGTTGAAAAAAGGTCTCTATCATTGCAAGCTCACCGTTCGTCTCGCTTCGATGCAAAGGCACGGCTATCTTTCAAGATGGCGCAGAGAACTGTGAAGGGGACTATTTGATTCAGAGAGGATTTTCCACAAAATTGAAATAGTTTAATTTGATAACCTACATTAACTAACATTTTTGTGCATTTTTAAAGGAATTCGTAGAATTGAAGACCCTCACTGGATCCCTATGGCAGAGCAGGCTATCAACGTGATATACGCCTTGTCTGAACACCCTGATACAATCTGTGAAGAGATCATCAGGAAGCTTGCCGCTTGTTTGATTGACAAGGAAATCAGAGAGACACCCATACCAGAAGATGGTCAGGACACACAGACACAAGGTGCGAGACAGTAATTATAACATGCACTCTGATTGGTCAAAATACCAAGCATTTCATAAGAAAAATAAACTACAATTTTGCTTTTTACTATTTTAATTCCACTGGGAAAACTGCTGCAATAGTGTTTGGTTCAAGTCTGAGTTGGAACCATTAATTCATTCATCAAAATCCTGTTTGAAAAAATCCATGTGTATTCTCAATAGATGACGAAAATGGCCCACAAAATGATGTTGTTGCAATGAAATCATGTCATTCCACAATGTTGGCACGCTTATTACACCTGAGTGGTCACGTGGCTCTGCGTCAGTTGATTCACATGGATTCAAGCATCCTAAAAGAGATCAAGAGACGACAGTGCGTACAGGAGAACGAGAAGGAGAAAGAAAGACAGAACAAGCAAGCAGGAAAGGGGAAAAGTAGTAATAACGCTACTACTTCTACAAATACTACCAAGGTAACATACAGTGGTGCTTCTATTAAGCCTGGTTCTCACTAGAGACGCATGCAACAGCATG
The DNA here is from genome assembly GCA_023349425.1 of Anthopleura sola. Taxonomy (NCBI): domain Eukaryota; kingdom Metazoa; phylum Cnidaria; class Anthozoa; order Actiniaria; family Actiniidae; genus Anthopleura; species Anthopleura sola. Next base: position 4,329,361 of record JALHLI010000021.1, read on the forward strand.
GAAAAGAAATCTTTTGTTTTCTTGCATTTCCATTTGCGATTGCATCACTTGTTTTCATAGTGAGAACAAGCACTTGGTGTTGCATCTGCCATGACTTTAGATCAGCCCAGAGTTTGTTTCAGGGTTCGATCTGTAAGTTAGCTGTGCCTGACTTAGATCAGCCAAAAGATTGTTTCAGGGTTCGATCTGTGAATTTCATGTAATTGCCTCTCAAGGAAATAAATGAACTACAGTAACACTATGGCTAGTATTTTGTTTGATATTACAAGAGAAATCAATGGCAAATGTTTTTTCTTGTTTTGACTCAGGATACCACAACTAATGAAACAGCTGAGGAAGAAATGGGACTGACAGGTGCTACATCAGATGATGTTGAAACTGAGTACATCAGGAACATATGTGAACAAGACATAGTAACAGGTAAAAATGGCAGAGAAAAGGCCTGAAAACACAATTTAATTTTAACCATGAATTTTATCCATTCTGATTGGCTGAATTTTCATTTGGTTGACAGGTCAAAACCTTCTAGCTCTTCTGCGTCCACTGTTGGTCTTCGTATGCAGTAACCCAACTAAATTCAAGGATCCCGGCCTGCAGGCTGCTGCGGCACTGGCTTTGGCTAAGTTTATGTTGGTCAGGTAGGAATACAAAGACCTATGTATAGACCCATTGCAGCACGTCTGAACGCAGCTCAATTTGGAGGACAAAATAATAGGTTCCAATAGACCATTTTCGAGATACGCGAGCGCTTTCAAAAACATCGCATTTTCGGGTCAATAGCGCGCGTGGTCTACGCCTGCGATGTTTTTGAAAGCGCTCGCGTATCTCGAAAATGGTCTATTCTCAGGAGATTGAAATTCTTTTGTTTTAAGTGTTATAAATGTTGGTGAGAATCTGGTGAGAGTTTGCAGTGCCGCATGGAAGGGGTGAGGGATGGACCGCATTAACTTTAAATATGCCTTCATTTTTACTCATTAATTTTTGCCCGGTTTTTTTTCCAGCTCTCAGTTTTGTGATGCTCATCTTCAGTTATTATTCACGATTCTAGAAAAGGTAACTGCTTTAATTCTATGATACCTAGTCTTCATTCTTGGAAATAAATGGTTTTTATTTAATCTTGAATGTTTCTTTTTCTTGTTGCATAACTTAGAGAAAATTTTATTAAACTTTGGAACATCACGCACTTGACCGTCAAGGCACGAAATTGACGCTATTCGTTAATCACAGTGCACAATATCACTCTTAAATCATGCACCGAACATGTCTGTGTGGTTTGTTTCAACTTGCATTAAAAAGTTAAATTTATTGAAGTTCTGTTTAATAATATGGTCATCTGTGTTTAGTCTCCCCAGGAAACCATTCGTGCTAATACCATCATAGCTGTTGGCGATCTGACATTCAGGTTCCCTAACCTGCTGGAGCCTTGGACCTCTCATCTGTATGCAAGGTAGGATGGAATGAACAACAGGAAAAAAATCTTTGCAAACGACCCACTTTTCCAGGGTTTTTGGCTGGTTTCCAAACGAAACTTTCGTATGGTTCTAGGAACCTTCCCACTTTTACTAGTATCAGGGTTTTTGGCTGGAAGAATGTTTGCAAACGACCCTCTTGTATATGGTTCAAGGAACCTGCCCAGCTTCAGCAGTAGCACAATTTCAAAACAATTGAAGTTTGATATTGTACAATGATAATCGAATATCGAATAAGCATCACTTGCTGTTTATTGCAGGTTGCGGGATGACTCACCTCATGTCCGTAAGAACACCATGATGGTGCTGACTCACTTGATTCTCAACGACATGGTCAAAGTCAAAGGTAACATTAGTGAAATGGCAACATGTCTAGAAGATAAGGACAAGAGGATCGCTGATCTTGCGAAGCTGTTCTTCCTCGAACTGTCTAAAAAGGTATAACAATGATAAAAAAGATGGATGGGTGGATGGATGGAATAAATGGATGGATGAATGGTGGATAATAGAGGGATGTGTTGGGGGATGCATGGGTGGCTGGGGGATGGATATATAGGACGACAGATGGACGAACAGATGGGTAACTGGATGGATGAGGGAAGGATTGGTGGTTGGATTGATGGACGAACGAGTCGATTATTGCGTGGGTGGCTTGGTAAAAGAATGCATTCACTGACCAATAAATACTTAATCTACAGGGCAACGCCGTGTATAACGTACTACCAGACATCATCAGTAGACTATCAGACCCTGACTGTGGGATCGAAGAAGAGCCGTTCAGGAACATTCTAAGGTAACGTCGATCTGTGCCCTGACTTTGATCAGGTTTTATACTGACTTAAATCCTGTGAGTGCGCATTCCTGATGAATTACAATTTTAACTCAAAGACCTTCATAAAATTCTCAATAAAAATTTTGTTTCGCAGGTACATGTTATCGTTTATTCAGAAAGATCGACAGTCAGAGAGCCTTGTGGAAAAACTCTGTCACCGATTCAGAGCAACAAGGTACGTACCCCTCCCCCCAGAAAATATTTTGTTGACACCTTGTATATACAGACTGTAACCACTCCCTAAGTTGTGCTCATAGTAAAAGGTTCAAAACAACTAACCCTATACCCTGCCCACAGAGCAATCCTTAGATTCACCAGTAGTAAGTCTATCAGAGGAGGTTTATTTCTACAAACTGATTCTAGTAACAGAGGGGAACTGAAATCATGTTTGCAGAACTTTATTAAATTACAGGCACATGGTGCAACATCGTTCCTACTTCAGCAACACTGTCTGCAATACTGCGCACAATGTTGTACCTTGTGTCCGCGCCTTTAGAGACTTCCTTCCCAGTACTTCCGTTTCCACAGGAAGCCCATGTGCCAATTCTCTTATTTTGAAACAAAGGAACTTCTCGGATTCATTTTCTATTACCGTTTCACAGGTGTGATCGACAATGGCGTGACTTGGCTTTCTGTCTGTCTCTTCTCCCTTACAATGAACGAGCCATACGTAAACTGAACGAGAACTTCGGCTGCTTCCATGACAAGCTGAGTGATGAAGATGTGCACCAGTCTTTCATGACTATCGTTGGAAAATCTAAAAAGTTTGCAAAAATAGAATTGAAGGTAGGTTAAAACGGGAATACTGGAATAAAAAGCGCGCGAAATCATTACTTACCACCCAAAATGCTGAGTCAGGATATTCTTTGACCAATCACAGCGCACGAGATAGCTGCTCATCCAATTAAAATGCTCAGATATGGCACTGTCACGGTCAACGTCACGGCACTTCCATACACATGACTATCAGGTGCTTGCACATTCCATGTTACCTTGGATTCCAGAGGGGCTTGTCTTTTATAGGGAGGCAAGGAACCTCTGGCACCCAGGGTAATTCCATGTGCGCTCCCAGTCGTTTTTCAAATCTGACGCCCTGACATGAAAAAGCTACAAGTCTTGAAGATAACCTTAAAGCGCACAACAAAAGAATGTTCGCTCGGTCATAATGACACCAAATTCTGTTTCCTAATTTACGACTTTGTTTTATCAGACTCTGGTAGAAGAGCTCGAACAACGTATTGAAGAGTGCCACACCAAAGGAATGGACGACGAAGCTGGGTACGAGCGCGCTTCCAAAGTATCAGGAGCGGCTTCTAAGACCAAGAAAAGTGTTTCCGCCACACCTTCAGGTTAGTTGAGCGATAAGTTCAGTTTACAATTTTGTTGCCTTAACGACTAACTTAACCTTTGAAATTCAAAGGAAAATCTACTCGGTCTCGTAAAGGCGTGACACCTTCAGCAAGACGGCGCAAGAAGACAGTCAACGATGACAGCGATTCAGACGAGGAGCCCGCAACAGCTTCCAAGAAAACAGCGTGTACGCCTCGAAACCCGCGCGTTCGTCCACCCAAATCAGCCAAAAAACAATCCACTAAAAAACGCAAGCAATTGCCTTCTTTCGAAAGCGAGGATGACGATGATGATGTTGAATTGTTCGACCTTGATGAGGAAGACGAGGATGATGGGGGAATCAGCGATGATGAAAATGCCGAACCAGTCCAGGAAAACGCTAAGAATAAGCGTTCAAAAAATACGAAGAAAAACATGGCGAACGGTAGTACCAGTACAGCAAAGAGTCGAAGCATCAGGACATAGCCTCCGGGATACCTTTATGATCAACTGTAAATAAGATCCTAAAACTTATTTTTAACTTAATAATATCTAATGCATGGTAGCCACATTCCTGTTATTGGGATACCTGTGTTTTAAAAACTTGTCATCATTCCTACTCCACCACACAACGCGCAAAAAAACTTGTTGTTGCGCACGGGGTGGTATTACGAGCCGACTTCGCTCCGCAACAACGCGACAGGTTGAACGATTTCCGAGCCTTAACGAAAAAAAATGCCATGAGTCTTGTGCCATTCCCTCTCATTCGTTGCCACACAGGGGACCTAGTAAGCACTTTGTAGTTTCGAAATGCATGACAATTGCCTCCGCAGTGTATACTATATAGTAGATTTTCAATTTCTAAGATGTTTGGCCATAGCAATTGTGTTGACATGATTAGTATTAAAAATTCAATCATAAATTGCATCATTTTATTTCTGTGGTTATTACCTTCAGGATCAAGTGTGGCTTGGTTGGTTAGTGTGTGCTTGCTAAGCAAGAGGTCCATAGTTTGATCCTCAGTGACCTCACACACTTGTTTTGAGGAGCAAGTGTGGCTTGGTTGGTTAGTGTGTTGCCAGCTAAGAAAGAGGCCCATAGTTTGATCCTCAGTGACCTCACACACTTGTTTTAATGAGCAAGTGCGACTTGGTTGGTTAGTGTGTTGCTAGCTAAGAAAGAGGTCCATAGTTTGATCCTCAGTGACCTCACACACTTGTTTTAAGGAGCAAGTGTGGCTTGGTTGGCTAGTGTGCTGCCTGCTAAGAAAGAGGTCCATAGTTTGATCCTCAATGACCTCATTCGTTTTTACAAGTAAGTGTGGCTTGGTTGGTTAGTGTGCTTCCTGCTAAGAAAGAGGTCCATAGTTTGGTACCCAGTGACCCTGGCTTGGTCGAGTAAAGCTAGACTAGGATATTATAGGAAACCTTGGGCACAAACACCTTGATTATTATGGGTAATACAGCATTGCTCGTACCCAAGCTAGACCAGAATGCACCTCGTCCTTCACCATTGGGTCAAATCCACTACTCAGCACAGCTTTTTACTAATTTTTATTTTCAGATGTATAATTATATACTAAAAATATCTTACTGAAAAAATTCTTCCTATAAATATTATGTGGTGTTCAGTTTAGATTACATTTTTGATATTTTATGGAAGACAACGTGAAGTGAAATTGGTTTGTGTTATTTGACGACGCCGCCATTTTCACGCCAATCTTCCGAGCATGCGCAGTGCGGTATTGCTGTTTCGATGCTATTTCAAAGTCTCATCATTATTCACTTATATTACTAGATTTAGTTTCCTACAAAATAGTTATCAATCAAACAGGTCCACTCCAAATAGACCATTTTCGAATTCGTCAAATACCGCTGTACGTGTTAATGTTTACAGACTCATTTACTCAGGGTTAGCCTTATTTCAGTGTTAAAATATTCACAAATACCAACGGTAAAGTAAAGAATGCACAACTTCAACAATAAAACACTCACTGGAACACAAGGATATTTTTATACACGATAGACGCGCTAACCCTGATCAACAAAACTTGAGTATTAAGGCCCGTTTACACTGGCGATTTTAAGTGCGATTTCGGTCATACAGGTCAAGAATGATAAAGGATTAAGTTGTAAAGTTTTATCCAGGACACCAAGATTACCTGGACAAATGTCTCTTTAGAAACAACGCAATTTTTTTTTTTTTTTTCAAAAATCTTCATTGTAAACGAGAAACATTTTACGAGAAAGAAAAAAACGAGAAACCAACACCGACCAAGCATCCCGATTGAATAGCCAACCACGAGATCTGTGATATAACAGGGCATAAATCTTTCTTTTGAAGCTCACAGAGCAAAGGCCTTTGGGTTGCCATGCCAACCATTAAAGACCCATTGGTGACTGCCAGTATAAAGTACAATGCCATCATGAAAATATTGTTATGAACAAGATACGGACTGCGAATGAAATAAACAATCGCTACCACGCAGCCAATCCGTAGAAGTGACAGAAATAGATGTAGTGCACTCAGGAACTTTTTTGCTAGGGGCTTGCAGCACCACCTTGATATTGACCCCAGAAGACTACCAATGATGTCCCCGAACTGGAAAATTCCTAACAATACCGTAGTTTGGTGCACTGTCCAAAATGGTGACTTATTGGACGAGTTGTGTTTCAGGGTTTCAAGGTGAACAATTTGAGCTACTGAAAGACAGTACCACGTGACCACTGCCACTAAAAATTCAGCCAATAGCAAAACAGCAAGTCGCTTGCATCGTTGTTTGAGAACCGTTGATACCGTGGAAGAAATGGTCACCCATCTAGGATTGTCGAAAGAGTTTTCAATGTCTGCAAACAGTAGATAGATACCGCTACGACTGAGCTTGATGACCGAAATAAAACCGATAAAGATGCCAAGAAATGCGGCAGGGAATACAAGGTAGAGGTTGAAAGCGTTGCTTTCTAGTATTGGCAAGAGCTCGTCTTCTTTATTTTCGATGAGGATCGCTGTCATCTGAATTATGGCGGGAAGAAGACACCCAAAACCTTCAAGAAAAAAATAAAATCCAAGGTTTGTTAATGACATCCATATACACATAAGATGCAAGGGAAATAGACTTCTTTACCTTGGGCGTAATGTTTTCCCATTTCAGACCACGTGTCATTCTCTTGAGAATAAGATTCTTTGTTTGAGTTGTATCCATATTCATGTATTTTCTCATGCGCAACAGTTAAACAAAGAAATGATATTCTGGGAAATGACACGTGGTCTGAAATGGGACAACATTACACCCAAGCCGATGAGGTCTATTGTCTGCTTTGTGAGACATATCATCATGGACGCTTAAGTGATGTAATTGACCCCACTGGGTCTTTTAATGCATAATTGGATACTTGATTACATGGTCTTTATGCAGTCTTATCATCATTCTCCTTGAAACTTTATTTCATAATGCAATTAGTAGTGGTCCCAATATGTGTGCCGAGGTACTCCAGCAGTCATTTTGAAGAAAAAGCATAGACATTTCAGAGCAAAGCTCGCATTTGCGTGATGTTGGTAACAATTATGGAAATCATCACCATCAACACCACCATCATCATCAACACCACCACTTTCATCATGATAATAATCAACGAACATCTTAAACAGTATTTTACAGAAGGGTCTTTAGAACGCATCTCAATAAATTGAAGCTACCCTCAAACGGCAAACGCGCGTACATACTGAGCAGCATTGCGCGCAATATCGCAGGACAGGTTTGCTGAAGTAGGATCGTTTCAGTCTACTTCAGCAACATTGCGTGCAAAGTTGTAACGTGTGATATGGCTCGGAACATTGATTGCCTGCAACAATGCGCGCAATGTTGCACCGTGTGTGTGTAAGGTTATTTCCCTCGACAGTAATCACAAAGGGAAACTTCCTGGAGACCCTCTGTGAGGTGGAGAGGGTCGCAAAAGATACGAAAAAGACTTTTGTAACCGCAACTAACCTCCTCCAAGACGAAACAGCAAGCTACTTTTTCCACCAGGAAACAAGAGAACCATCCTATCGGCAGTCGCGAGGGCAAACCCAGTACCCAAGCCATTCACGGAAACTAGTATATAGATGACGTAATCAGGATATGAAACCCTGAGTACCGACAAGACAGGGAAAACAGCAACCACGCCTGCCATTAGTACGAAGCTCGCGGTGATTGTCGGGATGAACGAAAACCATGTTTTCTTGCCAAGAAAGACCATCGCCATGGCAACGAGCAGTGAGGCATAATGGCAGGAACCTGGAGGATGGAATAACGGAAGTTGTAACACAGTGGGGGAGAAATTTAATTCATTGGAATCAGTGAAGGGATACTAATGCGTGTGTTTTGAATAATGAATGAACAATATCTTTGAATATGCTATCGTATTTTTTCTTTAAACTTCGCATGGTGAAATAAGAACGTCATAGAAGTTCCAAGAGCAAATAAAAAATTTGGGTCATCGTTCTCGTTTAGGAGTGGGATGATATCAAAGTACAGCCCTTTTCTCGTTGAACATCGCTTGCGCAATACATACACGGTCGAGCAGTAGTCATTTCTTTGTAGAAAAACTAAATAAATTGCTAAATATGGGGGGAAACTTTCCAGTAAATTATCTCTTGGCCTTTAACTATGTTGCCGAAAGTGGTTCATCAAAAAATGTCTTCTGAAATGAAAATGAAATCACCAATCTATGATTAGCCGAAAACGTTTTCAGACTATATATCATGCAGTGTAATCAATCCAGCAAAGAAGTTTACTTGAAAGGAATAAGCAAGCTAGCTATCGTAGCTTCCCTAATCCTTAATCATTCTTCAGTTCTTTTAATCCTTAAAATAAATATAAGCAAATAAATAAATAATGTTTTGAATTCTAGGGTTAATTTCAACAGAGTAACAAGAAAATCTTTTAATCTTTCGATTCATGATATGTGAGTCGGAACTTTTGATTTTTTAGCTCGAGTGGTCTTGCGTTAAATTATCTTATTATAGGGATTATGTTGGATGGTTTTACTGAATTAATTAGTCTCCTCAAGATCATTAAACTGCTCCACAACATGATTAAGCCTCGCCCTGTGAGCTTATGTGGCTTTATTCCCTGCCATCGCTTTCGTTATGTTATTCCAGCTCCAAGAATTCCACGAAGAAAACAACTAAATAACACTACTGCCTGTGCATGTACCTGCCGATACCAGTTCAACCGGTAGAACGAGTATTTTCTATCGTATCGTCAATTATTTTTTTAAACACAGCTGGTGGTTGAATCAGGCATAAATAAGACGTCGAAATTCTTTGATAATTCTAAAAGCAAGGCAGAAATACGCCGGCAAAACAAGAATAACGATTATGTTCGGTAACCACAGCTTTTAGGGGAAAATGGAAAGATAGTGCGATACGATAGTAAGGAACCTATGACGTAATCAATGGTTAGTTCTCCTGATTAAACTAAACCGCATTAGACACAATATATAAACCATGGAATATTGTAATAAATAGTTCAAAATTGTATCTTTTTTTCTTAAATAAGTGCGTTTTTAGTTTCTTTTGAATGTATTAAAAAAATTTTCCCCCTTCAATAAATAAAGACTCTGTCACTTTCGAAAATGGACCATTACTGTACCGTCGTCGCAGGTGTGAATTCAATATCTATCACTCCTACTTGACAGAGTAAAAATAAGAAAGATACTTATCGATTATTTACAATTTTTCCTACTCTTAATATAGCGAAAAACGGCTAGGAATAAATGCGTTCTATATTTAAACCCCGAGGAACGAATTGTTATTAGAATTAGACATAGTCATGGCAGGAATAAACTACTATTACGACCCCATGGTTGCTACATGCCTTGGGATGTTTTTAAATTGTATGTGTTGGTGGGTTATTACCACAGACACTTCATTTTGATGTTACAGAATTATGATCACTAAAGTCCATTCATGATATTGTGTTGTAAATATTTTACTTGGCGAGAAGTTCACTGTTGAAAGAGATAAATAAATGTCTGGATACTACTAGTATTGCAAATGCATGAACAAGTGTAGAACCAAATTATCAGTACTTTCAGAATTCAGTAAAGCATTATTTTTTGATACGCAGCGAGCACTGCTTTGATAATTATGAAATCATTTTCCCACAGGTATCGCACAATAGGTTCAGAACCCTGCAGGCTTTCATTGAAACTCCGAGCAGAAACGTTTTTCTGCTTAAACGATCATGAAACCAAAATATCTTTTTCACCGCGCGCTCGTATGTCTTACAAAAACGTTACAACGAAAAAATAAAGACCTTTACTTACCCAAGATTGGCAAGACCTCGTCACCTAGAATTTCCCTAAAAAATGCCACGCTGATATAAATGGAATTAAACGAAATTGCACAAGCAAGACCGATGAGAAAAAAGTACAGCTTCTCGCGTAACGAGAAGTGAGAATTCGTTGGTAGTCTGTTGTATGGAGAAAGCGAAAAACCAGGAGGATTCTTGAGAAAATCATCCTGACCCAACAAATCATCAGCGCTGATATAAAAGTTGATAGGAATACCATCTGATGCCTGTGTTGTTGTAGAGGTTCTGCTTTTAATACTGCTGAGTCTATCAGATGATACCGATGTTGCACGAACGGAGTCCATCGGTGCTCCTGTTGTGTGATTAACATACCTGATCTCAGTACCGTCAAATAATATGTAGCCAGCATTGATCTTTTTGTCAGATTTTGAACCCTTCACTTCGGTAAAATCTGGACTTGTTTCGTGACTTTCTGGTATGGCTGGCAACTTGAACTGTTGATACGACTGTGGAATAGTAAATGTTAAACTATTGTCGTCAGACAATTCAGAGCATGTGTCTTCAAAGTCGTCTTCTGTCTTCTTGGATTCTGGTTCTTCATTATCGCTGAAGGTCTCATGGAATCTGATACTTTGATCAAGGTTATTGAGTGCCTCGAGTTCATCATGGGTTAAGGAAGAAAAAGCACGACCTTTGGAGTCGAAAGTGCTCATGGCTTGAGCACTGATACGCCTTCTTTTACTCAGAAAACCAAGATTTGTAATCCACAGATTTCGAACTAAGAAAACACTTTCCAACTGAGTGATCACTATTCTATGCCTTTTCAGCACATAGCATCATCTGACTTTTTCCATATCATGAAGCCAATTAAATTTCTATATCATGTACTTTATGAAATCGAGACGTGTTTCTGTATATCCTCTTGCTTGGTTCCTTGGTGATGTACAAGACATTCATATGTTGCTAATGCTCACAAATGTCAGAAGAGTGTACACTTCGAGCGATAAAACCTTCACTCTTCTCTATAGGACATGACAGGGTCCGAATGACGAATTGAATAGCAGACAAGAGAAGACCAGGACAGCATGACATTCAATTTGAATAGGACAATAAAATGAATAATAGATTCAGTCTTTTATCTTGTAATACGTTTGTCAATCTAAATTCAAATTCAACTGTCTTGTGTGGAGCTTTTAGTACGTGGACTGATGTACCTTATGTTAAATATTTTCCTCTTTTCCATTTGCAGTAGTTACAGCAAAGTGCTATTGTAGTAGCGTGATATATTGCCTTCATTGAAGCGAAGGATCGTAAATCAAAGACGTTATCCCACCAGACTAAACAGCGGTAAAGGAAAGCTAAAACAGCTTAAATAAGAACAGATTTAATTCTTCTGCGGGATTGTCTTCAAAAATGCAACCAAAAAAAAACCTTTGCAACAACATTTGACGGTACCACTGTCACCTACAATTTCGACGAAAATGTCACTCAAATGTTTCACCGATTTGCAGCTCAAATGAATGAAAATTAGTACTTTATGGCTTGCCAGAGTGCTTCTATTTTAAAAACGGAAATGTTTGATGACTATAAAGATTTCAATTTCAGATCAAAGCCACACCATCTTGTGCAATATGGTCTTCGAAGTGTTTCTTCCTCAATAAAGGTTTGGATTGAGATAAAAACGTCAGGAAAATTGACAATTCTTTACTAATCAATAAACGGCATACTTTTCTCTTGACAAATCAATTAAACAAAGTCTATTTATAGTAAATGTGTTGTTTTGATTAAGTTCCTTTATTCTTATTCGATTGTCACGCCGTGTCTTGTACTAGTGCCAATAAATTGAACGTTTGACGACTGCATTATTGATGAAGTAGTTGATTTTCTTTCTTTCTCAGTGCTTCTTGGCTTTTATTTCTTGAAACTTGAAAGTTATTTTTGCGCTGAAATACTCGCAATGCAACATCATGACAGTAGAATGAAGTAGGTAAAGTCATATACTTTTCCCATGCGCACGCATAGAGTGAAAAGAAAATATCGAGAAACCGAGAGTCAACAACATCTGAAGAAAAGAGGATAAAAAAGTCGTACAAAAGATTCCGCACAGCTGCGATGAAGGAAATACGTATACTTCTAAAGTCATTTCCTCCATGAAAATGGATTTGTGGTTGTGATGCATTTAGACTGAAATATTTTACGTTTTGAGCAGCAAATTAAAATCCTTTGCAAAACAAAACGATTAATATATTTTTCTGTGCGTGGGAATTCATAAATGAACTAAATTTTTTATATTATTCCTGACATCTTTAGGGCTAAAAGTAGCTTCCGAAATTCCCTTTATTGTAACACATTTTCCCTTCAAAAGTTCATTGATTCTCTTGGCAAGATGTTGTGATCTGATTTGAGATTTTCCCCCCTCCTTTTTGGATTAATTTGCATCAAAAACCACATCCTTTCACTTGCATTACATAAACAAATACCGTGGTGTCTGACCAAAGTCGGCTTCAGGCAATTAGAAGCATGAATAACAGATTAAAAACAACTTCAATTTATAATTTAATCAGTACTAGATCTTTCTATTTCTTGACCTTGAACGTGACAAACATTAATGTCTACCAATGCAACGTGTATTCAAAATGAATATCAGTGTCAATCATGGAAGTGGTTATTTCAATCAATCGTTATGGAATGTTGCTCTGGTTTAAGGTATATCACTAAGGGCAACAAAATGTAACCCTGCAAATTGTTGCACGTGCAACATCATGGAGAAGGATGACACACCTCAGGGAGAAGGATGACACACCTCAGGGAGAAGGATGATACACCTCATGGAGAAGGATGGCACACCTCAGGGAGAAGGATGACACACCTCAGGGAGGATGGCACACTCAGGGGAGAAGGATGGCACACCTCATGGAGAAGGATGGCACACCTCAGGGAGAAGGATGACACACCTCAGGGAGAAGGATGGCACACCTCAGGGAGAAGGATGGCACACCTCAGGGAGAAGGATGGCACACCTCAGGGGAGAAGGATGGCACACCTCAGGGAGAAGGATGGCACACCTCAGGGAGAAGGATGGCACACCTCAGGGAGAAGAATGACACACCTCAGGGAGAAGGATGGCACACCTCAGGGAGAAGGATGGCACACCTCAGGGAGAAGGATGGCACACCTCAAGGAGGATGGCACACCTCATGGAGAATGATGACACACCTCAGGGAGAAGGATGGCACCTCAGGAAGAAGGATGACACACCTCAGGGAGAAGGATGGCACACCTCAGGGAGAAGGATGATACACCTCAGGGAGACGGGAGACACATCTCAGGGAGGAGGGAAGATCGAGAAGAAAATAATGGGAAGAAAATCTTTAGCCCAAAACAGTAGGAAGACATTTTTAACTGCCTCTTTTTCCCCGACCCATTTTTCATTGCCACAAATTTCTTTCAATGTTTTCATAACTGGAAAAGACAAAGCATTACATGATAGGGTTACGTTTTTTTATTTTTTCTTTGTAAAATTCTAAAAGGTTGAAACGTGCAAATCTTATTTGCATAGTTAATCTGTTCTTGAAACCTTTTTATGGCACTGGGTGACCTTGCATATCCGATTGTCTCCTGGATAAAGCCTTGTTACTTAGCCATTATCTATGTGCCAAAATGGGATTAACTTTATATTTAATCTAGAATAATAGTCAATCATTGTATGCTTTGAAAAGGATTACAGCTAAAATGACCAACAAAAGCCCGTTTTTTAATAGCATTAATGCACACGTACAGTTATTTCATTGGTTTACAGACAATATAATAAGAAAAGCATAACTCAACCTATTATGTTGACGAGATTAGACTTAAACAAATTTAAAAACGCGATCGAGGACATATTTTGTACATCTCTAAATTTTTTTACAAATGCTTAATATTCTAGATTCTTGTGTCCTAGCTCCGCCAAAGTCCTGCATTTTTTCCCTTGTTCTTAATTTAGTCGCCTCTGGATAAAGACCCCCCTGCAATACAGCAAAACATTACAATTTGTTTCCCCTATTGCTCTTCTCCATTCTTGTGCATGGTGCTACCATTTGATGGTTTCTTTCTCCATATTATAAAGTTTGGTAGTACAGGTAATTTCATCCTTTTTATCCTTTCCAAGATCGTTGGCTGATACCAAACTCCTTTGTGCTTTCTCAGAGCATATGCCTCAGCTTTGAAAAGTCTTGAATATAAGTTATTGAACTTCTCACTTTCTTTCAAAGATTTGTCACGATTTCCAGTGACTGCAAGTCCTTGTCTTACAAGCTCTTCATTAACACAAATATTTCGACGAAAATATCCCTAAAATGTGCAATTAAATTTAATCAGAAAGGGAGTGGGGGGAAAGCAAAAGGATAGTTGCCATGTTGGAAGATGTAACAAAAAAATTCATTGAAAAAAATCTTTTGTCAAATTCTTCCAACATGTGCAAACAAAGGATAATACTATGATAAATAGAGTTTTGAGGATTTTGTGTGCAGTAAAGTAAAACTTAAGTAAAAGGGGCACTTCCACATCTAAATTTTGAATAAATGACTTCATTTACCCAACCCTATTGTTCTTTTAGTTTTTAAACCGAAATTTATCAACTGCAAGTGGCTCCCAGGCTAAAATCTTCGCTAATCTGGTTTTCATAATCATAATTGAGTCATATTATCCTCAAATACTTGAACTGTTCAGACTTTTGAAATCATTGGGGAGGTTTTCATCCAAGTACCCTTTTATCTCAACCCATATTAACTTACTCTCTTCTTGTGCACAATACTTGATATCTGCTGAGACTCCTGGTTGATTCCAAGAGGAAGGAACTTAATGTGGGAGTTGACAAGGTTATCTGTTAGCCACTTGTTACTTCCATCTCTGAATTCCACTCCAGCAAGAGCCAAGGAAAGATGATTACTTGATGGTTCTGGACAAGAATGGACCAGTGATAATGTTTGGGCATGACTTGTTAAAATGATTTTAAATGGCTGGTTCCAGAAAATATCCACACTTTTCTCATAGGGGTGGGATGTTTCCACTAAGCTCTAGAAACATTGCACAAGGTATATCTTCCTCAGACCCTCCCAATCTCTTGGAAATTCCAAACTCCCTCCATCAGCTCCATGGGGGAGGTATGGATATTTTCTGGAACTACACAATATACCCTCTTGAGACCTTCCCCACCCCTTGGACATTCCAAACCCCTTCAATGGGGGAGTTATGGATATTCTCTGAAACTACACAATGTACCCTCTTCAGACCCTCTCCAATCCTTGAAAATTCCAATCCCCCTACATGGGGGAGGTATGGATGTTTTGTGAAACTACAAAATAGAACTCTTCTCAGACCCTCCCCACCCCTTGACAATTCTAATCCTTCTCTGTGAGCATTCCCCCCGGGGGGGGGACTCCCTTATAAAGTTGGTAGGTATGCTCGACGGACCTTTTAGGGTCGAAAATAAAACCCTCTGGTACCTTTTAGGGTCTCGAAATGACGCCGTACCTTTTAGGGTCAATATTCTTTTATATGATGAATATACCTGAATATATGACAATACTTTGTTAAAGTCTGGGAATGTTTGGAAAGCGAAGTGTATTTGATGAAATTAGTCTATATTTATCAATTTAAAATTTAAAAAACTGTTAAATGTGGTCGTACCTTTTAGGGTCTGGAATCGATACCTGAATTAATTTATGCGTACCTTTTAGGGTCATTTTTCAATCCGTCCGTCGAGCATCCCTACCTATTTTATAAGGGAGTCCCCCCCCCCCCGGGGTATTCCCTCTGCATGTTTATATCATAACACCGAGACATACAGATGCATTAGTTAAAGGACATAATGATTACCATTGCTTTCTTTATAATTTCTAAAGGTAGATGTTGTGACTAATGGTATATGAAGCACTTCCAGAGTGTTGTGGTTTGATATGCCTTTGACTTGACCTCTGAGAGAAATCCCTTTAGTAATGAACTCTTTGGGAATATCATTAGCACTTCTGAACCAACTGAACTATGATAGAAAATAAAGAAAAATCAATTTTAACCTGAACCCTGAAACAACCTCTGGGCTGATCTAAGTCAGGGCATGGCTAACTCACAGATTGAACCCTGAAACAACCTCTGGGCTGATCTAAGTCAGGGCATGGCTAACTCACAGATCAAAACCTGAAACAACCTCTGGGCTGATCTAAGTCAGGGCATGGCTAACTCACAGATTGAACCCTGAAACAACCTCTGGGCTGATCTAAGTCAGGGCATGGCTAACTCACAGACCGAACCCAGAAACAACCTCAGGTCTGATCAAAGTATGGGCAGTGACGGGCACAGCTAACTTGTAAACAGTTATACTATGCATACCAAGTATGTCCTCTTTACTATGATTAGAATACCAGTTCCTGCAAGCAGCAATGTACCTGCCTTGAAAAATTAATGAAATTTTTCATGTTAGATTTCATATGAACAACATCCCCTCACCTCACCTCCCCTCCCCTCCCAAAAATATTTTGAAAAACCCTAAATTATATGCACAGAAACTTTTTTATTCAAAGTATATGTTGTTTACTACACATATTTTGGACTCCCTCAATAATCAAAGATCTAAACAGTTTATTGACAACAAATTGGTCATGTTATTTTATGGGCTCCCTGTGTTACATAAGTCTTATTGCCATTTCACAATGAAACAAAGCTTGTACTTCACCCTAAAAGCTCCTAGGTGATTATCAACGAAGTTAGAAGTCTTGGTAACGAAATCTTCATCTTTTTCCTCTTCTTTTTTGCTTTCAAAAAGAGAAGAAATAACTTCTGGTTTCCAAACCATACTACCTTTACATTTTCGTATCTATTTCCCAGAAAGCAATGCGAGGCATTTTTTCAAAGTGATGTTTTCCGTCAAATGTTCGGAAGCTCTCCGCCGCACATTCGTAAATTTTTCAAATTATTCTTATTTCAATTAAAAGGCAAAATCATGAACTTATTTGTTTGAAGTTGTAAAAATAACATATGGGAATGTTTTCAATGATGAAAGGTCTAAAAAAATTTTTTTTTAAATAAAGAAATCGTTTTGCAAAAGTCGGCTTTGACGTCGGCCTTTCTTCGAATTTCCGATTTCTTCCATATTTGGTAGTGGTTTCAAGGTTCGCGCCTCACCATGTGATCTACGTCGGTTGCACGTTCGTCGTTCAGATCGAACTTCAAAATGGCGACCAAGATGAACGGAACCAAACTGGAGTACGAAAAAGTCGTTATTTCTCTCGAAAATTGTCTCCTCCCGACCGAAAAACTTATCGAAACACCATCTATGAAAGATGGACTAAGTAAAGAAGTCGAAACAAGTCTAAGAATCGTAGGTTGTGAGTTTATCCAAGCCGCCGGAATCCTGCTCAAACTGCCACAGGTAACGAAATTACCCAATATTGATAGCTGGATTGCTCGTTTTATTTTAACACTTTCTGACTTGAATTCTTCTTTGCAAACCCTCAGGTAGCAATGGCTACTGGACAAGTTATATTTCAGCGTTTTTTCTATTCTAAATCGTTTGTAAAGCATGATGCTGAGGTAGGTTGAAATGTTCAATTTTTGTTCAAATTTTCGCAAGTTTTGCAAAGTGCTCGCTTCCGTTCAAGCGTTGGAGCAAAAAAAGCGAAAAAATTTGAACTTTATGGTTCTTCATACCTTTCTTTTAACCATTAACATTTGCTTTTTTACCCTGTTTTTGTAGTACAAAATAAAAATACACTTTTGAATTATTTTTATCCCACACGAAATGCATAAAATGTCACACAATTCAGCTATAATTTCCACCTAAGAAAAAAACACAAAAAAAAAAAAAAAATTGGGTTTACTGAAATGAGTAATTATCTTTAAGTTATTAGACCAAAAGTTTAGCATTAAGAATTCCCAATCAGTGTGTTTTTTCTAAGATTACATTAGGAATTAGGTTAGAAAATCTTTTAAAATTTCACTTTCCAAATACTTTAGTAAGTAAAAGTAAAACTTTGAACATGGTCCAAACATTATTTTTAAGATCAAAATTAATAGTATTTGGTCCAAACGAGGTCATTTGTAAAACATGCCAGAAGTATTACCAAAGTCCCTCTCCTCCCCTCCCCTCCCAACAGAAGAGAGCTAAGAGGTCAAGGTATTCATAGTTTGATGTCATATAGATGCTTTAAAGTATATCTGTTATCTTACCTAGGTGTACGCTATGGCGTGCATCTTCCTGGCTGCCAAAATTGAAGAGGCGCCACGGCGGATAAGGGATGTTATAAATGTATTCCATTACATCAAGCAAAGAAGAAACAACAGGTAAATATGTTTTCAATGTAGGGGAATAGTGGGGTTAAGGCATATTCTTGGGGTGCAACCATAAATAACAATGAAACAGCCGCCATCTGGCACCAAACATTGAAGCAAAACGTCACCGATTTGAATACAAATTTCAAAGTTTCTTGAGCTAAACTTTAAAATTTCACTTGCCAAACTTTAAAGTTTTACGTGCTACACATCAACGTTTAGACTTCAAACAAAGACATCCCACCAACAATAAGTGGCAGCTTCTCTTTCAAGTGTATTCACTTAGATGAAGTCGACAGTATATTTGCTCTCAATCTTCATATAAAAAATTCTTCATACCATTGTCCAAACTATTTGTAATTAAATATACTTTCGCCGTTTGTCTTCATAATCCCTGAGTTGCTTTCCAACTTTTTAAACCCTAGAAAACTCCTTTGGATAATTTTAAAAGCATAAATTGCTGTGAAAAAGCTTTAAATGTTTGAGGTTGATAAATGCTTCGACAAACAAGAATGCAAATGTTCTATTGAAAATGGCGTCCAAAAGAAATTAAGAGGCTGACCTCTGATGACAGAGACAACATTAGCCATAGCATTATTGTCCCTTCATCTGCAGTAAGAGTAGCCCTGAAAAAGTGCTTTTGTAACCACCAGATCTTTCCTGAATTAGCTTGACTGACCACAGAACAATACATTTAAAGTGAGGCTGGAGTAGACAATACAGTGAATTTATGGATAGAAAACTCAAGCCTCAACTTGAATCTATTGTTCTGTGGTCATTCAAGCGAATTAGGGAAAATTCTTTTATTAAATGCTGATAAATTAATTTATGTAGGTAAGATTGCATCTCGTAATTCTTAAAGATAAGTCTTGAAATGGATTTCATTATCTTGTACAAATTCTTTTTTAGTGCGCATGCATTTGTTTTGCTGATGTTTGTCCTTGTTTATTCATTCATTTATCCTTTAAGTTCATGACATGAGCCAACATTAAAACATCATCTTACTTAAATTGTATATACTTATAGTTTTTTACTATGTAGAATTTTAAGAATATATTTTCACATTGTACCATAATTAAATCAATATCTAGAATCTAGAAAATTAATGATAGTCATCAACTTTATTAATTTAGAGAGGGTGATACGTGACAGTTGCCAACTTAGCACTGATAAACTTGTAGCCCTCTTTTCTTTAATGTCTCTAAGACCCTGAATGGAGGTCCAGCCACCAAGGCTTGAGCTTAAAACCTCCCACACAGACCACTGCTCAACCAACTGAACCAACTGGGAGGCGGTTAATTTTTTATTTATTTTATTTATTTAGTAATTGTGGCTTATTATGACAATAATGTGTTCACCCAACTGACATATTCTTTCTTTCTTCCTCCCTTTTTGCATCGTTGTTCATGTTACCTCCACTCCAGCCTACGCGTGGACCACTACTCCAAGCACTCCATGTTGACCTTGCTCACCAAACGGCACTCTGATCTTCTAAATGACTGAGTGACTACCATGTGTGAGTCTGTTATCTTGGTCTTATCACTACTGGTCTTCACAGCTGGCCTCTAAACAACCAGGCAAGCTTACAAATAAGCCATGATGTGTATTGATTTTATTTCTAAATTGCTACAGTGTTTCATGTACGAAATTCTATAGCAAAATTTGACGCTGATATGCAACAATGTATTGTCACGTCTGGTATATTTTACCTGGATGTGAAAGTGTTTAAGTAGCGATTAGAGATCTTGGATAAAATATTTAGTTCATTACTAAGAAAGCTATGGCATAGTTTTTTTGGTTTAATGACAATTGTTTTGAATATGATTTTGAGTATTTACATAGCTTTCTTAGTAAATGAATTTCATTTAAAATGAACTTATGATTTGTCTTTGTGATGTGTGTAATATGTAAGATGCAAGGTTTTGGTAATCAAAGTATATGCAAGGTCAATCATTGATTAGTCTGATGCTAAATCATGAAGCTGTTTATCCTAATATGAGAGATGGAATTCTGCTTGCTGGACATAGAAATTCATCCTTACTAATAAACAAGGCTGTGGAAAGCAAAAAGAATCTTCAAAATACTGGTAAGTGAAAAATTGATGACATAAAAAAGCATTAGAAGATTGAATTATTTGGCATATCGCAGCAAAAGTAAAGGAACTCCAAAAGAAATATGAGTCCCTGATGGGAATTGAATTACCCTGCAAGCAGAGGTTCTTTTCTACCCCGCTAGGAAGCAAGAGAAAAAGGAACCTTTGCTGGCACCCACAATTTACATCCACATTTCTGGAGATAAAAAAATATGGGTTACCTAGATCAGAAACCAGTTTAAAACAGGTTCTTCTTCCTATATCATTAATTGCATGACAGAACAGTCACGCTTAAGTTATCGCCATGCATGCTCAACAGAATTGTTTGTAGGTGCTGGGGGTTCTGTTTCTTTTTGCTTCCTAGCAGGGTAGAATTTAACCAATGGCCTTTGGTATTCTAGTCAGATGTTAAGCATTGAGCTGCAGGAGACTATTGGTGAGCTAATGGTTTTTAACTCATGGTTATGTGAAGTGTAGAAATGAGTCCCTGTGTTGGGTCTGAATATGGAAATGTGTCACTCACTCACTAAGATGTTAGCAATCAATATTTAAGTAGTGTTTACAACATGAGCAGCTGTATTGTATCAGATCTACGTACAATCACTTGCTGAAGGAATATCAATCATGGGTTGTCTGCTTGATGCTTACGAACATTACACAAAATTCACTTTCAGTTTTTGTACCGATACATAAGCTGCTCAAAGCTTAAGATTGTTAAAGAATTAGCGAAGAACAAAATGAACAATGACAATGGAGTTTTGAAAAAAAATTGGCCAGTCTTGTCATCCAAATCAAGCAAAATCTGAACAAAACCTATACATTTATAGCATCAAACACAAGAATTCCTGTATCAATTATCAAGGATTTGCTCCAAAAAATAATCAGTGATATTTACGAACCTAAATGAAGACAGGTTGATTAATATTTGTGATTGAATTTGTATAGAATGTTCACTTATTTCATAGTGTAATTAAACAGTTTCTAAGGGAATATATTCATGTCTTCAAGACTTCTATATGAAAGAGTCAGCAACCAGGATCTTGTAGTGTTGTGACAAGGCCAGGATTAGGAGTGATAGAACAGGCATAACACATCAATAATTGTTGGCAGGAAATTCTTAACTTTAAACTCTCTGGGAAAGTTGTGTCTGTATTTCTACTACAAACAGGGGGAATATCAACAGGCAAGAGGCTTTATTAAGAATTGTTGCAGATAAAAACTAAATTCTCTAGATTCCAATTTTCAACCTGTGAGTAAGCTGTGCCCTGTCTTTGATCAGCCCAGTGGTTGTTTCTGGGTTTGATCTGTGAGTTAGCTGTGCCCTGTCTTTAATCAGTCCAGAGGCTGTTTCAGGGTTACATCTTTGAGTTAACCCTGCCTGGACTTAGATCAATCCAGAGGTTGTTTTAGGGTTCTATCTGTGAGTTAGCTATGCCCTGACTTCAATCAGCCAAGAGGTTGGTTCTATCTGTGAGTTAGCCATGCCCTCACTTAGATCAGCCCAGAGGTTGTTTCAGGGTTTGATCTGCGAGTTATCTGTGCCCTGACTTAGATCAGCCCAGAGGTTGTTTCAGGGTTTGATCTGCGAGTTATCTGTGCCCTGACTTTGATCACCCCAGAGTTTGTTTCAGGGTTTGATCTATGTGTTACTCTTGCCCTGAGTTGATCAGCCCAGAGGTTGTTTCAATGTTGAATCTGTGAGCTAGTTATCAAAATGTTGTTTTACACAAAACCATAGCATTTACCTTTTCCTAATAGGATTAAGCTTGCTATTATCTAGTTCGTAACTTGCACAAAAAACTTACCTTGTACATTCAAATTTAACATGAATTTTCTGGGTTAAAACTTCAATCATCATAACTTTTGAAAGCATGAATCTATACGGTCACTGACAATTTTATTGAAAGATATTAATGCTAGTCCACTAGTCTGGGACTAGTAAATCTTTGCTCTGGGCTACTGAAAATACTCAAGTTTCGAGTTCTCTTTTGCAATGAAGGTCCATGAAATTTCAAAGTGTTTGTATTGTTGAACTTGTGAATTCTTTACTTTACTATTGGTATTCATGATTTTTGTGACGCTAGAGGCTAAATGAGGCCAACCCTGAGTAAATGAGTCTATAATCAAGGAACACAGCAGTATTGTACCAATTTGAAGGACTCACTTGTCCATGGGTTTGTGGGGGTTTCGAAGGTTACAAAGAGAAATTATTTTATTGCCCATAATTTATTCTTCTGGTCTACTGGATTTGTAGTCTAATGGACTTACTAGCCCATTGCCTAATACCTGAAAATGTTTGTATCAAGCACTGTCATGTAAGACGTACAGGATCAATGCGTGTTATGGATCTAACCACGCATAGGCAAATCATGATCATCATCAGCAGCAACACCTCCTCCTGCTCCTCATCTTCCTTCTCCTTCTCCTCCTCATCATTGCTTGTTAATTTATTCTTATCCCTGACGTCTCTTCTGTTTTATTAGGGAAAAGATCTCCAATCATCATGGTCTTTGCAGTGGATACACTCGTCTTGATGATAATTATGATGCTCTAAAGAATCATTCTTTCTTCTCTTTGCTCAATATTTTTCAAAGGATTTTAAAATTCCTATTAGTTTTATCCAAGATCTCTGTAATCATTGCAAGAACAAGTCAGAAGCATTGATCAAGTCCTAAGTTCTCTTTAAAATTTGAATGATATTCTAAGAGAATATAGTACTTCATCAAAATCTACCTGTTCTTGGAAGACCATTAAACATTCCATGGCTTTACCTATAGTAGGTGTTAGTGATAGAAATGTAATTGTAAGATTTGTATAAATATCAGAGGTTGCAACATGGATTACTGGAGTACAAGTTTGACGCAGGCTGGAGGTAACAAGGAACAGTGATGCAGAAACACTTATTGATGCATAACTTCATGTGTAGTATCAACTATTTCTTGCTACAGGACTATACAACATATGGAATACATGGGAAATACTTATTTTAATCGCAAGAATCTGGTAGTTAAAGCAGAGAGAAGAATTTTAAAGGTAAGTACTAAGATATTAGTCAGATTTAGCAGAGGCAATTTAGTCAAGATATTAGACAATGTAAGAGTCGTCCACTTTCTTTTCCTCTCTCTTCTATGGAAATGGTAAGAGAATCACCTGTCTTGTAAAATAATCAGCCTTTATCATCATGACAATTGGCATCACCAACGTCATGTATCATCATCAGCAGCAGCATGTATCATCACCATCATAATGTATCCTTATAATCATGATCACGTCTGTCATGTTTCAACATCATCACCTTTGTCATGTATAATAATCAGCATGTATCATCATTTCATTCACAATCACTACCATCATGGATTGCCAGCATCACCATCAGCAAGTATCATCTTCATCATCACCATCCTAACATATCATCATCACCTTCGTCATCACCACCATCACCACCATCACCACCATCACCACCCTTATGTATCACCCTCATCTTCATTGTCAGCAAGTATCACCATCATTATCATCATCATCTTCATCTTCATGTATCACTGTCATATCTAATTCCCAATGGCAGACTTGTATTCACCAATGTTCTTTGTATTGTATTTTATTCAACAGGAACTTGGATTCTGTGTACATGTTAAACATCCTCATAAGGTGAGACACTAAAGATGAGCATTTAGAGACTACCTTTAAAATTGTTCATGATTTTTTGCTCAAAAAAATTCCAATTCAATGCCTCAATTGCAATTGTATTAATAACTCTGTTGTAATCTTTCTGTTCTAGATTATTATAAATTATTTGAGAATATTAGAATGTGAAAATAACCAAGAGTTAACAAGATTGGCTTGGTAAGTTGAATAAGCTTCTTTCTGATTCAGCTAACAGTTCTTCACAGTCCTCGTTCTTTTAAGAATAAGAGTCTTTGTTTGAGTTGTATTCATATTCATGTGTCTTCTGATTTGCAACCATTAAACAAAGAAATGATACTCTAGGAAATGATGCATGGTCTGAAATGGGAAAACATTACGCTCAAACTAAAGAGTCTTGAAATTATTTATCATCTTAAAACTGATGTGATGTTTTAAAGGCATGAGCACTGCTACCGTGAGCTTATAACACAAGGCCCGAAAGAAAGTGTTGAGTAATGTAAGGGGGGGGGGGGGGGGGGGTGATTGTGAAGCTTCCCTGAGAAAACCCCTGGATCTGCAAACAATATACTTGCAGGTTTATGGAAGGTCCCGGAACTAAACTCTGGGGCACCACCATTGATTCATATTCTTTAATGTAGGATATCTTAAAATTTGTTCCCATATCTTACATCATAGTGACAAAAGAATTATTTTTAACTACTTATAGGAACTACATGAATGATAGTTTGCGCACCAATGTGTTTGTCCGTTTCTCTCCTGAGACCATCGCATGTGCCTGTATTTTCCTGTCTGCCAGAAAGCTAAAGGTATATTTTTAAAAAATTAAGCAAAATGAGCGAAATTATAATTTTTGTCCTGACAAAAAATCACTTATTTTAATTATGTTGTTTACTTTTGTTTCAGATCTGTCTTCCAAACAAGCCACACTGGTTTGAACTCTTTGATGCAACTATAGAGAATCTGGAGGTATTTTATTTGATATTAGCAATTATTTAATATTAAATCTTCCTGATACAATAATTTAAGATTATGCAGGCACATCAAGAATGCCATCATGCTTAATTTTGCAAAAATATTTTTTCTATCCATTCATTTTGTTTCTTTTCCTTTTTTTTTTTTTTTTTTTCCTTCTTTCCTTTCCTTTCTTTTCCATTCATTTCCTTTCCTTGTAATATTAATTTACCCCCTTATTTTGTTACAGGAAATCAGCTTAACAATACTTGAACTCTACAACCAATCAAAGGTAATGAAAAAAAAATCTCTTTTTAACCAAGTGTGAGGCCCATACTTTAAGTTATGGACTGCAAGTTTACCAATCATAGCACACAAAATAACCGTGCCACATGATAGAAATAGTTACAGCAGTTTTCAATATTATGGCAACTCAGTAACTGCAAACAGTTTGCACACTGAAAATTGTTTTCGATGTTTTCAATCAATAACAATAAGACAGTAACTTTACCACCCTTTTCATTGCTATGTGCTGATCAAAATGACAAATCGAGATCAATCGGCAAACGAATTGTTTGGTACCTTAACACACTCTGATTGAAGGCAGTGTATTGCATGATTTCAATGTAAACGAATGTTGTCTCGATCAGAGCATATGTTAGAGTGAAAATAGTAAGAGTTTTGACATGTTGGCATCATTTATTGGGTGATTTGAAATTGGATGCATAAAACTAAAAAGGTTTGAATTTAGGTTACACTGGATGAGCTGTTAAAGAAAACTACCGAACTACGAGCTGAAATTGAAGAAAGGAAGAAGAAGGCTACAGAAGAGAAATCTCAGGCATCAGCTAACCAATCATCTAATAAACAAACACATTCTGACTCCAGACCAGGTACAAATACAGCTTTCATTTCACTCATTCCCTCGTTATTTCTTCCATTTGTTACTCTCAATTTTACTCATCTTCTTTCCCTCCCTTTCTATTTCTTACATTTATTTCATTCATTCTTTTTCCTCTTCCCTTCCATTTTATTCCATTCCTTCTACATCTTTCCATTCACTTCCCTTGTATCTTTTTCATTTATTCATCTAGTCATTTTGTTGCAGGTTTTTTTAGGCTTGATAACTTCAATGAATCTCCTATTGTTTCCATCCCCAAAAGAAAGATTATAACCGAGGCTTTCTTGTTTATCTTCTAGGATCAAGAACAACTTCTCCCAGTAAGGTTTCTCCCTTCTCTGCCGGAGAGGAAACGAAACGAAAAGGATCTTCCAAAGCTGAAGATGACAAGAAATCAACAGAAGTAAAAGATAGGTAAGCAATGTTGAAACGTGCCTTGGTATTGTACTAGAGCAGATTTCGTATGAATGTGAAAAGTCGCGGCACGGTTATGGCACGACGCGGACACTTCACCGAGTGTCGAATGGTTTCATACACGGCACAGCATTGACAAAATATCGGCAACGCGCGATCCGTGCCGTAAGTTTTTCATAGTCACGAGAACTGCTCTGTTACTGCAGTGTATTGATGACTTACATGTTTTAGAAGAAGATATTTTTAGAAAGTAGCGCAGATTCGTGTGTGAAAAGGCTGCGGCACGGTCACGGTGCGGCGTTTACGATCCAGTTACATCACGCTGTACACTCTCAAGGATTGCCTTTTTCGTTAGTTTTAACCCTCGTTGATCAATTCAGCAAAAATCAGCCGTGTTATTCTTGATTTTCTAGGAATCCCACAAGCAGGCAAAACAGACGGAGCAGGTCTCCAAGGAATCGCAATCACAGCGGCACCAAAAGCCGTTCTATAAGCAGAAGCCGTTCAAGATCACGCTCCAAATCACACTCACGATCACCACGCAGTAGATCACGAAGCAGATCACGCAGCTACAGTTTATCCGTTAGTCCCGATGTCCGTCGCGCTAGTGACTCGTACAGCAGCGGTGCTGATAGTCCCGAACAAAGAAGACAAGGGGATAAGAATCGCAAGCGGCGGGGTACAGCACGATCGTCTAAAAATCGCTCTCGACAGCGCTCACGTGAGCGCCTACCCGATAAAAAATCGTCTTCAAAAATAACCTACTCGATTCGAGATCGATCGTACGACCGACGACCCAGAGCAAGACCGCGTAGTAGATCTCCCATAGTGAGAAGTCGGAGTAGAAGTAGAAGTCGAAGCCCGATTCGTGATAGGAGTAAAAGATATCATTCCAAACATGACAGAGACCATTACAGGAATGGTGTAGGAAGAGATCACTCCAGAAGACATAGATAACCTTTATATTACATGAAATCTCATTCCAAGTGTTTTTTTGTCCAGGAAAATTATCATTCCTCGGGGAAAAAAATCTCAATTCCTGACAACCAACAGCATAAGTATGCGCTAGCTGTAGTGAATAGATAGTGTAGTATACCACTCGTTCTTTGCTGGGCTCATTTTCCTCACTTGAAAAATACTTTAGATTAACACTACATCCTTTTTGATATGCCATCTTGCTAAACATGAAGAAAGAAATCATACTCAAGGCCGAAGCGCATATGGATAAAGACTTTCCTCGCCCTATTCGTTCACTTACATAGGACCCGCTTATTCGATTTGCCTAGTTAAATTTAACCTGCGAAAAAGCTCTATAAGGCAATTGAAGCACTTACTGAAAAGCTCTTTCAAATTTATTACAAATTTGAAGGAGAAAAGTAAGACTGTACAGATAAAAACAACTGATCAATCATTGTTGGAATATTACTATTTTATATAAGTTGTATATAGAGCACTTTCAATTTGAAGTAAAGTTGACATCGTTTGATGTTAGTCCAATTATTTACGAGAAGCGGAATTATTTTTCTCCGTCTGTAAATTTTTTTAAAAAAGGGGAAGCACTAGGAAAAGAGTTAAATTTGATCCTAAGAAATGGGAATTTTAAAAAAACGTGTTCTTCCCGAGTCAAGATGCGGTTATATGAACAACTAAGTCCTGCGCAGCAACGCGCAACGATGTTGAGTCATAAGTTACAGGGAATTTGTTTTGCGCGGAATCCTAAAGGAGTAACGTTAATTCTACAAAGCATCGATGTAGCGCGCAAGTTGAACGGCCGGTTTAGGATGGAAAAACCAATCGTGTTGGATGTGATGGCAGTGCGCGTTAGCCACGAAAATTCCTCTGTCGAATTAAATACTCGCTCTAAACAGTATTTCCAACGATGTCAAAAGAGAAAGCGTAAGCAGCTTTGCTGGTACTTTTTGGACTGGGGAAAGATAAGCGACCAAACATTTTCGGTTTTTAATAAAATTACGCGTAAAACTTTTTCATTTTTCAACCCCTTTATTATATTTTTACAACCTCGATCTTATTAATTCAGGGAATATCCAGTACTCCCTAGATGCATGTATTCTATCCCATGTATTCATCTTGTTATAGTATCCCTTAACATCTATCTCCATTACCAAATCAATATAGTTTTAAACTATTCAAAGAGTGCATGTTTGGACCAATTAATTTACAATCTACAGTTAGTTCAATTCACCATTGGCGCGCTTCACGTTTCTACGACCCATAATGCTCTCAATAACCGAACCCATCCCAGAAATCTGTGATGTTTAAGGTCGCAGATTCATAAAACGACCGCGCACACTACTGCGCATGCTCAGAAAATGGAGCGATAAATGGCGGACGCGTTTGTTAAACAAGCTGGTTTATTCATTCAACTTGTGTTCTCTAGAAAGGCGTAAGTGTTCAATGTTCGTGGTGGGTTTCCGAGCATGCGCATTATGTGTTTTTGAATTCCCCATAATCATACCCAAACTAAACGTGATATAGTCACCAGTATTGAGTCACACATCGTGTGCGCACTATTAAATGCCACATAATCTTGAGAAATAATTAACGACGCACCCGTAAATTGGCTCTAAGAAATTGCTAAGGTCATTTTGGCACTGTTACACTAGTCTTTGTTCCTTACAATTTGTTTAAGATTAAAAAAGGAGGTACGTTATGTCACTGCGCACGTACCGAGTGCCGCAAATGTTGCCGCAAAATCTGGCGGTTAAAGATAAAACGCGGTTACTCAGATTTTTGCAACCGCGATTGCTGCAGTAAACACGCTCCAAGAAACTTACGATAACAGACAGAAAGGAACATTGAAAAGTATGTACCATATCTCCCTTAACTTTCTTTTGTTTTGCCTGAAGAAATGAATGTTTTCATATAAGTTAAAGAGAAATATCTTCTGATGCGCAATAAATGAAGTATTTTGAGTCAAATGAATAATAAATAGAATAAGTTTAACAAAAATAAAGAATTTTGACATGACGGATGCCAGTCCAAAATTTATTTCTTCAAATGAACTATTCGAGCTGTGGTCACTAGATACAGCAATTTTTTCAATTTCTGTAACCCAGACGACTACAGACGCGGCACCTTTTGATGATCTTCTCGCTTCTGTCCACTAAAGCTACCACATTTGATTATGATTGGAGGATCGGAGGCCGAGAAGAGCAAAGTCTAGAAGTTGTCATGGTGACAGGAATCAAAAAGCTATAGTTCTGAAACTGAAAGAGGAGGATTTTGTCCGATGATTTGGTAATGATAAAATATTTTTAATTATTTACAATTGAATTGAAACTAAAAATAATCTAATTTGAATTGTGCGCGAATTATTGATTAATTAATTGATGATTAATTATTATTTTGAAATTTGAAATTAAACGGAACAGGCCATGGTATAGACCCCTTTCACGTGACGTCATAGGAACTCAATTTGGAGTACAAAAAAAAGAATTTCAATCTTCTGAGAATTGGAACCTATTGTTTTGCCCTCCAAATTGGGCTGCATTCCGACGTGCGGCAAGGGGTTTATAGACTTTTTTCGGCTTTTCCAAATGCGAATAAATTTATATATATCCCCAATATTACGAACAAAGACCAAGTTTGAAGAATCTTTGAATTTTAAGGAGCTTCGAGCAGAAATGACGTTGTAATTACAGTTAAAGCTGGTTTTCAATACATCCCCAAGAGAATGAAATATGGGAGAGATGGCGGCCATGTTGGATGACATAACAAAAGACAATTAACAATCGTTAAATTCAGCCAACATGGCGGCCACGAAAACCACCAATTGAGTCAGGGTGTGCGCAGCATACTCTTTCCTCTTTAAAGCCTACGAACATTTTGGTCTCCGTCAAGATACGAACTGGCGCTGGCCAAAATCATCGTGGGCTCAGGAGATAAAAATATGCTCGTCATAGGAATAAATAAAGCTCCTTGTTCGGTATCTTTAGAGTTCTACCTTGCTCCAAATAAAAATAATATATACCTTTAGGTCGAGCGAGAAGAAAATATTTTGCTTCTCAATTTTATATTCTTTAAAATATATTTTCACGTCATTTAAATAATTTGTTCTCAGTCATGTTTCGTTTTTCCGAACCGAGATTTTGTGCGTTCCGTTGTGCATTAGTATAATCTATGTCTTATTTTTACATTACCCAATAATATATCCTTATTTTAACAGTGTCTAGTCTAGAGGGAACTTAAAATACCCGATTGCAATGCATGGTATTCCTGTGGCACAATAACCACAGGGTGACCAATTTCACTTCCTTCGCCAAACACGACTGTCCATTAATTTAATTTATATTAATATTTTAAAATACCCATGTATTTACTGGTATATATGTATACCATCAATATTGAACCTCTGTGGTTGACATGTTGGAGGACAGAATATTATTTTCTTCAGCGGTGAAATTAAATCAATTTTTTATGAAGGCATTCTATTTATCAGATGGGAGAACCTACATAGCACTCAGTTGATGTGATATATTCATAAAATCTCTTGTATTCTATTGTCGTTTTATCTATTGTATTAGGTATGATGCAATGTAATTTCATGAATGCATTACATCAACTGCTTGCTACGTAGGACCTTTCTTTATTAGATATATGTCCTCCAAAATGGCTGCCACAGATGATCACAAAAATCCATCACTGGACCGAAGAAAGAAATGATAACATCGCAAAATATATATACCTCTTTATAGCTAAGGTCTACAAGATTATATTAGATAAATTTTACCTATCCAAAAATAGACGTCTATTCGTTTCCAGCCTCCGTCGCGGTCTCATCAGCCGGGGTGTCCTGGAAACTGTCTTTCAGTGGTGCTTTTTCTTCCGTTTTGGGCTGTTTTGGTTGGACTGGCTTGATTTTCTGGGTAAGGGTTGGGCTGTCGTTCACGATATATTCACCATGACTACTGCCGCCATCTGGGTCGTCTTGGACTGATAACCCTTCCACACTGTGGCGGATGCCATAGAAGATGTAGATGGCAAAACCTGGAAGGAATGAGTAACGAAGATGAATTTGAGCTCGGATGATGATATGGAGAGGTTTTCGTATGAGTGGGAAACGTACGGTATTGACTTACAACACTTACACGGTACGACATACCGTGACATTGAAATGGCTTCCCATTGTTTTCTGTAACTCATCCAATCACAAAACAAAGTTACGATTACGATAAGATACGGTACGGCTACAAATTTGCCATATCGTTTCCCGCACAAACGAAAACCGCTCTAACGAAAGCGTATATCCTTACCTAGAGTCATCCAAACACCAAATCGAATCCATGTCCATTTAGAGAGCTTCAAAAGCAGGAAGAGATTGATCAAAATACTAGAGAGAGGAATGATAGGAATGCAAGGAACGGTGAATGGGAAGACTGCATGATTACGAGGCTGTATCATCATGACAATGAGACCAAAAGCGAAGAGTAGTATGGTGAAGATAAGAGTGAATATAGACCATCCTTCACTATTGCCAAGAGCCGACCAGCCTCCGATTAGAAGGGCAACGAAGCCAACCATAGCGGTTATCATCAAGACAACAGCCGTGGTAGCAATCTGACTGCTTCGCTTGTCAGGGGGTTCACCTCGACGCTGGAAAGATTGGAAGAAAAAAATCTCTAGTTAAAAGATATTAAATAATGTAAATTCTTAGTGAGGCTGAGATTCTAGTGAGGGTAAAATTAGAGCCGACCTATCCGGTTTCCGAAGTTTTTTGGGGGGGAGAGGGGAGGGGAGGGGAGAGGGGGAGGGGGAGGGGAGAGGGGGGAGGGGGAGGGATTTGTTTGGTTTCTCCCTCAATTCGAGGGCTTTTCTCCGGGATCTCCGGATTTCCTCCCTCCGCAAAACCTAACAAGCTAAATTTCTAATCGATCTGTGAGTTAGCCATGCCCTGACTTATTTCAGCCCAGAGTTTGTTTCAGGTTTCGGTAATTTTTTTCAGGTTGAAGGTTAGATCCTGCCATTTAGAAAGTACATATTAAATTTCTTGATAGCTAGCCGAGCTTTCTTTAATAATTTTTATCGATTCTTCGATCTTTAAATGAACTAGAATGAAAGAGGAAAAAGAGATTTCAAGCCCACGCATCCTCTAAGTGGGATGTCGATCACTGATCGTGTCACAGCACTTGTGGTCTATTGTTTATTATGCCCCCACACAATACGTCAGGCCGTGTGTTTTAAAGAGCTTTAAAAAAAATGGAATATGAGCATATGATTATGTTACAAACCATAAAGTTATAGTTATAGAAAGATTTTACTTGTCCGTGAAAAAAATTAGTAAGCAAAATACATAGTAGTAGATATCAGTATTCCATTGTTTTGGTCTGTTTTACTTTGACTGTTAGAGCGCACTCTAGTAAGGATAATACCTAGTTATAGACACTAATCCTATATATTGTATTCTTTTGGTTTCCTTTAACTGTATCAAACTAGTTGTCCACATTTGTTCGAGGGCCAAGTAAAATTGAAAAGATTTCTTCGCGAGAAGTTAAAATTTCCGAGACGACATTCACTAGCAAAATTATGCCTGCTTCGTAATTATGATCTCCGTAGCACAGGATTCGAAATTTAAAGCAAAAATTTCAGCGTCTATATATAACTGCCAGTATCATATATACCTTTGTACAAAGACTTAGAAATGACGAAGTAAATTACTACGATTTGAAACTGTAATACAGTATATAAAAACCCTGAAAAATGTATAACAATTACAAAAGCGAAGACAAAATATAAGGAAAATGAAATTCAGTTGTGACACATAAATTAGCGCATTGGATAACAACCGCTTGAAAACGAAAAGTCGACAAATTCTCTCTCAATGTAGAAACAAAACTGGTTGCTATAAAACGCGGGGGAAAAAAAATTCCAAAAACTCGGAAAGCGAATTTTTTTTGGGAAGGAAAGCTCAAGAGAGAGGCAAGCTCAGCAATAGAATTATACAAAAAAAAAGTACTTCATTATTATTTTTTCCCGTTTGCGACCATTGTTTTTAGTTTCCTGCTGCGTTATGTAATTATGAATGTATGGACACAAGAAGATCTTTACAAGTTGCCTTATATGTATATTTTGCTTCATAGACTGTTATTATTTCTAAAGAACTTATAAAACGTCTTCTGTTCGATATTTAGTATGCTATCAAAGTGAAAATCAAAACTGACTTAGATGTTATTTGAATATTCATTTTTTTCATGTGAGGATGGCGGAAGAAATTTCATATTTTAAGAAAAAATTCTCGATCATAAGAATCAAGCCAAAACAAATAATAGAAGCACAAAAACCCGACATCATGATAAAAGGATTCAAAAACCAAAAACTTGATACTAAAACCATAGAATTAATTCTAAATTTTCAAGTTAAAAAAAAAAAAAATCCATAGTAGAACACAAATATTTACATAACGAAAAAATAAAATTCGTCTCTCGTCAAATATTTTTCAAATTTAAAAAAGAAGCGGTTGACACTAACATCATTAGGAGTGTCATAGACACTGTATATTTCAGCATCTGTTGTTTGAACTATCAATTTTTTGGTGAATGATGACGAACAATACTGAAGCTGACGTTTGAAAGAATGATAGGCTAGGCTATTATCCACGTAATTCCTGTTTTCCTGACTTCAGTGGTTATTCGAGGGTCAATTTTTCATAGACGTGTCGAAAAGGAAAATTCCGCTTCGAGCTGAGGTTTTTAAGTTTTCTCTTCTCGAAAACGAAAATAATAATAATAATAATGATAAAATGTATCAGACATTGCAATGTGAGATGAGATGTCCGTGTGATGTTTCGTTTGTATTCTTTCATTTCTCGGCATGATTTTTCTTTCATTTTACCATTCAAATGTCCTACTATTGAAACATATACCTCACATATAATAAAATTAATATCTGGCCAAAATAGAAATTATATTTTACCAAGTATGATAACAAATGTTTCCCAAGCCCGTGGAGAGAATACAAAGCCGCATTAACAAAATAAAATACATACAAACAAAAATACATTATCGGGTTATTTCATAAAAAATGTAATAATTTAGCCTAACTTTATAGGTATTTTAGCTCTACTGCGATCTTAATATTTTATAATTTTTCTATTGTAACTCTATTTTATCCGTTTAGCGGTATAATAGCTGACTTTAGTGCTAAGTATTGGGAAACGTAATGATATATAGACCCCTTTTTGTGCCTCGAAAATCTAATCAGTATCAAACACTAACCTTAACTTCGTCTTTTTCTTCTTCTAGTGCTTCAATCGGCTTGTATTCAATAGCTGGTTTTTCGTCTAAGTGTGGTCTACAGCATATCACATTGTATCCTGACCTCTTGGAGCCTTCTTCATCATCAAGTATGACGCTTTCGACTCCTGGTTGAAAGCGAAGGACAAGGACTGATGTGGAGACGAGGGTATAGGCGAGGAGAGTCCCTATTGAGAGCATTTCTACGAGTTGTTTCAGATCAAGCAAGAGCGATAGCACAGCGGATAGTAGCCCAGCAGCCATCAGGGAGTTGATAGGGATGTTCGTACGAGCATAAACCCGTGCAAACCAACCAAAGATCAAGCCATCAGTTGACATGGAATACATGATTCTTGGTACGGCAAAGATACCGCTCATGAGGGAACCAAACAGCGCGCACAGTCCTCCAATCGCTATAACATACTTCGCTCCTGATAGACCAACGTTTTTAAATGCTTCAGGTAGAGGTGCAATCTTGTCCAAATCCTTGTACGAGACCATCAGAGTCAGAACAGTAGCCACACCGAAGTATGCCAAGAAGCTGATAATCAAGCTCATCATGATAGAGAGTGGTATGGATCTCTTGGGATTCAGGGTTTCCTCAGACGCTGTCGCAATGACATCGAACCCGACAAAGCAGTAGAAGCAGCTAGCAGCACCGGCGAGAATCCCAGAAACTCCGTAAGGCAAGAACTGATGATCCCCGACCCAATTCTTGGGATTGACATGGAAAATTCCAACTACAATCACAAATACAACGACTAGCATGTTGATTCCGGTGACGACCTTGTTGAAGATAGCTGAATGCTTTGCGCCAAGTCCAACGACAATCGAGATGATGATTACCAGGAAAAAGGCTATGAAGTCGGGATAGGTTCCAAGGCCTTCTACATGCCATTCTCCAACGTGCTTAATCCAGAACTTGTGCAATACGCCGCCACAAATCGAGTCGATGTACTCGCTACTTGCTCGACCAAGAGAAGCAGTTCCTATCACATACTCTAAGATCATGTTCCAACCGATTATGAAGGCCCAAATTTCTCCAAGGGACGTATAGGTGTACATATAAGCGGAGCCAGATTTGGTTATACGGCAACCAAACTCGGCGTAACATATTCCTGAAAGAAACGCCGCTACGGCCGCGATGAAGAAGGAGAGCACAACACCAGGACCAGCAACATCACGAGCGATTTGACCCGTCACAACATACAGCCCAGCTCCGACTGTTGCTCCGACTCCCAAGAACGTCAAATCGTATACATTCAAACAGCGTTTGAGAGGTGAATCTGAAGAATCATTGTCGATCTCTTTGACGCGAGTTAAGAGCTTCCAGAGGCGAACCAAAGCCATGTTTGAAGCCCGCTAAAATGTCCTCCCACCCGCCTTGAACACAAGCCAGTTCAGTATCGTTCAATATGCCTAATTGACTTCAGTCGGGGGTTGAGAATGTCTAACATAAACTAATGATTTCAAAGCGCTTTTTTACACGGTGAAGAAAAACGCAGTGGTTGACGAGTCTTTTTAAAACACCGTCTCTTTGAACCACTGTTCTTTAAGCATATGGCTCGAGTTGTGACCCGTCAGACGTAACGATGATCAAGAAGGCACGAATTTAAATAAGAAAATCGAATCACTTAACATTAACAACATTTGAGTATTATACCATCTCATTTGCATAACTAAAGTCTTTGACGTCATAATAGACACAAAAACAGCTGCACGGATCATTTCACTTTCAAGCAACATAAGTTTTATGATTTCCTTGTGAGAGTAGTAATTACTGAGCTGGAAAAAAAATATTTTGAAATTATTAACGATAACCTTCGATCCATTAGAAGGATTACAAAGAATCCAAAAATCTTTTCTCTTTATAGAGAATGTGAGTATAAGACTTAAAGAGAAAAAAAGGCAAATTTTGACTCGGTGCTGGTCCAAAACATCTTCAGTTTATTAACATTTCGACCACTCTGTCTTCATCAGAACAAAATGAAATAAAAATTATATAAAAAATATGTACAAGATAAAAACTGCAAAAATGTATATATAGATTTGAAGAGAATTTTCAGCCCACTTTCGTTTGTCTGTGAGTACTCAAGGCTTAGTATCGTGAATATTTCGAATTCTGAGGCAAAAGCGTGGATAGTTGGTGATGATCTCAATCAGTGTACTAGTCGCTTCGTGTTTCGTTCGTCGTTCGATCGTGGATTCTCCGTCGTTCATTCGTACGTTCGTCAATCCATTCGTTTATCCATTCCCCCATCCATCCATCCTTCCATCCATCCATCCATCCATCCATCCATCCTTCCTTCCATCCTTCCATCCTTCCATCCTTCCATCCATCCATCCATCCATCCATCCTTCCTTCCTTCCATCCTTCCATCCTTCCATCCATCCATCCATCCATCCATCCATCCATCCTTCCATCCATCCATCCTTCCTTCCATCCTTCCATCCTTCCATCCATCCATCCATCCATCCATCCATCCATCCATCCATCCTTCCTTCCTTCCATCCTTCCATCCTTCATCCATCCATCCATCCATCCATCCATCCATCCATCCATCCATCCTTCCATCCATCCATCCATCCATCCATCCATCCATCCTTCCATCCATCCTTCCATCCATCCATCCATCCATCCATCCCTCCCTCCATCCATCCATCCATCCATCCATTCATCCATCCATCCATCCATCCATCCATCCATCCATCCATCCTGAATTACATGACCTTAATATGAAATATTTTCAGTTGTTAAGGGCTTTTATGACATCCTGTGTCCTAATTAATATTCGCTGCGATTTAAACCTAGAGTGATCTCACGTCTGCATGGTGAGATAACTGGTAAACAACATAAAAGCATTCATTATAGTTATAAACAACCGTTAGCATGCAGAAAGCAAAATTAAATATGATTGTTGGCTGGAAACACAACATTCGCCATCATCTCCAAACCAATAGAAAAGTCTTTATTTGCAATGGTTTTCACTTCTAGAACAATCATAGAAGCCATGGAGATTCTACGAACCAATCAAATTGTTCTTCGCCATGGGTGTCCCGATTCAGAAAGCGCTCCTAGTGATGTCGTGTGCCGCACGGCTCTTCGCCTCAGTTCGGTACAGCCCTCAAACTTGATCAGTTTGGAAATCCTCCTTAAGTGGAAAACATGCAGATTTTATTTGTTCTATCGACCTTCCTTTATCAAGTCTACGACGTTAAAGGTAAATGAACCGTAAACTGTATAGGAGCTCGCGAAGTCAATCAAAATTTCAACTAAACATCTCTCAAGGAAGTTAGTCTCCAAGGAAGTAACGGGTCGCCATGTCAATAGAATCGAGTTTATTTTAAGAAAACTAAATGGAAAAGAAGCGACTTTATAAACTGTCGCCTAGCGTGTGTGGGTTTTTTTCTTTTTTTTTTTTTTTTTAATTGATTCTAATTTTTATGGGTTTTATTCTTAATTGTTTGCAAGGTTTTCCTTCCTCAACAAACCTAACTAGCCCTTAGATCAGCCTAGAGGTTGTTTCAGGGTTCAATCTGTGAGTTAGCCATCCCTGACTTAGATCAGCCCAGAGGTTGTTTCAGGGTTCTATCTGTGAGTTAGCGCTGCCCTGACTTAGATCAGCCCAGAGATTTGTTTCAGGGTTCAATCTGTGAGTTAGCCATGCCCTGACTTAGATCAGCCCAGAGATTTGTTTCAGGGTTCAATCTGTGAGTTAGCCATGCCCTGACTTAGATCAGCCCAGAGGTTTGTTTCAGGGTTCGATCTGTAAGTTAGCCGTGCCCTGACTTAGATCAGCCTAGAGGTTGTTTCAGGGTTTGATCTGTAAGTTAGCCGTGCCCTGACTTAGATCAGCCCAGAGGTTGTTTCAGGGTTCTATATCTGTGAGTTAGCCGTGCCCTGACTTAGATCAGCCCAGAGGTTGTTTCAGGGTTCTATATCTGTGAGTTAGCCGTGCCCTGACTTAGATCAGCCTAGAGGTTGTTTCAGGGTTCGATAAAATTGCTGTATTTCTTCAGTGGAAATGCGGTTCTAGAGTCTTTTCTAGTTTCCAAATCGGTTTCTTTGTTATCTCATTATCGTCCTCACTTCATCAGTTATCAGTTATCAGTTTTTAAATTTAATAGCAACAAAATCGTTGAATCATCTTTTTAATAATCTTGCAGAAATGCATAATTCAACACGATAACTCCTACGTATTAGTTCATTCTGAGGAAAAACGAAGAATGCCCGCAATACGGGTCACTATAAGCTACTTTATTCCTAAAAATCCCAACATAAATAAAATAAATAAAAATAACCGCGCGCCATACGCAGCTGAAATTTCGAAAATTTCTCTCTGAAAGTTTTGGCATTTGATAATTAAACATTCAGTAAAAAAAACTTTCTTTACTGTTACGTTGTTTTATCAATTATTGTGTACTTGTTTTCATCATTTGTCATTATTTCGAAGATAAGTAAAGCTAAGAAAAATTGCGAGACTGAACAGAAAGATAGGGGAATTTGAAATGCCAAGATATATTTTCAAAACAATGTAAGTTTTGGTTAGAAACGGAATGAATTCATAATTTCGATTCAGACAATAGTGAACCAATCACCGTTGCAGCAGTTTTCACAGTGGAATTAAAATCTTGTCCCACAAACAACTACGCAGTATCTTTTTTACCCCCAATTTCATTGAGCCTGACTTTGTTGTGCAAGTTTGTCGATTCTCTTCCATCAATCAAACCGTTCGGAATTTATTTAAGTCGAGTGTTTGAATGGAAACTCCAAGAAATATGTCTTTATATAGAAAATTGAGGAAAGAATACTGATACTTTATGGTTTTTATTTAGTTTAGATGATCTGATTACTAGTAAAGCATCTTAGAATCCAAAATCATCTGAAATTATAAATAATTAATTTCTGTGAACCCATTCTCAGGCTCACAGAACTTCAAATCTAAATCAGTCCGACAACAAATGATTTTGGATAAGATACTTTACTTTACAAAATTACTGCGATTCTCAATATTCTGCGAACTCTGTAGTTGCAAGTTGCCCGTTGGAACTTGGTTTTTCACTGCCGCCAGTCAAAGACATAAAAGGTACCGACTGATTAGTTTTGATTGACGGCAGCGAAAAACCAATTTCACAGCAAGCCGTTGAAATGTCTGAGTTCGCAGAATATTGAGAATCGCAGTAATGGTAATTAGGTAATTTTGTAGAGAAAGTTTTATTCCCTATTTTTCGTCGCAAATGTCTCGGTTTTTTTGTTTTTTTGTTTTTGTTTTTGTTTTTGTTTTGTTGCTTCGGCGATTTTTGACGAAGGTGCCCCCATAATCTAGGTCCTCGCTACGCCCCAGTCCAATACACTCGCTCTAAATCAGTGCTCGATACCAGCAATCATTATATAATAATTATTATTCTCTGTTCATTGTTACTCATTATAGAGTTTGGAACCAGATTGGCGTTTTAAAAAAATATACAAATCATCAAGTGATACTTCTTTTGGTCTTTAAGTCTTTTTTCACAGGACAATCTTTTTGACAATATCTGTATATTACATAGAAAGTTCTTGGTTGTAGATTTTATAGAATAACATAGGGAACAACTTTTCGGTGCCTACTTGACCTTGTTCTTAATAATAATAATAATAATAATAATAATAATAATGATGATAATAATAATAATAATAATAATAATAATAATAATAATAATAATGGGAAGTTCTTATATAGCGTATTTCACAATGTTTCAATGCGCTTTACAATTGTGACCAGTGGAGGACTTTACGGGCTGCATATTAAGGCGCTATTAGCAGCCGTGCAGCTTACAATCATGAGTGAATTGTTAGTAATTAGTGTTATGCCTCCAAATTGGCATAATCATCATCATTATCATCATCATCATTATCACCATCTTCTTCTTCTTCATATTCTTCTTCTCCTTTTTCAGTCTTCAATTCTTTTTCTTTTTCTTCTTCTTCTACTTTTTCCCTTGTAATCATTTTAAACTTTGATAGAATTAATTACTCACCTAAGGATTTCCTCTATTCCTAGCCTCTGGTGGCTGCAGAAACCTGGACTTTCTAGGTTGCATCAAAAACAAAGCCTTTGTCAACCACACCATCCACACATCCAACGTACTTTCCCCAGGCCTGGAGCAATGTCAACACGAGTGCTTTATGAATGGCGCATGCGTATCGTACAACTTGGGTCCCACACGGGGGATGATGAGGACATGTGAGCTGAGCAATACAGATCACGTGGTACAGCCTAATCGCGTGGTTGTAAAGGAAGGGTTTGAGTACTGTCCTATAAAGGTTAGTTGAACATTCTGATTCAGTGAAGGTCTGTTGGTCGGTTACTTGGACGGTTGGCCGTTCGCGGCTTGATTGCTTGGTCGATAACTGAGGTTTTTGGAAAATAATTCGGTTATAAGTTGAATTCCTTTATCTTTGCCCCCAAACATTTGACTACCGTATTTACTCGATTAAGCGCCGCCCTCGAATAAGCGCCCACCTGAAACACTAAAAATTTAAAGAAAACCGCTTTGGTTTATCGAGTAAATACGGTACATATCTTCACCCAATATTTATCTTTCTTTTGGTTTAGAATCCTTGCGTGTCGTCTCCCTGTAGTGCCACTGAGATTTGTAAACCAGACTTTTCGTGGGACTCGTTTACTTGCATCGATAAAGCGATCGCGTGCAGAGAGCTTACTCAATGTCCCATCTACAAAACCTGTGTCGTACAGCCAGTGACTAAAGCACTCGAATGCCAAGGTACGGACTCATTTGTTAAATCAGTGTACTGATATCGATATACAGTGCTTTCCAATCACGCGTGCGAAATGGTTCAATTTGCCCCGGGGGGGGGGGGGGGGTACTTCGGGTCGTTTTATACGGGGATGCTCCGCCCGGACTCTCGACCCCTTACCCTTTTCTATACCAAATTTCAGCAAAAAGTTACCCCTTTTTTATACTTTTTTGCCTGAAAAGGTACCCCTTTCACATACTTTTGAAGAAAATCTACCCCTTTTTATACCAAAACTCACAAATTTCCACCCCTTTTCTATACGTGCGGCTTGAAAAAAAGTACTCCTTTCGGGCGGAGCATCCCCGTATAGTCAATTATACGGAATACCCCCTCCCCCCCCCCCCCCCGGGAATTTGCCATCGCGACGAAGTAGGTTTTAGTGGACGTCAACCAAAAAAGTTTAATATAAGATATATTGGTGCAAAATTCTGGAATTTAGTTGATGAATCCATTAAAAAGTTAAGCAAAAATGAATTTAAAAAGAAACTGAAAAGTGATCTACTCAATAATTATTCTCTTTGAGCTCTTAGTTAATATTTAATCATTTATTATTTATTGTCTTATACTATTAATAACAATTATAAACCTGTACATTAAGTGTAGTTCTTGGTCCTCTTGATCCTTTTGTAATTGTCTATTGTTTTTGATCTTGTTATCTATAATTTATCTATAATTTATAATTTGCTTTTCTTGTAATATTACCACTTATTATGACTGCTTATATTTTTTTCCTTCTCTTTTCATCCTATTTATCCCGACCATTCATAGTCAATATTGTATATAGCTAATTACCTCGATTAGCCTTAAGGTTATTGTAATTAGCTAACAACCAACTTCTAAGTTTAAATTTTATTTTTTTTAATATATTGTAATAATAATTAAGGTTGTAAATTGTTGTTGTTGTTGTTGTCAACCAAGGCGTTTCCATGACATTCAATTGGCACATGCCTTTCAAAACATTTTTAGACAATGTCGTGAAAACACTTGGATTGAAATCGATCAAGGCCGCTTATATCAATTATTTTTTATTTGTTTCAGAGAATTTTTCTGCCAATTGCACCAGACCTCTTGGGATGGAGAACAGACGAATCCCTGATTCAGCAATAACGGCCAGCAGCGTTCATACTGTAACCGTTCTTGTCCTTACGTATACAGCAGACGCTCATTTTGCGCGGCTGCACAACACAAAATCTGGCATTTTAAACACCGTTGGTTATACCCCGTCAGCTTGGTCATCTAGAGCTGGCGTCTCAGCAGGGGAACACCTTCAGGTGGATCTGGGTGGGGTTTTCTATATCACTAAAGTTGCAACCCAAGGCACCTCCGAACGTGACAACTGGGTCAAAACGTACTCTCTTAAATACAGTTATGATGCAAGTACTTGGGCTGACTACCTTGATAACGACACAGGATTGGTTAAGGTAATTTGTGTTAAGATACTAAATTAAAGAACTCCATTTTATCGAACCCTGAAACAACCTCTAAAAGGTATGGGGGGGGGGCTGCTTAACCCCCCAAGCTCCCCCCCCCCCCCTTGCGGTGCCTGAGTAAATATCTATTCATAACCAAAATGCTTTGCTTTATTGCTAGAATTTTCAAGGTAATGTCGATGGGGATACAGTGCTTGAACATGTTTTTAGTCCCGATCCAATCAAGGCTCGACTCATACGGTTTGTGTTCCTTGCTTGGGAGAAGGATTTCATTTCTATGAGACTTGAACTGTATGGATGTAAGAGTTAGGAAGCAACCATGAAATCGTTGAATTTGTCGTCACGAGAAAATAGAATTTTAGTGGACGTCAATCAAAGTGTTTCCACTGTCGGAAAACACAAAGTTTTCAAAGCCAAGTGTCTATGGAATGTCATGGAAACGCCTGATTGACGTCCACCAAAACTCTATTTTGTCGTGAAGGCAAATAGCCACTTGGCAGCACGTCGGAATGCAGCTCAGTTTGGAGGGCAAAACAATAGGTTCCAAATCTCAGGAGAATGAAATTCTTTTATTTTGTCCTCCAAATTGAGCTGCTTTGCTGGGGTGAAAGGGTTTATAAGCAAGTTCAAAGTTTAAGAATCGTTTTCAGCGCGCATGCGATTTTATCCCGAATTCCTCACTTTCTTTTGTTTAAACCTTCTTTTGTTTTTGATTAAACAAAAGAAGGTGAGAAATTCGGAATAAAATCGCATGCGCACTGAAAACGAGTCTTAAACTTTGAACTGGCTTATAGACCTTTCCCGAATTCGCTTGAATGACCATGAAAGAATTGCTCCAAGTCGAGGTTGGACTTGATAGAATACCATGAACATATGGAAACATCAAGTGCAACCTCGACTTGGAACCATTGTTTGGTGGTCACTCGAGTGAATTCGGGAAAGGTCTAGTGAACGTTTATTTGTTTTCCCTAATGTCCATCATTTAGCATTACTAGTTATTACAAATATAAATGCCTTAAATGACATCATCACCATTAACATCAGTGGAAGTGTAGACCTCTTGCACATGACATCAATCAAAGCAGAATTGGAACTGAGAATTGGAACCCATTGTTTTGTCCACCAAATTGAGCTGCATTCCGACGTGCTGCAAGGGGTTTATAAACCTTTAGAACTTTGAGACGCAACATTCAAATCAAGAATTTTTTTACTATTCAACTGTTCACTTCATGTAGAATGAATACTAAAAATATTGAATTAGAGGTTATAGTTACTTTAAGGTAAATATCATCTTGTTAAATGAAAGTTAATTATGGGTATTTAGGCTATACACCTTGCACAAGATGTTACAAGCTTTTCTAACTTGCACATCACACTAACAACTTGTTTTCAACAGCCTATCCCAATTTGGAGGCATAACACTAATTACTAACAATTCACTCATGATTGTAAGCTGCACGGCTGCTAATAGCACCTTAATATGCAGCCCGTAAAGTCCTCCACTGGTTAAAAATTGTAAAGCGTATTGAGACGATGTGAAATGCGCTATATAAGAACCCATTATTATTATTATTATTATTATTATTATTATTATTATTATTATTATTTTACTTGCATTTATTATGCATATTTATTAACTTGGTTGTGAACAACAATGATATCAAATCATTTCTCTTCAGGTACCTATACTCTTCACCTTGCACAAGATGTTACAAGCTTTTCTAACTTGCACATCACACTAACAACTTGTTTTACTAGCATTTATTATGCATATTCATTAACTTGGTTTGTGAATAACAATGATATCAGATCATTTCTCTTCAGGTACCTATACTCTTCACCTTGCAAAAGATGTTGTAAGCTTTTCTAACTTGCACAGCACACTAACAACTTGTTTGACTTGCATTTATTCATTACTAACTTGGTTTGTGAATAATGATGATGGCAATTCATCTCTTTTAGGATAACTAGATTGTACACCACATGATGTCACAGTATATGACGCAACACTAACAGACCTTTTAACTATTTCTTCAAAAGGAAGGTCTGGGTAGCATGCTAAGAAGTAGGCCAGTGCTCCTACCAAACTGTCACCAGCACCTGTGGTATCTACTACATTCACTTGCTTTG
This sequence comes from Anthopleura sola, assembly GCA_023349425.1. Lineage (NCBI taxonomy): Eukaryota > Metazoa > Cnidaria > Anthozoa > Actiniaria > Actiniidae > Anthopleura > Anthopleura sola. The sequence continues at coordinate 4,374,207 of JALHLI010000021.1, forward strand.
CCTTTGTGTGAGAAATAATTTCTTCTTGGTCTAAGAATATGAAAAGGTTATGACCATAGTTAGTCTTCAAGAATTTTTGTTCAGTGCTCATGCATGCACACTTAATTAATACATGAAACAGTACCAAATATAGAGATGATAACTAGCGGTAAGCTAGTGTGGGCTGTGTCGGTGTTTCTAACGAAACAGTTGTGACTCTGACGAAGGACTAGCGTCCAAAATGTCAGTAAGTGATCTTTCTTATTTTTTACGGTGTAAAATTTACCTTTTTATCACAACAGTACCAAATATACTTTATCTGTTTAATAGCCCTAGCTAATAAAGACTTGATTACCATCTTCATCATCCTCATCATCAGTTATCATCATCATCGTCAACATCATCAGTCACCAACATCATAATCAACATTGTCATCCTCATCACCATCATGACTCATCATCACCATCACCATCATAATCTTCATAATTGCCATCATCACCATCATCATGGATCATCATCATCATCATCACCATCATCATCACCACCACCACCACCACCACCACCACCATCATCATCATCATCATCATCATCATCATCATCATCATCATCATCATCATCATCATCATCATCATCATCATCATCATCATCGTGAGTGATCAAATTCTTTATAAATACTGGTTTCCAATTTTAATTAATACCCAGTAAGTCAAAGGAATTCAGAATTATTTATCATGACCAGAGTTTAATCACATATGATGCACATTTCCTTGCAGAGAACTATTGCACAAGAGAGCACCATATTATAGGTCATGGTATCACTGCTTAATAATGAGGCTATAAGTCTTTTCAACTTTCCATGTATAACATTTTCCCATTTCAGACCATGTTTCATTCCCTAGAGTATAATTTCTTTGTCTAACAGCTGCACGCAAGAAGACACATGAGTATATAGATAGATACAATGCAATTAAACAAAGAATCTTGTTCTCAATAGAATGACATGTGGTCTGAAATGGGAAAACTTCGAATTCAATTTAATGGTCTATTGCCCTGCATGGAAATGGGAATATTTGAAAGTAAATATTGAGGGGGAAACCGAATAGGAATTATTAAGGCATGGACACTTGGTTCAACATTGCACACAATATTGCAGGCAATGATTTTAAAGTAGGATCATTTTCTACTTCTGCAGCAACATTATTGCATGCAACAAATTGGGTCGTCTAACATGGCTCACAACATCGATTACCTGCAATATTGTGTGCAATGTTGCACCATGTATCCACTCCTTTAAACATACCTCCGTTATCATCCAAGAAAACAGCTCCATCTTCTCCCAGAGTTAAAACAACTTTACGAGCACCTCTTTTATGAAGCTCCTTAGCAGCTTCTTTAGCTGTTTTCACACTATTTACAACAATACCAGTCATTTCTTCTCCCTCAGAAGCATTTATAACCAACAAATCTATGCAACCATAATCTTCCAAAGATAACTTTACAACTGTTGGGGAAGGATTAAAGATAGTCCTTGAACCAAGTTCTTTGCCTAATTTGAGTACACCAAGAGCTATTTGTAAAGGAATTCCTTTGTCACAGACTAGTACTGGTGCTGAACAGATTATATTTGATGCTGGTTTGATGTCGTCTAGTGTTATAGCTTTGTTTGCTCCTGCTAAGCCAATAAATGTTGGTTGTGCATCATCATCAACAGCTAGATCGATAAAAGGAAAACAACATTCATAATAGGTATTAATGATAAGTTATAGGCAGTAGGCAAAAGTTACAGAAAAAGGGGGATTGGAATTTTGAAATGGTAGGGAGGGTCTGAGAAGGGTATATTGTGTAGTTCCAGAAAGTATCTATACCTTCTCCATGGAGGAGGATTGGAACTTCCAATTACGTGGGGAGGGTCTGAGGAGGGTACATTGTGTAGTCCCAGAAAACATCCATACCTCACCCATGGAGGGGGATGGAGAGGGGGGGGGGGGGCGGTGGGAGTGAAGTTATGGAATATTCTTTAACTACACAATAGTGTACCCATCCACTGTGGATGTAGAAATGCACAAAATATTCCTTACCTATGCTTGTGACTCCAGTAACGTGCTCATCATTCATCTTAATAAAATCAGTATTGATACCATGTTTCTTGAAATTCTCTATCGTATCATGACCAAACCTATCGTTCCCTACCATAGCTACCATCGCCACCCTAGCACCTAGTTTAGCGGCCATTACACATTGATTTGAAGCTTTCCCACCAAAGTCAACCTGGAATTTTGAAGCGTGCATCGTCTCTCCTTGCACAGGAACTCGAGGGACGTACCACAACATGTCCATGAAACACGATCCAACAACCACGACATCAAATCCTGAATTCATAATTCCTTCCCAAAAGAACTTTTGCTATTATGAGGAACTCCTAAGGGAAATCGCAAAAGTTTTTTTCTAGTTTTCAAACGTTAAATATTTCTTTCGAACTCAAAATGTTCAAGAAATGTGCTCCTTTCATTACTGTTTTGGCTTCGCAAAATTTAATTTAGGGAGGGGAAGGTAAGTAAAAAATATTCCAATACTTAACCTTTTAAAAGATTACATAAGTAAATATTAAATGAAAATTTCTAAATATTTTTCTTATTAGTAATCTTTTTGGAGGGTATAATTATGCTGGAGCAAAAGTAAAGTTTTTAAAAAAGAAAACAAAGGTTTGCTATCTACCCCCTCCCCCTGAGTTACATTTTTTGACAATTTGTATGGAAAGCCGCTGATCATAAGTACAACACGTTTTTTCTCGTTTCTTTTGAGTTTAAAAAGTCTCAAAAAGCACTCCTAAAAAATTGTATTTTTTCTAAAGATTCTAACCTCTAATACCTCCCACAGTCCTCCTTGGACATCTTTATTCTTTACTTTAACAAATACCGTCCACATTCGCTATGTTTATTTTGTAATTTTGGTAAAAAGGAATGGAAATGGTTGCCTTTTCAACACCATATGACCAACTCAACAGACAAGCAAACAAGACGAATATCTCGGCACATCGAGTCCTTACTCATGTAGTTGAGGGCTTTATTATTCAAGAAAGTAACTTTCCATTTACGGTAAGATTTATCTACTTTGTTAAGAAGCTGTTGAGAAAACAAAAGCGTTCATTTTTTGTAGATAATTAAGCTTGTTTTCAACTAAGTCTTGTGTAAAGCTGCCTTTGACAATGTTAATGTCAAGTCAAAAGCTTAAATCATATTTTCATTCTTTTCCCAAACTTGGGAGGGTTCTTCCCAGCATTTGATATCGAATTTTGTTATTATATTCACAAAGCAAAGATAAAATTCATTTATCAGTGAAAAATGTTTTGAAGTATACAGAGTTTTGTTGCAATTATTATGAGACAAGAGTCGTTTGAAGATCTCTAATCTTTATGCTAATGAACTGGTTAAAGTGGAGAACTTCACTGGGTATTCACTCAGGTGTTGGGTAATAGACCCCTTTTGAAGCTCCCAATGGATGTCTTTACCTTGGCCATAATGTTTTCCCATTTCATTATGTGTCATTCTCTTGAGAATAAGTTTCTTTGTTTGAATTGCATCCATATTCATGTGTCTTCTCATACCTAGCCATTAAAACCCCTGTTACACATATTCTTTTTCCATGTAACTTGAGCCGCACACACAAGTTCCAAGTTGCATGTGAGCATGTCACACATATTTTTGTTATTTGCAACTTTTGGAAATTTGTTGAGAAAGTTAAGAAACCAAATCAACTTTTCATGCAACTTCTATATTTGAAAAATAAGTTGCATGAAGGGGTGTTACACACTAAAAAAATGCTAGTGCATCTTGAACTTTATTGTGTGTAGCTAAAGTTGCAGGAAAAAAGACTACAAGTAACAGGGGCTTACAGTCAAACTAAGAAAACCATGAACACCTAAAATATGTCTGGAATGTATATTTAGGCCGTTGCTTGTAAAAAAGATATTTCCCACTGCCATGAAAAAAGATTGTATTGAATCCTTCTCTTGCGTATCCATCTGTCTCGAATAGAAACTTCTAATTTTATGAGAATAAAACTAATATATGAAGTTTGAAACTTTTAAATGGGAAAATACTTTGTGTGACAGCACTGTGATCAAACACATAAACATTCCAGACATATTTTAGGTGTTCACGGTTTTCTTAGTTTGACTGTAAACAAATGAAAAAATTGATACTCTAGGGAATGACACATCTGAAATAGGAAAACATCATACACCGATTCCAAACTTGGAGGACACAAACAGATGGCCTGGATTGAGGGGGCGAAAATGAGGCTAGTCAGTGATTCATTATCTGTGTGCAACCTTCATCTTTGTTACTGGTGTTACATGGTATTTACATCCATTAAAAAAAATGGGAAAAGCCAGCTTTCCACAGATTACAGACAACTGACTAGCCTCATTTTCACCTCCTCGATCCAGGAAAACAGCGTATGTCCACCATGTTCAGAATCGGTGTATGCCTGAACTAAAAATGCCCATTTGCCAAGACAGCTATACAGAAAACACTGACCTCGATTTGGAACATTTATTTCATGTAGGCAGATGATGATGAAGAAGATTACGATCCTCTTCACAACAGTAACCATGACCACAATGGAGACATTGATATGGACATTGGAAATGAAGGTACATAATAAGCCCTTTCTTTTACCACTGTTTCCATGGTGCCAACAGGGAAAATCAGGCAATACACTGCTGTCAATCAGAATTTTGTAGAGACTTTCCAGAAAATATCCATACCTCCCCCATGGTTGGGGATTGGAATTTCCAAGGGTTGGGGAGGGTCTGAGGAGGGTATATTCCATAGTTGCAGATATTATCCATACCTCCCCAATGGAGGGGGATTGGAATTTTCTAGGGGGTGGGGAGGGTCTATTGTGTATCCATACCTTGCTCAGCTCATCAATGCTTCAGTGAGCAAGCCACTGTCCAGTGCATGCTTTTTGCTTGGATTTCCTCTGTCTTAATACAGTATATTGTATGTTGGTTTTTTATTACGATATGCAGCACACAGTCCTCTAAGCAATGACGAAAGTAATGAAGTATTCTATGAATCAAACTACCTTCCTGGTCACTGTGAGCAATGTGGTAATGTCACAGAGGTCCACCATCAACGTGGACCAAGGAGGTTTTGTTCTACTTCATGTGCACGCCGGTACAGTGTAAGCTGCTCACGTAAAATGATGGCTTACCATGCAAGAATGAAAAGTCCTCGAGGAAGACAACCAAGTACTAATAATGTCCCTGGTGTCCAAGGGCACAGAAAAGCTTTACATTCCTCATCTAGAGTAAGTATATTGTGAATGTTTTCCCTGCATAAATGAATATGTAGTCAATGAACACCGCGATTTTTTACAAATTCGAAAAAGGACTATTTCCAAAAAAGTTGACCAGCTATCCAACTGACTGACTGACTGACTGACTGACTGACTGACTGACTGACTGACTGACTGACTGACTGACTGACTGACTGACTGACTGACTGACTGACTGACTGACTGACTGACTGACTGACTGACTGACTGACTGACTGACTGACTGACTGACTGACTGACTGACTGACTGACTGACTGACTGACTGACTGACTGACTGACTGACTGACTGACTGACTGACTGACTGACTGACTGACTGACTGACTGACTGACTGACTGACTGACTGACTGACTGACTGACTGACTGACTGACTGACTGACTGACTGACTGACTGACTGACTGACTGACTGACTGACTGACTGACTGACTGACTGACTGACTGACTGACTGACTGACTGACTGACTGACTGACTGACTGACTGACTGACTGACTGACTGACTGACTGACTGACTGACTGACTGACTGACTGACTGACTGACTGACTGACTGACTGACTGACTGACTGACTGACTGACTGACTGACTGACTGACTGACTGACTGACTGACTGACTGACTGACTGACTGACTGACTGACTGACTGACTGACTGACTGACTGACTGACTGACTGACTGACTGACTGACTGACTGACTGACTGACTGACTGACTGACTGACTGACTGACTGACTGACTGACTGACTGACTGACTGACTGACTGACTGACTGACTGACTGACTGACTGACTGACTGACTGACTGGATAAAGCTCTTGTAAATGTAATAAAACTGTTCAATGCTGTTTTTGATCTCACCTTTCTTTTTTACACACAACAGATGAACCTTGATCATGGATTTGAACCTTCCACCGTTAATGCGGCAGTCCAGGTCAATGAGTTTGGTAAGTACACTAAAACATCAGATTGAAAACAATGCGTCCACAGGCAACCCAGAATCAATGTTTTTCAAAAAATTACAGTGTTTGCGACACAGGAAACCCAAGCCCATATTTTTGTAGAAAATGATTTCTTTGCGACCACAGGGAACGATCAAGTAAATAATCGACTCCTTTAACTTGATAATAGTCTCAAATAAGACAGTGAAGTATACAGACGTTACTTAAGACAAATCTGTAGAATTTCTTACTTTTTCGCTACGAAGTGATCTGTTTAGAAAGCAAGATAGCCAGATCCTTTTTGACCGTCAACGAGGTGTAAAATGAAAATATATTGTTGATAGATATTGATTTCATCTTCCTTTAGTTAATCGCGCAGAAAATAAGTAATACTGTATCTGTATATAATTATTTGCGAAGAAACAATATTTGTATTATGATCATCCGGGTGGATGGATGTATATAATTGTTGAGCTTAGCCTGGTTGATACATTTAAAAGGCTCATCTGTTGCACTTAGTGTGTTAATAGGACAATTGATCAAATTTTAAAAGGATGTCGGCACGTAACGATTCTTTCAACAAGAAACGAGCCCTAACGTCAAAGTATATCGGCCAGCGGTAATCCAAAAAGTAACATTTGATTGGTTGTGAACATTGCGCATTTGTCAGTGTTGTAGACATGATGGAGTCTGTCGCAAGCAATATTTCTGTATCACTTCCAGTAACAATGCGCGAAACAAATATGGCGTTTGGGATCCCTGTGTCTACCTCGATCACATCACACACAACACAGGTAGCCCGCCAAAGAAACAGACGAGAAAAAGCAAAGAGACGCCTGCGGAGAAGACTAATTCCAACAATCTTCTGCTAAAACAAGGAAGAACCTTCAAATTTATCGATATCCTGACACATCCTTTGCTTCATAACTGGGCTGATCAAAGTCCGTGCACGGCTTACTCACATATCGAATTGGAACATTCAGTACCGTGTAAGGGGTTGCGGAGGGAGGAAAACCGGAGAACCCGGAGAAAAAACCCTTGAATTAAGAAAGAGACTTAACAGACTCAAACTCTACCAACTTGTGACGCCGAGTCCAGAAATCGAACCCGAGACCCCAGAGGCGAGAGGCGTGTACTAACGCTACGCCACCCTTGATTCGCAAGGGACTAGGAACGAGTTTCTCGTAACACTTTTTCCGAAACTCGAAAACCAAAAAACGCCATCTAAGTTGGGCACTCTGGCTTGTCCTGCGAGAACTAGTTGTGTATAAAATTATTCTCGGCTAGAAATATTTTCTATTAATCTAAGAAAATTTGGTGTAAAATTGGCTGGGAGTTAAATAATTATGATAATGATTGAGGTTTTAATCGCTACGGTAGCACAAACTAAAGTAAAACACATTTGGTTTTTATAAAAGTCTAGTGTTCGTAGAAATTCGTAGAATTAAAAGATTACAATGTTTCAAAGGATAACATAGTTTTTATGTACATTTATTCATCTATTTTGGCTAAAATCATTTTTTTGCAACTTCATTTTCGAATAAATCACCAAACCTTATCATGATTTTTTTAGTTTTTATTTTTTCATTGATTAGCAATTAGCGAACCATTTTTCGATTTTCCTTATTTCGAAATAATCGGCTTGAAGAAGAGCGAAGTTGTCCTAAATAATCCTTGTTCTTTAATCTTGCACAAATTCCCCTAACAGTATTGTGAATATTCTTTATTTACCTTCAATTCCCTGATAATTTTTCTCTTCTAGTTGCAAATGAAAATTTGCATAAAAGTTGCATCTCAAAAAAACCTGGCTGTGTTAAAAAATGGAATCAATATTAAGCTTTTATTTTCACGAATTTTCAAGAATCCAATACATTTTTCAAGTTTCGAGAGAAGCTCTTCTAACTGATATATGCTTCTATTTATAAATCTTCACTTAATAACTCTCTAACCAGCAATATATTTACATGAAAATGCGACTGGGATCATTGGATCTCTTAAACGATCATCATCTAACGCGAGCTTGTTTACGAATTGTATTGTACAAACTACATGATTCTTAGAACACAAACAAACAAGCAACTATGTTTAGATTTTATTTTGATCGAAGAAAAGTTCTAGTTTGCCTATACTAAAAAGTTATGGCATTTATATTGCATGATTTGTATTCTTGAGATGGTTTCCAAGGGGTAGATTCGTTCTTCTCTGGTATGTCTTCACCATAATTGCATTGTATATTCGTTCTCCTGATTCAATTTACTCTTTCGATTTTATTCGCAACTCGAAGTCGACAGCGAAGCAGATACTTCACCTGCTCAAAATTAAGCATCTTTGAATTACCTGTAAAATCGATTTTTCAATCTTGAGCGAAGATGGGAGCCGAGTTCTCAAAAGATAAAAAGAAATCCGAGGTGGATGGAAAAAAAGGTGAGTTTATTCGCCTATCTTTAATATTCATTTCAGCTCTCGATCTACCAACCCTAATATTCAAAACTAAACTAAAAACTCCAAAAAAATATACAATCTTATGTACTCTCTACCTGAAATATTTTGACATTGCTTGTTAAATATCCAAGAAACGTTTGTTTAAGAGTTAATACGTTTTAATGCTTTGTAGTCTCGTCTTTAAAATCATCTATCTACCAGGAACTTCGGTTCAGCATTTTACATCTTAGAGACTCGATCATTTCGCCCTATAATACGAACATTCTCTCTTAGAATTTTGTTTTCAAAGCTAAAAATTACATAGATTTTTTAAGGAAAAGCGAAAGAAGAAGAAAAAGTTTGTTTGGCCTCACCCTCAACTTTCTTACCTATTACGACTTGCGTCAATATTTATCAACACGACTAGCGACGACGTATACTTAGACTTATACGTAGATTATGACATTGGTTCTGATAATATAAACCTTGAAAATGTAGTACCTTATGAAATGGAACGTTTATTTTCATGCGAAATTAAATCCTGATAAAATTTATCCCTAATTTTGAATGATTATATTTTCTGATACTTTGTATTTGAGCTAGGATTATCTTGGACGTCAATTAGTTAACGGCAAAGCGAAACATTTTGATTAGATTATTGTAGGATCATTTACAGTGCTTTTAGAATCAAGAGGGTTTTGTGCCTTTTTCTTAGCCAGAATCAACCGTCGGGCTGAACACAGCCTACGTGCCCACAGCTTGTCGTATTCGTCAGTTATCACTGAGCACCGACGCACTTTAATGAAATTGAACCAATTTCGACGATTTTAATCGAGAGCGATTGCTTTGATGTTTTGCGTAAATAAATATATCTTTCCATGATTTGAATTTATTTTTGGTATGTTAATATTATAACGATTAATATCGTACTAGTAATCTTATGATAATAATTATATTTTAGTCGAGCACCACCCACCCGCATTCGTTTTACGCCCTGTTGGAGTCAAATTTAACCCTCCTCGCTAAAGAATGGTATTAAATTTTGCCAAAAAAAGCATATCAAATGTAGTGATGTTATACAAGTTGTAAATAAGATTTAATACTTCAGCAGAATAACCAACATGTATTATATTATGCATACTGAGCATGTTATATTGATATCAAGATGTGATTTATCCTGTCTCGTATTGTTTTCGTCTGCTGTGGTATATACGTCATGTTGTGCATGTGTTGTGTTTTTTTTCTGGATTTGATTTCCTTACTTGCATTTTAATCTCAGACAGTCCTTGTCTTTGAATTGCGTTCTGTAGTCAGATCACGTATTCAGTGTTTCAGTTCGTCTGTCGCTTAAATCAAACAGTGACCTCTGGATGAAATTTATTAAATTTGTCTGTCGCTCAAAACAATGGCCCCTTCATGGTTGGGTCTCCGAACTAATTTCAGTAAACCCCAAGAAAAATCTTTACAACTGTTCGCAAAATTATATTACGATGTAATTTTTTGTTGTTGAAAAGATTCAAGCAAATAAAGTTTGTTGTTGATAAGAGGTACGATTGTTGTCTTGGTTGTAGATAATATTCCTAATATGCACTTTGATTGGACTCGAGGTGAAGTCGAACCTCTTTGGATATACGAACACGTAGAAGAAGCTAAGTGGGACGTCACACAAGTCTCCAATTATATAAGGTAAGCTTTTTTGTTAGGAAGTAATAAGATATTGTGCTTTGCCTGGTCTTTTAAACCAGGCTTGGTTACCTATCAAACCAGGCTTGGTTACCTTTCAAACCAGGCTTGGTTACCTTCCAAACCAGGCTTGGTTACCTATCCACCCAGGCTTGGTTACCTATCCACCCAGGCTTGGTTACCTATCAAACCAGGCTTGGTTACTTATCAAACCAGGCTTGGTTACCTATCAAACCAGACTTGGTTACCTATCAAACCAGACTTGGTTACCTTTCAAACCACGCTTGGTTACATGGCCCTACAAGTAACTTGAATTATTTGAAAACGGCATTTTCATCGATTTTCTACTTGTTATCCTAGGACTTTAACTGGCTGCGAAGAATACGCCGAAGCATTTGTTACAGAAGAGATAGACGGACAAGCCTTGATGCTGCTGAAGGAGGAACACATGGTAGTTGCCTTGAAGATGAAACTCGGTCCCGCCCTTAAAATTGTTGCTAAAGTAAACGCCATGAAAAGAGAAGCCTACAAGAAGCTCACAAATTAAGATACAAGAAACAGGAAGATTTTAGAGCCATCTGGTTCACCCTTAGTCCCTTTTGACGTTATGTCGGCCATTTTGAAAAGTAACCAAGCCTCGGCATGAGAGTATGGTTATCGTCGACCTGGCGTTTTTAATGTTCCTTGAAAACATGTTTTTTTTAAAAAACTAAGCCTCACAGTATTCTTATTTAAATTGAGAATTATACTTATAAATTAAATGCATTTATGTATCGCGCCTGTTTTGAAATTCCGAAACCTTATTGCGGGCTTCCTGTACTCATAACGACACAGGGATCCCGCATCCTTGTTACTTCTATTTCAAAATGGCCGCCATGTTTTTAAAAGGGAATTAGTTATCCTATTCAAAGGCGTACGCGTTAATATTCAAATACGCATCACTATCATATTAAATTTTTAATCTTATCTTTACAGGGTAGAAATCAAACGAGTGTAAAAGGTCTCATTTTGCGTAGGTTTTCAATTCCTTTGCTCACTAAACAGGGTACATTCTGAACCAGAATGCATCAGGTTCGCCGTTCCAAAAAATCGCTGAAATCCACTTGCAAACTCGTTTGAGAATTTCAATCAAAGTAACAGATATTAAAGTTGTCAGTGGTTTGACATTGAAACGAGGCAAATAGGTCACTCTCACATTGTAGTGACCCACTCGCCTCTCACTGCTACCCTGGGTTCCAGAGGCCCTTTTGCCCCAGTACTTCTCGGTCTGAGGTTTTGTTACCGTGGTAACGAAACCTACGACTGTGAAGCACTAAAGCGATAGAGTCTCTGGAACCCAGGGCACCAACAGACTGTTATTTACACAATTCTAGCTAGTAAAAAAAATGCAGCTTTAATCTTTAGCATTCGTTTGAAATTAGCCCTTTGTTTAGAATAGTAAGATCTTTAACAAAATTTACTACTTATTTAAGATTTAATGTCGAAAATCTTGTCTCTCAGAAACTGAGATTTGTTTTTATTTTTTTGTTTTTTTTGTTTTGGCCATTTCCCTCCATGTTGACATAAGGTAAAATGGTATTGAAAGTTACATCTCCATCTTCATTTGTTTACCATTCCTTTTGATCTGCGCCCAGAAGAACTGAAGAATAGCAAGAAATTCTCTCCCCGTTTACATCAAGGTAAAAACGGTGATCCATCTGCTAGAGCTGGCTCTTCTTTCTACTGTCCCCTGGGGCGAGAAAACAAGAGTCTTGTCCCTAGCACCAGGGTCACCCTACCTTCATGTTTTTTCCTAGCCATGTATGGACAACTAGAACTATTTCAATAAATGAAAACCCAGTTTTAATTTCGCTGTCCTTCTAGCCAATCAAAAACTTTGTCAAAGGGATTCACACTGACTGACTTCTTTCTTGGCGGAGACCAAAAGGAACGCGGGCTCAAAAATAATCGTTACCCATGGTAACGCTAATAGTAATGTGTTTTTAGACTGTTCCCACCATGGGGACTGGTTAGCAGTTAATTAAAGGTTTTGCATGATCAAAAGGAGGGTACCATTATGGATGGCAAGAAAGCGGAATCTCTGATCTTGTCATCCAACATGGTCGACGTCACGTTTCCATCCCAAACTCCTATTTTCTGAGGGATTTCTCAATAGTTATACTTGTATAGACCAAACTATCTTATATAATGGGTTAAACCTTGAAAAAAAGATATTTTTTTCAAGGTTGAACAAAAATATATTTGTTCACGTAATGGTATCAACATTGTCCTCTTATATATTAAAATGACATTTTAACTAACACATGTACTTGCGAAAAATATCCGGATTTTAACAGTTTTTCTAAATCACACGCGAAAAAACGTACAATTTGCCGACAAATTAGGGTTTGGTGGACGTCAAGGAAGGCGTTTCCATGGCATTCCATTTGCACGAACTCGTTCCAGCAATGTCATGGAAAAACTTTGATTGACGTCCCTCGATAGCAACAAAAGTGGAGTAAAGGACTGTTATTCATTTATACATTTCTGAAGCTTTGAGGGTCTTCATGCATAAACATTTTGTCCTAGAAATCCACTTACTTCCCTCGAGGAAAAAGCAAGTTCAATATTTCCTTAGATATGCTCCCACTGTCTGTCACATAAGAAAAAGTCACAATTTCTTTCATGCGCGCACACCTCTAGTGAAGTTCAAAATAGCGCTATTGTTGACTGCGCTGCCTATATTAGTCTGAAGTCCTACCAGGAGGATCATCAATAGAGGCTTTGCACCATTACGTGATGGCAGTCATGCATGAGGCAGGAACAAATGAATCTGATCTAATATGATTTACATGAGAAAGAATCCAGTTTCCCAGGGGGAAAAGACTATAGATTTGCCTCCTGTCATGGCTGCCATCACGTGATGGTGCAAAGTCTCTATAAAGGCCAGTTGCACCATCAATAGAGTTTACCTAGGAAACTGAATTCTTTCTCATGTAAAGATTTAATTTTTCCTGCCTCCTGTCATGGCTGCCAACACGTGATGGGGCAGCTGAGCCTCTATTGATGAATTTCTAGTTCATTATTTCAGGTACTACAAGGCGATAAGGGGCCGAGAAGAGGGGATATTCTGATATCTGATTCCTGGAACCCTATCAAGCTAATGGAGGTACGTAAGAATGAATTAAACATATATTTATTACATCTTTTTTATCTAAAACAGAATAACAGTAAAAATGAATTTACATTTAGAAGAGAATGCTGAAGATTGTTATATATTGCTACTGCTGTTGGTGGTGCTGCTGTTATTGCTACTGCTGTTGCTGTTGCTGTCGCTACTGCTTTTCTAGTTGCTGCTGCTTCTGTTGTTTCTGCTGCTGTTGTTGTTACTGTTGCTGTTGCTGTCGTTGCTGTCGTTGTTGTTGCTGTCGTACGTCGATGCTGCTGCTGTTGTTATTCGTCAGAATATGTCGGGAAGCAAATCGTGCGTGGATTTGAATTTAAAAATCTGGCCGACATAAGAATGTGACAGTGCTACAGATTTTTTAGAATCGGGCTCTAAACTACACGCACGATTTGCGCCCCGATAGTGTCGGGACGATTAATCGGGCAGACAAATCGCAACGTGTATTTCCCGCTTAAGTCTATCCATTCGATTTTACCCACAGCAACCACTGACTCATTTTTCAGCCCAGTTGCTATGGGGTCGAGAAAGATAGAGTTATATTAACAAAGGTGCGCAAAAAGACATTTATTTATTGTATTACTTGATTTTTACGTCCCTTGAGCCGTTGTCTACCTAACAATTGAGATATCAAATCCCTGCCAAGACTTCCAGCCACAAGTGTATTGATAATCCTTTCTCTTCCCGTCATTCAGCACGTCATCTTTTCCATTTTCCGCCGGCACCCCATGGCGCTACGAGTCATTAGCATAGAAAGTTCTGGAAAGTCTCGTCCGTCTCCTAGGATACAGCACGTGCACGGTAAGGTATAACTTAGGGGAGTGATAAATATATAATTGATTGAATTTTAACCAGTCTTAAGTGGTTTCCAATTAGCTGTTATTATGATAAGCTTGCCTGATTAAAGTATTATTTCTTCCTTACTTCCTTCCCTTCTTTTTTCCTGGATGAATTTGTAATCATGTAATCATCTGGATGAGTTTGTAATAATTTAACATTTCCTCGTTTGATGATTTACCTCAATTTTACCCGTACATACCACGTGTAACATTGAAATGGCTTCCCAAACCCCGATGTTTTTCAGTTTGTTTTTTAAATAAAAATCTGTGGGGAGTAGAATTCTAACTAGATCAGACTGAGACAGTCGTTCGACAAAAAAGGCACCTGAGGGGGAGGGGGGCATACAAAAATTGGATCCGGCTAAGGACGCTATTGATTACCGGAAGAAATTAAGGAATGGATGAAGAAAATGGGATAGTCAATCACTACGTACCCCCCCCCCCCCCCCCCCCCCAGCAGGGGGACGGGAAAAGGAATATAAATACTAGTTATACAATGGTTTCGAGTGGTATACCATGGAATATTCCACGCGTCACTTGTATTTCTGGTATACACACGAGCCTTAGCTTTAGGCGAGTGTGTTTACTAAGAAAATACAAGTGACAAGTGGTATATCCATGTTATGCCACGAGAAACCATCGTATAACCATTTTATCCCACACCATTGTATAACCACTTCTTCACACACCATAGAAAATACAAATGCGTAGATTCAACGCACAGTGCATGATGGGAAGAGAGAGTAAAATACTGACGAATATACAACAACTTTCCTACATTCTGATTCGCTGTATTTTCTATGGTGTGGGATAAACATTGATAGCCAACAAATAATTATGCTCCCAAATGAAGAGAAGGATGCCTGCAAAGAAATAAATAACCAAGTTATAGATCGGGGGGGGGGGGGGGTAGGAACCCTAATGATCTTGAGTCGCAGCTGCAATCAATATTTTTTTTATTTTCTCTCAACATTGAATTTAGTTTTAAAGGGACACTTGGATGAAAATCGATGAAAATTGGAAATGCCTTGAAACTTGGTTAAACTTATCTATATGGCCCCAATAGTAGCCAAGCAACATATTTTCTTCACAGTCAAAATATGCGGATAAAAATTTTATATTTTTTTCAGCTTCTAGATTGTGAGTAAATGACGTCATTTACTCAGCCCTATTGTTCTTTTAGTTTTTAAACCAAAATTTCTCAACTGCGAGTGGCTCCCAGGCTAAAATTTTTCCTTTTACTCCGACGAAGGACTAGCGTCCGAAACGTCAGTAAGTGATCTCTCTTATTTTTTACGGTGTAAAACTTAACTTTTTATCCATAAAATTTTTCCAATCTGGTTTTCATAATCATGATTGAGTCATATTATTCTTACAAGCATTATACTTGAACTATTCGGACTTTCAAAATATGGGGCGTTTTCATCCAAGTGTCCCTTTAGAGAATACCGCAAAGAAGCCCAACGGCTCTTGTAGTGACGTCATTCAGTATATTGGTGACATTTCTTTTCCGTTCACTTCAACTACTTCAAAATTTCTGAAGACCTTAAGGATTCTAAACCTATGAAGATTTTTAAGATAAAATAATTGGTTTGAAGGTGTTGGGAAGGATATAGTGTAAATTACAATATCTATTTTCACACTTCATATTAAAGGCATAATTCTTTCGTTTCCTTTTATCATGGTTCGCGATAATTATTTCCGTAAAATGTTGCTTTTGCTCATTGTTTTTCCCAAAAAAACTCAATCCAGGATATCTCGAAGAGTAACGAAAATGTTATTTTCTGGAGGATTTTAAATTAGCATTTTTAAGGAGGTGAAATTTGCAATCTAGAATATCCCGAAAACCAAGAACTTCGATTCATAAGAAACAAAATTTCGATTATTTAAAAATAAACTCAGTTGAATACACCAAAAATAGTGTTTGAGATTTGAGTCAATATCTTTTTATTTTACAATGAGACTCTTACTTCGGAGTTTTTCTGCTTTTTTCCATCTCTTTCTTCAGGTTTGCTCTCATTGATACTAAAAAAGTAAATTTTCAAAACGTTTAACGCTAATAAACCAAGAATTTTAAAGAAATGGTGTTTAAAGCTTCGCGCGGAAGCCTCGTAAATTAATAAACATAAAACTATTTATTTTTGACTTTCCGGATCTATTTTTTATTTATTTTGTTTTTGTTGTATTCAGTGCCGTTTTTTTTTTCTTCTTCTTTTCTCGCTCGTCTTTACAAAGAAAACAAATGTTTGCAGCAACAAGTAAAAGTGAAACAAAAATTACAATAAACTTTACTAAGGTCAAAAATATTGTAAGCTAAGCTTGTGAAAATTATTGCCAAAGTAGATTTCCTCAGTATATATAAATGTCATTGCTGATGTTGTTTTGTTTTCCTTGCTCCAACTTGTCCTTGTGCGACGGCAACAACAACAAAAACTTGGAACACCAACATAAGTCGATCAGTGAGAAAAACTTCATCTCTGCCAATTTTTAATTAACGAGTAGCGAAAACGAAATACAATGATTGCTGTCAATATTTACTCAATACAACATATCATTCAACAGAGATTTTTTTCTTCATTAACTTAAATTCAAAATTACTAAGAGAAACAAAAGATATTTACGTTTAATTTTACAGTTTGTTGTGCTTATTATTCGTTGTTTCCATGGGAAAGATGATGTTGTCGAGAACAACATGATATATTCGTGTACTTCGTGAATATTTGTCGTGAAAAATAAACGAAAAATTGTTCTTGATAAATAAAAGTAAAGTTGACGAACGATAAGTCAAAATTTGGACGTTTCTATGTTGGATAGCTTGTGTTTTTGTCAAAGTCTACTGATAGTTGTCATACTGCTGTTATCATCTTCTTCCACGGGAAGAAAACTTCGAGTTATCCTCATTTCGCTTGGCGTATCACATGCAGCTCTGTCACGTCGTATAATATATGGCGATCTCGGTTTTGTGCTTGCTTCAGATAGTTCAAATATTTTAGTTGGTTTTTGAGCGCCAGATGAACTCGTGGCTTCATGGGCATTTTGTCCGCGGGATTTGCAACACTGGACAATTTGTAAGATGCTTAGGTATTCTTTACGGAATGACAGATTCATGATGCCGTAGATAACAGGGTTTACAGTGCTGCTTACAGATGCCATAAAAGTGTAGGCTAAGTAAATCTCTCGTGGTGAAGCAAAGCGGCCAAGAAAAGTGTCCACAAGGTCGACTATCAACACAGGTGTCCAGCAAGCCATGTAGAACATCACAATGACAAATAGAGTGCGCGTGACTTTAATCTCTTCTACAGATACTGTATCGCCAATTTTACTTTTCTTGTAACGCCTGTTCCTTGCGTTGATCGTTTGGAAGACTTTGGCGTAGCAGAACAGAATGATCGTAGAAGGAATCCCGACATAAACGCCGACCAAGAATGCCGTAAACCAACCCGCACTCAGTTCGACATAGCAAAAAAGTTTCCCGGGGTGAAAGATGAAAGTATCTCCCGCGACTAGATAAACAAATGGAGGAAAAACTGATGAGATCCAAATTGCTATAATAATGCATACAGTTCGTTTTGTAGTAAAGTACGAGCGGTAGAGAAGACATTTGACAATCCCGACGTATCTGTTAACTGCCATTGCTGCAAGTGTTTGAGTTGACGCAGCAGCCATAACGATAGCCACATATCCTTCAAACTGGCATACCAAATCGCCATACAACCACGTCGATTTGGCCAACACAGAGAACGAAAGAGGCATGCAAGTTAGACCCATTCCAAGATCTGAGATAGCTAACGAGATGACGAATAAATTTGGAATTGTTCGCAACCTTTTGTTCCTGTAAACTGCCATCAAAGTAAGCAAGTTTCCGAAGACAGTCATCACCATCAGAAACCCAAAAAACACACATTCTATCGCTTTCAGATATAAACTTCTTGACTTTAGTTCCACAGTCAATACATCGAGTACTCCTGAGACGTTCATATTGAACCAACTTGCTTCAGGCAAGGTGGATTCGTTCTTTATAAACTAAATGTCCTTCTCAATGCTCCCACAAAGGGATACTCAATTCTTTTTATGCCGAAAATAAATAGTGAAGCAAACAATTGTTTTTGTTTCTTGGCTTTTGTGATGATGAGTCGTAAGGTGCCGCTTGCTCTTATACCAACTTCCTAATCAATCAAGCTTGATTGGTAATTCCCTTAGTGATAAAACAAGACAATAGTTATCCAATTTAAAATGCTTGTCATGGGTATTCCAGAGCGGAAATGTTGTAGAAGTATTTATTAGAGGCACTCAAATGGAACAAACTATTTCATATTCCCCTGAGGAAAATTCCGGCTTCAAAGTTCGGCAAAAACAATTCCGTATCGCGGTTTGGTAGTTTTGGGCCCCCTTAGCATTATACCAGGCTGCTCGCTTATACTTTATCTTCTATGAATTCGTATTCAATTATTGACATTTCGACTCAAAGCTGTATATATTTACCATAGAAATTACGAACAAGGGATTTTAATTTGTAAGCCGTCATTCTTTGATTACACAATCATCAAATATGTTCAACTACATTTAAAAAAATATTTTTCCCTTAAATTTTAACAGCTACTTACTTATTGAAACACGAATTTCTGGCGTCATTTTATTTTAAAAATACTAATTCAAAAGAATATATACAGTTTGAAAGATTTTGGTGATTGAACTTTTTCGGCACAAATCAGCAGTGTTTACTTCCTTGCGCAAGACAACATGGACTGTTTGTTTGCCGGACTTAATAACTATAAAAAAACTGCTTTTGGTTGATTTAGATCTCATTCGTAGAAAATATTAAATACACTCAGTTGTGTTCTTATAATTTTGTAATAATATTCGCCAACAATATGTATAATGCGGTTTTTTAAAAGGTAAAACTTTGTAGATGTTTTCGATAAGCAAACGCTTTCGACGACTCTGATGATGACCATATAGAGCTAAAAACGTTTGTGTTTAGGAAACTTCTAAGTTCTATCCTTTCTTATATATTTCTTATCACTTTATTATCACTAAATAGAAACATATGAATTGCTATTAATGGTTTTATGAATCGATTGACGAGAACTCCGAATCGCAGTAAGAACGCCAGGTTTGAACATCTGGTGTCGACAATTTGTGAATCAATATCCTTCCATCCACGCAAATCACCTAGCAAATCCTCAACACAGTATGTATTCCTATATAAGCTGGAAAAACAAATTAAGAGCCAATGGCTAAATATAGAGTAAATTATCTTTATGATTTTAGATATCGCAGAAAGCTGGAGTTTTCCTCAGAAAAAGTCAAGTGATTTTTAATAGAAAATTCAAAAAAGTTGAACGTTTTTACTAAAAATGAATGTATCAAGCTGTCATTTGCAGTGGTAGAGACTCGAGTGTTTTGAGGATCTTTCGAAGGATATTTCTGAGTGACTCATACTAGAGTTGACACATCATTCAGAGCGTCAAAAAAAATGTTCAATATCACTTCCAATGACGTTAACTACAAAATATTTTTAAAATTCACAATTTTTTTGAGACAAGAAGCATTACTTGTTCAATCAAACCCAAATTTGTTTCAAATTTCTCAAGTTGGTAAAAAGATGGATGAATATATTTGGAAGCGATAAATAAACGTGACACAATCTTTTGCCACTGCAGGAAGATGAGTTAAAACACTTTGGATATCAATGAGTCATCATTCAAATTGTCGCGTCTATTTTGTGAAATGTCGAAATAATCGAAAATAAAAGCACACGTACCGGCTTATGACAGCACTGCAAAGTGGCGTAGATGAATTGTAGTTGAATAACAACAACAACAACAACAACAACAGCAACAACAACAACAACAACAGCAACGACTACAGCAACAACAACAGCAGAAACAACAGCAGCGACAACAACAGCAGCAACAACAACAGCAGCAGTAGCGACAATGGACCTCTTCACCTTGGGTGCGTAATGTTTTTCCATTTCAGACTACGTGTCATTCCCTAGAGTATCATTTCTTTGTTTAACGGTTGTACACGAGAAGACACATGAATATTACAACTCAAACAAAGAATCTTATTCTGAAGAGAATGACACGTGGTCTGGAATAGGAAAACATTACGCCCAGGGTAAAGAGGTATACAACAACAGCCGCAGCAACATCACAGAAATTCATCAGCTGTCTCAACTACTTTCTTCATCTACCTGCCTTGTTTTGATCAATAAAAAGCGGTTTGACCACATAGAGCATGCGTACTTGAACTCGCCAGCATGGACGCGAGAGTAACCTCTACGCATGCTCGTAATCTGGATGCAAATTAACGAGAAACATTCTTCGCATTCTTTTCTTTTACGTAACGCCAAAAATAAAAATTATTTGTGCGTCCCATTCGTTTCTTATTCAGTTTTATCTATTATTTATTTCAGATATTTGTTCGGCTGGCTCGTCTGGATAAAATATCTTTGCCCGAAGAGTCTTGAAGGTATGTATTAATTATGTTATTTATTTAGTTTGAGATGTCGTAAGATAAAATCAGATATGAATAGTATGTGCGTTTTTCCATCCATCCATCCATCCATCCATCCATCCATCCATCCATCCATCCATCCATCCATCCATCCATCCATCCATCCATCCATCCATCCATCCATCCATCCATCCATCCATCCATCCATCCATCCATCCATCCATCCATCCATCCATCCATCCATCCATCCATCCATCCATCCATCCATCCATCCATCCATCCATCCATCCATCCATCCATCCATCCATCCATCCATCCATCCATCCATCCATCCATCCATCCATCCTTTCATTCATTCATCCATCCCTTCATTCATTCATCCATCCTTTCATCCATCCATCCATCCATCCTTCCATCCATCCATCCATCCATCCATCCATCCATCCATCCATCCATTCTTCTATTATATATTTCATCCATCTATTCAAACAAGCTACCCTCTCTAAATCTGTGACGTTGTTTCATAAGACACTACCTTGATAGTCATTTCCATCTGTCCATTCACTATACAAAAATATCTACTGAAAAATCTTTCACTGCACTTGGCTCTTAATTAACTTTACGATCGAGAAAGTATCAATAATCAGATAGACTGCCTCGAAGGCTGGTCTACTATGATAATGATCATGTCAGAGTCTTTAACAAGGCAAATATGCTAGCCAAACAAAAATGAGATGAATAATTCAAAGAAAAATTTGTGTTTCAATATTTGTGTATTTATTTGAATGTTGTTTTTGTACGTTCCTGTTCTGATCATGCACGAAAACAAGATAGGACTTTTTTTTGAATTCGTATAATATCTTTGATTACGGACTCATTTACTCAGGTGAGCTTCATTAGAAATGCTCATATGTACCAATGGTAAAGTAAAGAATGTACGACTTAAACAATAGAAGTTGGGAAGAGGAGAGGAGAGGAGAGGAGAGAAGAGATGAGAAGAGAAGAGAAGAGAAGAGAAGAGAAGAGAAGAGAAGAGAAGAGAAGAGAAGAGAAGAGAAGAGAAGAGAAGAGAAGAGAAGAGAAGAGAAGAGAAGAGAAGAGAAGAGAAGAGAAGAGAAGAGAAGAGAAGAGAAGAGAAGAGAAGAGAACGGAAGAGAACGGAAGAGAACGGAAGAGAACAAAATGGAAGTGAACAGAACAGAACTGACAGAAGAGAATAATCACCAATCAAAAATCAATCAGAATAACCAATCGAAATAAAATAGAATATGTATATTTTTTTCAATTGGCAATGGGAATCATGACGAGCTTAGCTCCAAAAAGATTTTCCCAGCGTGAGGTTACATTGGTGTTACGCTTATCTTCAAAAGGTGTTTTAATCCTTAGCGAGTTATGTTTTATATTTAGATAGCAACAAAGTAATGCAACACACACAAAACATGCACAGATATCCGAAAACCTAGTAAAAAGATTATCAAAATAGTCTCACTGTATGATATTGTAGTCGTAATTTTGCAATCACAAAGAGTATAAAGTATTTAAAGATCTAATATTTGGAGAACGTAATGTGAAGCTTATTACAACGTCCGTATCATGTAAATGATTAACATGAGTCATAAACAAACTTCCCGCTTTATTCTTTGAATTCGCTCTTACGATAAACATCTCCGATACAACGAGCGCTTTGATCAGCTGGTAGTGGTAAATTAAGCTTGTTTGTTTCAAGTCATTTCTATTACTTAATGATTCACTACTTAACACAGCAAAGGTTTGGAATGTCCGTATGTTTGGCTAATGGAGCGTATGTTGTTCGACCTTGTTCTACACTAGTTCCCGCCAAATGCGTAAGTCACAACACATCATGTTCGATACAATATTCAGGTTAGTAGACCCACTAATAATGGCTCAACTTTGGAACCACGGTGGAAGGATTTTATCTAATTCTGAGAAAATTTGAGAACCACGCATCTACTTGGATTAAAAGTTTAGAAGTTGCGATAGAAGTTAGCATAAAGATCTGTAGAAATTGACTCTACTTGGGCACTAGATTGCCTGTAGAACGGTGGTCTACTTGGATCAGATAGAGGTAGTGTAAAGATCTGTAGGAATCGACTCTACTTGGGCACTAGATTGCCTGTAGAACGGTGGTCTACTTGGATCATATAGAGGTAGTGTAAAGATCTGTAGGAATCGACTCTACTTGGGCACTAGAATACCTGTAGAACGGTGGTCTACTTGGATCAGATAGAGGTAGTGTAAAGATCTGTAGAAATCGACTCTACTTGGGCACTAGATTGCCTGTAGAACGGTGGTCTACTTGGATCATATAGAGGTAGTGTAAAGATCTGTAGGAATCGACTCTACTTGGGCACTAGAATACCTGTAGAACGGTGGTCTACTTGGATCAGATAGAGGTAGTGTAAAGATCTGTAGAAATCGACTCTACTTGGGCACTAGATTGCCTGTAGAACGGTGGTCTACTTGGATCATGTAGAGGTAGCAAGGGATTTCGGCTTCATGTTCTAGATATAGTGCTGTGAATTTCATAGACGGAGACTTACATTCTGATAACATACAAAGATATGTAATATAGCTTATTTAATCATAAATATGTGATTTTTTTTTTAAATGTTACTATGCCTAAGCGGACAAAAAAGTGGCTGACATGATGTACAGTTAACAGATCATCAGATAAGAGAACTTCTTTAGGCTCAAAGGTGTCGGCTCAAAGCTTCATATTACCTGGTGATAATTAGTTGAGGGTGAGTTGAACTAACCCTCAGCCAATTAAGAAACATAATCTTTTAGGAGCTAAGCTCGTCATGAAAAACAACAAGGAAAAAAGAAATATATAGATATAATATATAAATATAGAACTAAAGAGATGGTTAAGAAAAAATGTCACATTCAATTTCAAATCTATTTTTTGACTACCTTTTCAGCTGGTCATCAATGGCCTCAGCAGGGGATTGAAAAGCTTTTTACGAAGTCTCGAAATCTTAACCAAAGATATTTCTAGAAATCAATCATCACTAAGATCGCTAACATGTGCCATATTTATAATTCACTTTGATCATATTCCACTAACCACTTTTTTTAGATTTCGTGCTCTTAATATCTTCAAGATAGTTCTTACATACAAAAGAACTATAAAGTGCTTAGTTTAGCGATAATTATCAATTCTTGCACAGGTGTTTAAGACCAATCTGAGCAAAAATCGGAATCTCTTACTGATTGATTTGGATTTGCAGTTTATCGAATTGATCATCGATATTGCGTTTGTCTAGATCTTTGATGGCGGGAGGTAGTCTCATATTACGAAAGTAGAATGACTTCAAAACCAATTCACGCGCACTTCTGCTTTTATGCGTACTGCATGTTTCTAGCTAAACATGGCCTCAGTCAACCATAGATAGCTTTATGCACATAGGAGTTCAGACCTTCAAATTTCTAGGCGCGCAGTGTCATGACTTTGTGATATCAACGTAGTAGTGGTTAGACCACATATATATGCAATAAACGCCTAAAGTGAAAGATTTTTTTGGTAAAAGCCAATAAGAGTATGTGGTTAACGTCAAATGATATGTTTTCAAAGTAATTTTCTGGTAATCATTATAGGAGCAGATGATATATGGATATATCATACAACGCATCGACGATGAAGATCGACGATCAACCAATAGAATGAACGATAGGACATCTCATAGTGCGATATGTGGAAACCAAAAACATTTCTCCACTACAAAAACACTCTACGCAAGAGAAGACCGCTAGTGAAGGTCAACCTACATCACGAGAGAGTAGTCCTTGCTTGTCATTCACCGCAGTTTCTCAACTATGTTCTCTTAAACCATGTCCAAAAAAAGATATTTTTGGTTTTCGAAGATAAGTCGTCGTTGTTTCCCATCCTTCAGGTATGGATATCTTTCTCTAAAAGTATATTGAAACATTTCTCTATATAACAGGTTCTTGGCTATATATTTTAAAGGAACGATATTGAGGGATTGCCTGCCAGGCATAACGGTATCAGCCCCACAAGTAATCCTCGTGTTTAAAATCCTTTTAAAGCGTTTATGCGACGAAGGCACTTCAACTATCGAATTGATTAACATATCCGTTCAAGAAGAATAAGATATCGTGTCTTCATTTCCGGAACTCGTTTAGTATCAGAATTGCCTTAACGATTTCTTCGATATAGGTTTCGTCAGGTATTTTAGTTTAGCGAAAGAATTAGACAAATTTCGATCAGGTTTTCTAGAATATATTTAATCTAATTTCGGGGATATCTTTTACAGATCCCAAATCACTGTGAAAGCGATTTTGAGCGCGCCTCAGAGTATTATCTTGATTTTAGGAGAATATTTTGAAAATGGGATTCGCCAAATATAATCAAATTATTCCCTTCATATTTTTTTTAAATTTGCTTTCGCGAGTCAATGTAATTTGTAAATTGAAAGCCAATATTGAACAATTTCTTTTTAACCAAAAAAATATAATTTTTTTTTAATTTTTATGATTTTTAATCAAGCATTAAACTGTGGCATTTTTTTATTTATTTATTTTTTTATTTATTTTTTATTTTTGAAGTGAATAGTTGAAACATGAAAATTGTAGGTCCAGTTTCCAATCTGCATAGATCGCTCATTCTGTCATGTCCAATACAACATGTTAAAAACACCCGTTTTTTTCATGAAACTACAAAAATAATTTCACTAGAATACACTAAGCTCAACACACTGGGCATAAAAACTTGTTAAAATCTAGAAATCTCGACACAATTATTTTTTAATGATTATTTATTTGGTATTTCCGTTTGTTTATGGTCTTCCCCCGACATAGCAAATCGTTCCGCTGATTGCAATGAAAGAGGTCTAATTTTTTATGGAAAAGACGGAAGATAACGGTTCGCCCGGCTTTTTTGATGATCTGTTTTGAGGGTGCCGATGTAAGACAATGTTTTTTATCTCTGAGAAGGATTAGGGAGATTCAGAGCTTCGTTGGGAAATATCGGTTTTAAGCGGGGAATTTCATTCCTTTTTGGAGTAGTGGAAGCGATAGTGATTGTTGTTGTTGTTGTTGTTTACGATGGTAGCACTTAATAGCCGTGTAGTGGCTTACAAACCTGTGTTTAGAATAAGTGGGTAATATCAATCTTTAGTATATTTTAGACTTGAATATAGAGTTCCGCGTGTTATGATTGGTCGAGCGACCAGTGATTATGAGACGATATTCACTGCTCCAGCGGTGATTATAAGCTTTTTTGAATCCTGAGTTTTGTCTGATTCAAATTCAAAATATTATACTAAAGCGACTTACCACAACTATATCTCGACTATAATATTCACCGATATTCACTTCGTCTTCGGTGATTAATTGTTGAGTATTCTTTGGTATGATGAAGACTTTTTGTCTCTGTTCGGTTGGCAGTTCATTCCTTAATTCGTCCGTTCATTCGTTCCCTCTGTTTATCATCACATCACTGATCATGATCATCATCCACATCTATATAACAATGCAAAATTTAAACTGCACAAAGCAATTCCAAAGATCTAACCTAGTGCCGTCTTATTTCCCCTATCAAGATGTATAACTAATCTAGTTTAGGAAGTAATCTGGGGGGTATATAAGGATGTTTCTACCATTTAAACAAAACGAACTACCAGGCAGCACTGCAGTTGGTAGATTATCTAGATATTTTGAAAAAGATTTTTCATATCACTTTTCATTTTTAGTGACAAAAACAGATTTTCGCGGAAGTATGTTTAAATGTCTTGCTAAGTTTACGACAAAATTGCGTGCTCCATCGAAGAGCCGAAGATGAAATGAAGAGACAAATATAAAATCAAATTAGGAACTTATAACCGTTTTGAAGTACAACACGCGAAGTTTGATGTCTCGTTTCTAAACTAGACGGCTCCAAACAAAATACTCTTTTATGGAACTTATGTCTAACTTTTGGCAGATTTCTTTCCGGTTTTTTCTTTTTTTTTTTTTTTTTTTTTTTTTTTTTTTTCCAGTTCTGTTTTTTCTCTCTCGGTAAAAATATCCCCTAAATTTAAATCAGTGATTCAGATTTGACTAATTATTTGACCATATATATCTTCCCAGTAGGGTTCAAAATTAAGTCTAGATATATAAAAAGCATAAGTACTTAAAAGTTTGATTAAGATATCCACTTGACTACGCCCCGCCTAAGTTTACGCGGTAATCAAGGGTGGGCAGTAGTTCACTTGCCCTTCGCCTCTGGGGTCTCAATTTCAATAATATTCCTGGACTCGGCGCGGTCACGTGCGAGTAGAGGTTGTTGGGTAATTATTACTATGGCAACGTTATTTCATGCGCAATGATTGGTCACTTTCAATGTAGTGAATTGTGAGAGTATTTTAGGGGATGACATATGAAGTGGAATATCATTCACTTTTTTTAGTTTATAAACAAGAGTAAAGCATTACTTCATTCATTTCTGCAAGAATTCAGTTTTACTAAACGGCTACTGTCAGCTTTCAACCCGGAAGTCGTTTCGCGTGCGAATGACGTCACGCTTTCAAGATCAGTTAAGCGATACAACGTCGATACGAGTGGAGGTAAAATGTGAGGCAAACTTGTAGGCGTACTCATGGATTTAAGCCCAGCTACCTCTCCTCATACGTCTGATTTGCGTGTTGAGTTTCTAAAGTGACGTCTTGACTCCAGTGCTGTACGGTTTGGTTATATTCTCTATAACTTAATTGCTATCTAAGCCCTCTCTACTCCCACGTGCTTAGTCTGCAGCCTAATCTAAGTATCTTGTGTGGGTGAATTGTACATATCAATGGGAAGCCATTTCAATGTTACAGCATGTTGTACCGTGTGCTTATTGAAAGGTAGTATGGTATGTTCCCCACTCATACGATATCCATTCTTATGGGAAGCCATTTCAATGTTACGGTATGTCGTACCTTGCAAGTGCTGTAAGTCAGTACTGTATGTTTCCCACTCGTACGATATCCATTCTTATGGGAAGCCATTTCAATGTTACAGCATGTTGTACCGAGTGCTTATTGAAAGGTAGTATGGTATGTTTCCCACTCATATGATAACTATTTTTATGAGAAGCCATTTCAATGTTACAGCATATTGTACCGTATATGTGCTGTAAGAAGAGTATTCTAATTCATTTCAAATGGATAGTAGCCCGTTGACGTCATTCGTTTCTATAGCGACACAGCCGGATATTTCATTGATCTTTTTACAAATCATTTTAAAATCCACAGTTAGACTTTATCAGGTGCCATCCCTAAAAATAGAGAAGATTTCAATATGTCACCGGCTGTCAACGTGCCAGACATCTATTTAAAGTATTTTCCCCGTTAAACTTTTTTCTATTCATTTCCTGTTTGTACTCCCTTGCTATTTAAGTCGGTAGCTGCGCGCGCATGCTTAACCTCGTGAGTTAAAAATAATCAAATTTCCATCATCTCGCCGGAAATTGCTTGGAAAAATGATTCCCTTCATTCGCAATATTCACGCTGATTTGAACTCGCTTATCAACTATTTCACGTACGGTTTTGTCTCTTTAAAATAATAAAGCTGCTAAATTTCGTTATAAATTGGTCAAAAATCGAGAGAGAGAAAGAGAGAGCAATATCAGTTGTTTTACTTGAACATACAAATGATTGGTCTCTTGAGTAACTAGGAGGATATTGTATATTTTGAGCATGTTTTGTGCTTATTCCGGTAAATAGTTTGTTGACGATATAGTAATGAATATATTGTAGTAAATTGTGACATGATTGAGGTAAAGCTCGCCAGGAGATTTTCATGATTCTAAATAACGTGCTTATTGCCTTGAGGTTGAAATGAATTAAGCGGAACATTACACGCGATTAATATGTTGAAGGATATTGTAGTCTGGAGGGGAAGATTGAATGAATGGATGAATGAATGCCGGAATGAATGAATGAATGAATGAATGAATGAATGAATGAATGAATGAATGAATGAATGAATAGATAAATGAATGTAGGAATGAATGAATGGATGAATGGATGAATGAATGAATGAATGAATGAATGAATGAATGAATGAATAGATAAATGAATGTAGGAATGAATGAATGGATGAATGGATGGATGGATGAATGGATGGATGAATGGATGGATGAATGAATGTCGGAATGAATGCAGGAATGAAGGAATTAATGAATGAATGAATAAAGGAATGAATGGAGAGAGAATGAGAGAGAGCTCGAGAATGAGAGAGAGAATGAGAGAGAGAATGAGAGAGAGAGAGAGAGATCGAACAATATCAGTTGTTTTACCTTGAACTTGAGAAGCACGACACACTCAATTTACAAATAACACATATTCCAAATTAGACTGAAAAAAACACCAAAACACTTCACTTCCTGCCCCTGAGGCACTTTTGACCAATATATTTAAATTTAGAGTATTTTGTTTACCAGGTCTTTCTTTACTTAAACATCCATCTCTAAAGTAAGAACACGTCAGGCAGTAACTTTAAAATGTGAGTAACAAAAATAATGAATTCATATTGGCAAAGGAGAAACGACGGGTTGCATTTGTTCATTTAAAAGCAAATACAATATTGAAACATAGTACAGATTGGAACTACTAACAGATTCAACCAACTATGGTATAACTTTTCTCCTGATTTCAGACCACGTGTTATTCCCTAGAGTATCATTTCTTTGTTTAACGGTTGCGCACGAGAAGACGCATGAGTATAAATACAACTGAAAAAAAGAATATTATTCTTAAGAGAATGAGACGTGGTCTGAAATGGGAAAACAGTACTCCCAAGGTAAAGAGGTCTATTTTAACTGATAGACAAATACACATAGCTTGGGCTTCCTGTGGTTCCATAACGCTAAATATAGTGTAGAGAGCGTGCTCAAGACCTGAAGGCCATTCATTCTTTGAATATCAAACAAAACGCCTGAGAATCGTTCTTTCTGCCATTCACGTCAGCTTATGTGTCTCCTTTGTTTATTCACTGTTCCTGGGTACACAACATCGCTAGTGACGTCATCCACTTACGTCAGAGTAGCTCGTGACGTCAGCAGGCAAATACACGAGGTCTAGAAGACTGCAGCTGCGAGGACTAGAAGCTTTTACTCTGATTTGAACGTAATGTTTTCCCATTTTAAACCATGAGTCATTATCTTGAGAATAAGATTCTTGCTTTGAGTTTTATCCATATTCATGTATCTTCTCATGCGCAACCGTGTATCAAAGATATGATATTCTAGAAGAGAATCACACAAGATCGCTAGGTAAAAGGTTTTACTATGAACGTTAATGTTTTCCATCCAAAACCACGTGTCATTCTCTCGAGAATAAGATTCTCTGTTTGAGTTGTATCCATATTCATGTGTCTTCTCGTGCGCAACCATTAAACAAAGAAATGATATTCTAGGAAATGACACATGATCACATGAATAGGAGCTTTTACTACGAGCGTAAAGTTTCCCCATTTCAAACCCATTTGATATAAGATTCTTAGTTTACATTATCAACACAGCAATGTATTTTCTTAATCCTTACCAGTAAGAAAAAATCTCAAGGGGACAACACGTGGTCTGAGATGGAAAGTGATTTGAAGGGTCTTTTGTCTCGACGACTGAACACGTGACTAAATACTTCGGTTCTAGACGTTAGCTATGTCTGCACTTGTTAAGATTATCAATGATGCATTCTTTGATTTCCTGCCCCGAGAAAAAACCTTTTTGCTTGTTTTAGTGTTTGGAGAAAGGTGGGGATTTATTTGGGTTTTCAAACCAATGTTGGTCCATTTTTGCTCGGGTTGATGGACTATCCTATCTTTCTTTCTCTCATTCTCTTTTTTTCTTTCTCCTGTTCTTTCTTTCCATGTTCTTTTTCTCTTTCTTCTTCCATTTCCATTTTCTGCAGATATGATTTTCTTTCTTTCTTTCACTCTCTTTTTTCTTCTTTCTTTCTTTCCTTCCATTTTTTTCATTCCTTCTTCCTATCTTTCTTTCTCTCCTTCTCTTTCTTTCTTTCTCCTGTTCTTTCTTTTCATGTTCTTTTTCTCTTTCTTCTTCCATTTCCATTTTATGCTGATATGATGTCACATCACAAAACACCTTCCTCCATTTTATTCACGAAGCGCTAGCATTTTCGCAAATCCTCAACTCTATACCTTCCAATCTCTCCTCATTCATTAAGATAGATTTAGTATCCTAATGCCTATTTTTTTGTTTAATTAGCACTTTCAACTAAACCACAAATTAGTAGTCGGAAAAAATTACTAATTCCAAATCATCAAAGCTTAATTAGTCCAGTTCTAAACTAAATATTACATTATTAATCCAAAACTTTGGGATCTTATCTCAGTTTTCTATTCAAAAATAGAAAAAAACTTTATAATTCAAAAGTAAGTAGATTATGTTTCGTATTTAACAGGAAAGTTCGATAGTTTTGCTTCTGTTTTTGTCAGTCGTACGTGACACAATTCATAGATAGCCAGCGAGATATTTACTATTCATGAGATCGGCTCTGATATGCCAAGAATATCGAAGATAAAAAAGCAAAC
Source organism: Anthopleura sola (assembly GCA_023349425.1). Taxonomy (NCBI): domain Eukaryota; kingdom Metazoa; phylum Cnidaria; class Anthozoa; order Actiniaria; family Actiniidae; genus Anthopleura; species Anthopleura sola. Next base: position 4,405,582 of record JALHLI010000021.1, read on the forward strand.
AAGCAAGAAAAAAAAGCTTAGTTCTTCCCTAGATACAAGCCCAGATTCCCCTTAACATCTAACATCGATGGAATTATGATATTAACACTTAAACTGTATTGAAAACGGCCTTTAAGATAATCTTCCTACGCTTTAGATGTTGACTGACAGCCCCCACGCTTTTCGGAACAAATGGGAACTAAAAATATCTTTATACACAAATTTTCAATACGTAATATGGTATAAAACGATTCTTGTTTACACTAAGTTGTTTTGGCAATGGCGTAAATAGCAAGCTTAAGAATTAAATCTCTGAATATCTTGATGAATTAAAAAAAAACGAGAAAACTGGAGATTAGCATAATTTTTCTCATTCTCGTCTTTTGTTTAAATATCAGTTCTTCAACACGTACAGAATTTCATTCAAATAGACAAAAAAAAAATCGATGTGAAATTAAGGGTTTAAGGGATTAAGAAATTGTGAAAAAATCGCTCTAGTTCAAGAAGGAAGAAAGTAGGAAACGAGAGGTATAACTTTCGTTGCCCCAAAGGTGAAATTTTCGGCGCTAAAAGCTTCGAGGAATGTCAGTTGCGATTGCTTTGCATATATGAATGATTTAGCGTCATTCAAACACGGAAATTTGTTGTCTTACAAGTCGTCGTTGACGTCATAAAACTAAACTGAAATAACTGCTTACCTAGGACGAGGATTGAGTACACGAAAACACTGGCATGGTACCAAGAACGTGTGCAATCTTTCTCTTATAGAACAAGGATTTTTTTAGCTCCATTGCTCTGAACATTTTAGGGTTTTTACGTACAATTTCAGAGAAGTTTACTATCACTAACGGCCGACGAACTTGAGATGGTTCACAAATTTGAAAGGTTAGTGGGTTTTTTTTGTTTTCTTTTTTTTCCATCTTCGTCTCAATATTTCTTTCTTATTTTTTGAGTCTCTTTTTCAAGAAATCCAAAATTGCAAAAAAAGCCATTTTTTTTTCAGAATCAGAGACGACCAGAAATTTTAGTATTCTTTAGTACACTAATTCTGAGTTTTAGCCTGTTTCATCGATATGAAGATAGGATATCTTGCGAACGTGTATATATCACTTATTTAGAGAAAAAAATTCTCCAAAATTTCCGCCAAAAAAAGCTTAAAAAAACAACAGTAAAAAAGAGCCAAGAGAAAAGATTTTCGGTAATATTCACACGAGTAAATATTGTAATATATTTTTATTGCTCAATGTAATATTATTGTTGCATCTAGAAGGGAAAATCTCACAATTAACTAAAGTAGGTTTGGAGTAAAACACGCCGGAATCTATAGTCTGTAGTCGCCAGCTAAAAATCTTCCAATTAGGATCTTTCCTCGTCTCATGAATTGGAGAGTTCAACAATATATAATATTTCGTCTAAACTGTCGCCGCAACCTCGCTATTATGAGGCTTTTATCGACTACAGTTTGCACAAGCCATGCGGCCTAATGCAAAGCACTTTTATAAGGAAATCACTACTTATACGTTTCGTACAATACTAAATTACATCGTGGAAGATTCGAAATTTTTGTCAATAAATGCCGAAATTCAAAATAGGAGAATTCTAAGTGTATACTTACTTAATTAAATAAATGTACATTTTCATCCATATTTTTCGTTTGTGAGTCGGGTTTTCAATATTATATAAGTGTAAAACTCGAGGAAAATGTATACGAAGGCAAAGGTGAATTATAGTTTAAAAAAGGCTCGTGTGATTGCCGTATATCAGTGTTAAATGATGGTTATTTTATATCCGGGGCTTTTTTTAAGCTTTAAAACTTAAATTTCACGTCGTAGAATGTGCTAGCATTTCAAGTTTAGACTGATATCAAATCACCAGGATATTCAAGTTCTTTTCTTATTCAATTTAAATACGTTTTTTGACATAGGATGCACTAGTTTTTATGCGTTTTAAGTAAAAGTTGTTTACGAGATATGATTGTCGGTGCTTTCTTGTGATTAGCGTGTTCCTAACATTGACATTTCGCCCGAGGGTCGGAAATATTTGCTTTCACTCTCAAAAATTTATCATACAATAACAATCTTCTAGTAATGTGAAATTGGAACTCTTGGAATTGGAAATAAAATATTCCCCGGGGGGAAAATTCACCCGAAATATTTTTTTTTTCTTTTCTTTTTTTTTTTTTTTTTTTTCTTTCTCAGTGTTGTTAGAGGAGTTCCCCCGAGCATAATGGTTATTTTTCTCCGTCGTGTAATCACTGCTATCAATATTATTGTGATAATGTGATTGCTTTTACATATGTAATGTTTCTCATCGTTCAAGAGGGCATTAATTTCGAAGAGAAAAATACGTCCTTTGTGGTCAAAGTTATCGCTTCGTGTCCGCGGGGCGAACGCTGTGTAGCGGCGAAAAACCTTGCGCTTGAAATGATTATCAATCACATCCAACGATAAGGAGACTTTCTAACTATCTGAAAATTCTAAATCACCTCAAAACGCATCAAAAAATTATTCCCCAAATCTGGAGAAAATTCGGGTTTTTGCATTTCCAAATGTATGAAATGTATTTCTTTGTACTTTAGTGGCTATTTTCTTTTTCTAACGATCTAATCGTTAGCAGTGGGAGCAAGCTAATTGTTTTAAGAAAATGAGATGAAAAAACAAACCGTTTTTCCAGGATTAACGAATAACGAACGCTCGAAGGGAATACTGTAACAAAAGTGGAATCTTGTTATCCCATGAAGACGTCAAAATTCCAGCTCAAAAAAAAAAAGAAGAAGAAAAAAAAACGGTTTCGATAAACCTTTGATTCTCTATCACTCGTCAGTTTGTTTTCTTGATTGAGGCGTTTCTTGAGCATGCGCAGTGCATTTCACTCCTGTTAACTTCAATACTCTGTTCAAACACGAAAACAATATATTTCCAAGCTAGTTACATATTTACAAACTTTATAAGTGACAACAACTTCGAAATCCAGCTTTGAACAAAGAAAGGTTGCTATATGATTACGAAATTATGGTTTAAGTAGTTCTTATGAGTTCTTATGATTTTATTGTGAAATTGTGGAAGTCAATTCCAAGCACGCAAAATGTAAAAATTGTCATATCAGCTGAAAACATTCTTGTGAAATAGGCTTAAAGAGGGGATTAATATTGAAAAGATGTTGAAATTCTAATTACCTTATTATTGGAAGCAAAATAGGAAAATGCTTTTGAAGTTAACTTGGGTTCCCGACCTATAAACAAGTTTTTTCCTGTTTTTAACGGGTTTTACAAAACCTGTTTTTCTTGATTTTTTAGCGTTTTTTACGGTGATGGTTTTTGGGTGGAATGGATTCTTTTTTGAAAAGAAACTAGAAAAGCAAGTTTAACTGAACCACGTCAAAGTACACATGCAAATCAGTTCTTAGTACCAATCACTTTGCATATTTAATGACTTCCACCTTCAAATGAAAATACTAGAACATGTTAGCGATATTTTCAATTTCCTGGACGTTGTTTCGTGCGAGGAATTAATAGTTAAAAATTGCTTCAAATTTTTTACTTTTATCTCAGTGATGTGAACAGATAACTCAACAGGATTTTGCGGCTTTTTGCGATGTTATTCGACTGTAATTGCGCTGATTTTATACAGTGATAAAGTAACGATAAGAAAGTCTTCAATCATCTCTGTAATCAAGTCTGACTGAGGTACTCAAGTTCGCTTTGCGCCGGAGGGTTTGGTTTAAAGAAAGTGGAATTTTATTGTTTGGTTGTTTGGTTGTTTGGTTGTTTGGTTGTTTGGTTGTTTGGTTGTTTGGTTGTTTGGTTGTTTGGTTGTTTGGTTGTTTGGTTGTTTGGTTGTTTGGTTGTTTGGTTGTTTGGTTGTTTGGTTGTTTGGTTGTTTGGTTGTTTGGTTGTTTGGTTGTTTGGTTGTTTGGTTGTTTGGTTGTTTGGTTGTTTGGTTGTTTGGTTGTTTGGTTGTTTGGTTGTTTGGTTGTTTGGTTGTTTGGTTGTTTGGTTGTTTGGTTGTTTGGTTGTTTGGTTGTTTGGTTGTTTGGTTGTTTGGTTGTTTGGTTGTTTGGTTGTTTGGTTGTTTGGTTGTTTGGTTGTTTGGTTGTTTGGTTGTTTGGTTGTTTGGTTGTTTGGTTGTTTGGTTGTTTGGTTGTTTGGTTGTTTGGTTGTTTGGTTGTTTTTTTTATCAATATTGACATCATTCCTTATCTTATCTCGTGCATGTAAAGACTGATTTCATAACCTCAGGCAAAAAAAGCCGGCACATTTTGAACTAAATATTTCGAGATTCATCCAGTTCAATCCACCGACCATTATCGTCCATTAATCTAAGATCAAACCGTAATCATCTTATCTTTCCTGTGCGTACTCAGTACTTGCTCATTTACCGTCTCCAAGAACTTCCTGTCTGCGAAATATGAAATCCTATCACGCATGCGCTAACGCACTACCGCTGAACCAAAGATTCGCTGCACAGTTTGTACTTGACGCCAGGAAGCTAAACCGGAAACAATAGTCATTCAAAAATAATTCAGAAAAAAATTGCGAAATACATCTTATTTGATTTAATCTTAGAGCTGACCTGAAATTTTGTTGTGTCTGGACGTCCCTATTCCGGTCTAAAAATAAGATGACCTTGAAAACAAAGCCGTGCGCGTCTTCTAGAATACGAACTTGATGCATATGGAGATATCTAGACGTTTTCCTTAACAACTGAATATAAATATGATGTTTTGAGTAATTGCTTAAACTTTCTTATCTTATCGAAACACTAGATTCTTAATCGAAATTATAAAGTTAGCGAGCATTAAGCTTTGACGTAGAGATTTAGCTGAAGGTTTAGAGGTTTCACCGCTGATTTTCTAAGAATATTTTAACCTTGAGGATTTGACCTTATATTGTTTGAGAATTCGGTTCGAAAAGAAGTCGCTATTAATCTGATTTCTATGACTGGATGAATAATGAATGATCACACGTGGCGTCCTTGACTTTATTTTAGGCTTCGAATATTGCTATATACATATATATATATATGTATATGATCTCATTGAGTTCATTGCACGTTTAAGCGAGATCGAAAGAGCTGGAATTCTAACTACTACAGTGTCAGTTTTATCAGGATGGAACCTTAGTTCACACGAAGTCACCATCATCATTATCATTACTATATTCTCCAATTTAGATGAGTATTTTGACAATGCCATTCCGGTAAGTATAATAAAACTCTGCATAAACTTTTACCACTAAATTCTCAGCTCAGATTTCGAGTTTTTACTGAACTATTTCCGGCTGGATGTAGCGACGAATCTAACACGTTCTCCCAAAAATGTATATACAAAATACGAGCATAGTTAAATTAACTATCAAAAGAAACAGAGAAAAAGCTTTAAAATTTTGAACATATTTTAATTTATACTAAAATATATGTAAATAGATTGATGTATTTTCAAATGTAGTCATATACTGATCCCCATGAGTCATACGCTAAGCTTTCCAACTTGAATGAGATCACAACGTCAAAGACTTATGATACTGAAGAGCATATAGCTGAAGATCAATACTGAGGGCGACTGGAAATACTTAAAATGATATCTTAAAGAAAAACTAAAAAAATATCTGCGTCAGTGTAAATAAAAGATACCTCAATTTGTAATATTCTTTTTTCCCTCTCTTCATTTTGAGTTCGACTGGCTTAATTTGATTCATTGATAATTACTGTAAGATGCTTTTCAAGTTTCTAAATCAAACATTATAATCTAAATAATATTCTGTGACGTTTGCTTGTCTTGTTAAGTTGAAAATGAAGACTAAATATGATAATAAATTGATGAAAATAGGTATTGAAAATATGAATGGAGGCATTCGTTATGTAATATGTAGGACTTGAATAATTTCCCTCGATTGGCGGAGATTCAGAGATAGGACATGGCGAGATTTGTTCTTCATCCGAAACACTAGTACTAACTATATGGTAGAAGTGACACGCTCTGGTTATAGGTTACTTTACTTGGAAGAGATTTTATTTAGAGACTTGTGTCGTTAAGTTAAAGGTTTTGTATGATAAACATAATGGCATGTTAATAATTCATGTATCCTGTCCCGTCAGTCAGTACTGAGGGGTTCACAACACGTCGTCATAGTTACCTAACTAGACTATCAAAACAGTGAAGGTTTCTGCTTCGAGATGCGGGTACCGGGTCGTGGCTTATATACAGAAAAAAATGGAAGAAAGAAAGAAAGAAAGAAAGAAAGAAAGAATGTTCTGATTTTCCTATCTCGATTCAGACCCTATCCAGGAGAGATTCCAAGACCCAGACATACCACTGCATTGTTAATGACATGTCTCTTACCGCAATACTTGGGTAGATACTTCATGAAGTGATGACAGCACACTTTCCATCATAATGAGCATCCAAGAGAGTACTTTTTATGTCATACATGAAGTCCCTCTCAACACGGAAGAACACCTCTCCTTCAGTCTTGTCATTACGTTAAGTTATTTAACGTAGAATTAACCCTCGTTATCAAGGCTGCGCAATTATAATAATAGAAATATTTGATAGTTAATTTTTATAGAAACTCCAACTTTTTGGGACAAACGTTTCACGTTCTAAAAAAAAATACTAAAAAATATTCTTTTGATGTTTTTTTCATTCTTCCTTTTTTTCTTTCTCATTTTGCGTCTACGTGCAGAGCAGATTCAGAAGTGCACGCAAAGGAAATCCCGAAAAGGGGTCCTTATCTCGAAATAGCAATTCTATTTTCGATACAAAGACACCCGAATCAATAGTAAATTAAAGAGGTTCGTTACTTCGACGAATTGTGTTCCAGCTCCGCGTTGATCGACTTCACTGCGACTAGACAGAATGAGCAGACCGAGGGGAATGTCTTAGTATTCTATTCCGTCTTTATGTGCTGAAAGAATTATTTTTTTGCGGAGAGATTTGGATTCTTATATCCCGCACTGTACAAGCATGAAGACGTTGCTAAACAGCCTTACTAAAGCGGACCAAAAAAGAAGTCGAGGTCGGGGGATTTCCGTTTGGGAACGGGAAAAATCACAAGAGAATTCGAAGCGATGTCTAAGTCGTGTGCTACGGTGAGTTTAGCGTATTGTACCACCACATTCTTACACTGATCTTTCTTAGATTAGTAATATTTTTTTCTGGTGGAGTTTTCGAAAGATTTAGTAAAAATATAGAACTCATTTTTATTCCGCATTGGGAAAATGCATCGTTCTCTAAGTTAACATGGATATTGAGAAATAATAAGCTTGCCCAGTTTGCCTGTCCGGAGGATATCCGTCTGATTCACTTCAGTGTTCGATGTACGATTTGTCAATAACTGGTCGTTAGTATGTTTTAAGTTTAAATTCGACAAAACTCCATTGTATTCTATGCGGATATTTCATTTACAATTACTAAGGCTTGCGCAGTTTATCTGTCCGAATTATATTCAATTTTTTTGTGTCGTCGGACTATCTTATTCGATTTACGATTTGTCGATAACTGGTCGTCATGAGATATTTTCGAATTTACATGGAGAAAGCTTCCTTCCTGTGCTAAATAAATTAAGGCTTTTGCCGTTTCATTTACGCAGGGGGAGGAGATGGAGAACGATCCACCCACCCCCTCCTCTTTCCTAGAATTTATTCATGGATTTGGGGAAAATTTGGCGACGAAACGCGGAAGACCGACGACGCGCATTTTGGCGGGAAGTCATTTTCGCGCCATAGAACGCGCTCGGTCGGTCAACCAGACGTCAATCGTACGGGCGAAAGACTTCCGGGTCAAAAACCAAAAAGCAGTTCTATAATTAAAGATTTCTCTTACTTTTTCTTCATGAGAGGATTGGTTTTCCATAGTTCTAATTGCTTCAGGTGGTGATAAATCATTGAGATCTTTTTTCGTTTCCTTTTAGCGATTTTTTGAGCACCCGGAAATACGTCACAACTTAAGCTTTATTCTCGTTATACGCTACTGCGCCGTTTGTCTGTCTTTCTGACGATTTCTATGATTTTTCGTTAGGTGGTCGTACGACAACCAAGGGGAACTTGATGCGTTGGAGGACATCTTTAAGGCACCAGACTGGAATGAACCTGCTTTGAAGCCTGCGCTATCCTGCATTCTAGCACCAGCATTATGTGCGGTTTACGGTAAGATTAACTGACACAATGGACTATCTTCGACGATATGGTGGCCATCTTGAATTGCAGGGCATCCAGAGGCAAAACAAAACAAAAATGTCGGATGATTTTTGTTTATTTGTCTTTCTTTCATGTCCATCTTCTTAATTCATCTCTTGTCAAATTGCCTTGTAGTGAACTTTTCATGATAACCGACGCCATTACTGTTTGTGTATTTGCCCCTACCAAGATGGCCGCCGTGTCGTCGAAGTATAGTCCATTATAACGACTAGCTTAGATACATCACGCTCAAACCCGAATGGCGGGACTAATCAGCCTGTGAGCTTAAACGATGCATTTTTTCTCCGAGTCTGTTTCCTTCCGCTGCAAAAATCAAATAAATTCCAGTTCAATGATTGAACGAGAGCCACAGGTTCGTTGCCAAGATGTAAGCTTTAGTGCTAATGAAAATTGATTGACTTCACCGGCATTCGATTCCCGGTTTTCTGGTTTTCCTCCCTCCGCAAAACCAAACAAGCTAAATTACGAATCGATCTGTGAGTTAGCCGTGCTCTGACTTAGATCAGCCCAGAGGTTGTTTCAGGGTTCGATCTGTGAGTTAGCCATGCCCTGACTTAGATCAGCCCAGAGGTTGTTTCAGGGTTTGATCTGTGAGTTAGCCATGCCCTGACTTAGATCAGCCCAAAGGTTGTTTCAGGGTACGATAAAATTTTAAGGTTTCCAAAATATCCACCAGAAGAACTCGACTAGAATAAACCACCTTCAAACAGCTCTTTCGCGAAAATGAATTATAATTCGAACTAACCTGAAACTACTGGTCAATAGATCGACGTGCCCCAAAACACTTCCGCCCACAACACCCACCCATTTAAGATTCAGATAAACACCACGTAATTCACCATTACGAATTCAGTAATTCAGTAGCGCTCGCCACTATTCCAGTACCTCCTTCACGATTCTCTATAAATAGAAGCCAAAAAATACCAGACCAAGCGCACTAAGTACAAAGCCTTAGAGTTTCTTCTTTCCATTCGAGGGGTTCGTGATTGGTCAATTCGGGGTATTATAGGCAATAATGCATTATAATAAACCTGATGCTCATCACGCAGATCACGCCACGCAAAATCACAATGATTGTTTTTTTCTAGATTTTTTGAAAATTAAACGTCACGTACGACAATCACATCTTCCTGTAAGTGATCTGTCACTCGGTATAAAAAGCGTAGCAGAAAAGATTCAAATTGTTTAAACGTTAAACTGCCCGCGTTCACGATTCTTGCTGGTCCATGGTGATTTTCTAACGCTCGAGAAAAGACTGAAAACACGGTGAAAATATCATAAGCAGATGTAAACGCTCTCTTCGATGTTTCTCAAAACATGAGCGAACTAGAATCAAGTAAGGCTCAAAATTCAAATTAGAGCTGCTTTTGTGTTTCTTTGGCCTCAACATCTCTAAGATATCTTGGTGTTTTGGCTTCCGGCTAAGTTTTTCTCATCATGCCATTGTAAATTTGATGAAAAACAAGACAAAAAACGTGCACCTGGAGCGTCTGGAACTGCTTTGGTCGAAGAAACACTAGTGAAATTCAGACAAACTAGAGTGAAAAAATATGTATTTTCGGGAGGAAATATTTGATACATTTGAACCATTCCGTAAAATTAGCTTCATATTCAGTTGCAGCCGTGGAATTACGGGGAAAACTTTCGCTTTTTCTTGATTTGAAGAAGCCAGGCTTGTATGAAGATCGCAGCACACGACAGGAAATGCTAAATTTTTAGTAAACGCGAGAATACGGCTCGTTATTAGCCAATCAGAATGCTCGACTCCCCCATCCAGTCACGGTGGACCATAGAGCAGATTTCGTATGATTGTGAAAAGTTACGGCACGGTTACGGCACGGCGCGGACACGGAACGGAATGTCGAATGTTTTCATACACGGCACGGCTCTGACATAAGTGTTTCATAGTCATATGAAAACTGCTCTATTTTTCATACCGTACGTCTTGGCACGTGATATTCACGTGGTATTCACGTGATACAAAATTTAATTCCCGACATAAGGAAGCTAGGACGAACCTAGGGAAAGAAAACAAAAGGAATCCAGTGACCTTCATGATATGTAACACTGGCAGGGCGGCCATAGTCAGTTTACAAATAGTCATCAATCATATTTTTGATTTTACTTGTAGGTGCGACGAAGGATGGAATGAATGCTGGTTCAAGGGAAGCAGTCAAGGTACGAATAGAATTTACCATTCCATTCCTTTTCTTCCTTGCTTCCTTGCTTCCTTGCTTCCTTGCTTCCTTGCTTCCTTGCTTCCTTGCTTCCTTGCTTCCTTGCTTCCTTGCTTCCTTGCTTCCTTGCTTCCTTGCTTCCTTGCTTCCTTGCTTCCTTGCTTCCTTGCTTCCTTGCTTCCTTGCTTCCTTGCTTCCTTGCTTCCTTGCTTCCTTGCTTCCTTGCTTCCTTGCTTCCTTGCTTCCTTGCTTCCTTGCTTCCTTTCCTTTCTTTTAAATCATCCGTATGGGAATAAACTCCTAATTGTTTCAAATATTCCCATCAGTATCAGAAAAAAGTCAATTCTAAACAGAGAGCCTTACACTCAAGTCACTTCTTTCTTGTTACAGGAGTTGTCTTGTATACAAGTAAATATCGAATCTGTCGAAGAAGTCCCATCAGGATTTTTCTTCGACGACGACGACGATGACGAAGTATTTTACAAAGAAGACACGTCTTGCTCATCTTCGTCTTCCTCGCCTTCAAACACACGTCGCCCAAGATCTCCAGAATTACTCTATCCACCCATACCAACACTGACCGCTGTCAAGGAACGTTTACCTGTCTATTTTAACTACAAGTATAGCTCGATATTTGTCTCTGGTTACGAAGCTGAAAGACAAAGAACTGAAAAAAGAACGTTTGGGAAAAACACGGCTTCGCTGTTAGCTGAAAGACGGTCTTCTTACAACAAGCGAAGAAGGGATATGGAGAGAGAGGAATGTCTTATTATTGAAGTAAGTTATACAAACTATCATACATAACTAATTTCATAATAATCCCTTACACAGTTCTCGCGCAATTTTCAAAGGTAGCCGGGCATTTACATCGAAGCGAGACGAACGGAGAGCTTACAATGAGAGAGACGTGAATAATTTTCCAAGGTGTTAAAAAAGGTCTCTATCATTGCAAGCTCACCGTTGGTCTCGCTTCGATGTAAAGGCCCGGCTACCTTTGAAAATTGCGCAGGACACTGTGAAAGGGATCATTAGCTGGCGGTAAAGAAAAATAGCTATAAATCCACTCTGCGTTCTTAGCTTCCGTCAATCAATTTTCCCCTTCACAGTTGCCTGCGTCATCTAGAAAAGTGCCTTTGCCTTTGCATCGAAGCAAAGACACGGCTACCTTTCAAGATAGCGCAGGCCTATTGGGTCCTCGTATCTTGGTAACTCTCGCCAAAAGGCTTGGAATCAAAGCCACCTTCTCTTTAGTCTTACTTCTTTCTTCTCTCTTCTAACAGAACGAAATCGATAATGCAATTGAGTCAAAGTTCTATCAACTTAAAATGGCGGACGAACTAGAGAAGACGGGCACAAAACGAACGGTACGACGAGCGAAGTTATGGCGCCGATGTGCAGCGATGGCCGAAGTGCTGGCGAAGGAACAAGCCGAGGCGTCGCTATGGAAACAAAGGTACGAAGAGGCTGCTGGGATTGCATACGGGAATAAATGTTTTCGCTGATGACTCTCTTGGTAGTGCGTGAATAGACAAAAGTCCTACTCTATTATTGTAGGAGAAATTCTTTGGTAAGCAATGGTTCGCGCATTCAATATTACGTTGCAAAGATTAAGGAAGGCAGCTACTTGGGAAAGAATAGATGATATCCATTCAAAAACTTTATATTCGTCGACTCCATTCGACCAATCAAATGAGAGAACGAGAGGAGAATTCTGACTTATGGGTAACCAAATATAGCGAGTCAAGAGTGAGATGCGAGGTCGGATGTACAACGTTTTGCTTCTCGAAAATAATTCCTTAATGAAAAATTGGAAGTAGTTGAACTTTGGAATTGAGAAATATTTAATATGAACAAGAACAGGCCATTTAATAATGAACTATGGATGCAAGAGAAGAGAAAAAATGCAACAACGCTATGGCTTTTCATGGAATGACACTGATACCCAGAACTGCAGGAATTTTTGGTCGCTTAGTAACTCGTTTGGCTTGGTCGCTAAGCAACTCATTCAGCTTGGTCTCTTAGCAACTCGTTCGGCTTGGTTGCTTAGCAACTCATTTAGCTTGCGTTTGCAGGATAGTTGAAGCATTTGGGGACCTTTCATTTTTGCATCATCGATAGGGAGAAACTGGTGTTTTTTAGGGGGAGGATTATGAAAAATATAGTTCAAAAGAAGTTCACAAAAAAATCAAACTTATGGGAGGGAGGATGATATATCTTTGTAAATAGAATGGGGTACATTTTTTACAAGTAAAAGCCGAAGATACCAGGTTTTCTATTTCACACACACCATTCCCTTATGAACAGCGATACTCCATGTTTACTAAAAAAAAACTGTAACAATAGCATTGTGATGTAAATATGCCTTACTTTATTAGAAATTCGTTCTCTTCTTTACGTCTCATTCATGAAGTATCGCTGTAAAATGATCGGTCCCTTACTAAACCACAAAAGCCGCCTAAGCAAGATTATGACCAGTAAACACTGCCAAAGAGACACGTTGGAATTATGAATACACAACTCCGCCGTGAATCAAGAGCCTGGGGAGACATTCTATGACGTCACTTCTACCATCAAAAATACGTCACTTCCGGTCATGATGATTTGATTTGTGCCATCAAAATCTTTCTGTCTGACAAAAAAAAAGAACGTTTTATATGACTTTACTCCAAGTCAAAGCCGGTACCAGTGAGTTTTATATGACGTCACTTTAACATTAAATATGACGTCAGTGACTGGCACTTAAATGGGTTGATTCGATTAATGCCAATAAGATATTCTTGTCTGGTAAACCAGAACTTAGTGTATTTACTTCAAGCCGAAGGTTCCAGTAAATCAGATGACGTCACTTCAACATTAAATATGACGTCATTTCCTGCCTTTTAAATGAATGAACGATAATTCGTAAAATTCAATTAATTTATCTGGCAAAACTAAACCCTTGTGACTTTACTTCAAGCCAAAGGTACCAGAATGGAGGACCACGTTTGTAATTCGTTCGCCAATGATACACAAAAGCTTTCAATCGATGTAATTACAAAACCGCTGACCAGCTTCTATCAGTTGTAGTCAGTTTTTAACAAACAAAAAAAAGATTTTCTTTCAGAATGAATTTCGAAATCTATTTTTGCAATAAAGGGAATAAATGTTCGTATCATTTGTTGTTGTTTTTATTCTATAGAATTGTCCAAAGTAATTATCTCTCAGAGGGACACTTCCCCACCCTCCCCTCCCCCAACATTTTAAAGTTTATTCAACAACATCTCAAAATGTCACTGATTATTGGTTTGCTCAACAAAGTCTTCTTTAGTTGTGAAAACAGACCGCTCTTTTTCGTAGTTAGAAGAAAGCTATGTTTCGTTCAAGAATGTAATTTTACCTTCCCCCAGCCCTCCCCCCTAAAAAAAAATAATACCGCAACTTGTCTTAACCTATGGGGGATTATTTTTCGTTTTCTTTTCGTTTTTCAATTTAGAAGGACAAAATTTAAGAAAGAACTTAGCATTTTTTGTAAAAAGCTCTTGTCGCCTAGTGCGCATGCGCATGATGCTTTACCGTCTTTCACTTTTTTGTCCTTTTGAAAAACCTTTTCGGAAATTTCATTCTGTAGAACGAAAAGTCCTTCTTGGAACTTTGTTCACACGAGGTTATTCAGTTTTTGAGAAACTTCTTGTCATCCCACATGGATGAGTTCTGCGTGTTTATACATAGCTCCTTGACGAGGTTGGGTAATTATCATCAGTTTAGGGTGATCCTTACCTGTGCCTCTTTGAGGCATAGTGAGGAAAATGATGATTGGTTTGGTATGAACCCCTTGAATTATATCACTGGGGCTATAAGGACGCAACACCTTATAGTACCTTCCTCTGAACCCTACTGATGATCACCAATATTCTACCCTCAAAATCTCATCGAAAAGGTAAGAAAATTACGTAATTCTGTTTATTAATTTTATCAGTAAAATTTTCTTTTATGGATCGAAAACATTACTGTGCTGAAAATACCGGGTTTTAAACATTATTACCAAACTTTAAGTAGACATAACGTTGATTTATATTTTCTGTTTTACGATGATTTATTATTCAAAAACGTCGGTAGTTTCATGACTCATTAACCATTCACTGTCACCTGTTTTCCTTTTGTCCTAATCATGTTTTGAATTTTCTGAAAATCTTTGGTCTTTTTTGGAAAGAAAAATGCCTGATACATGGGGTTCAATTTTCAAGAATAAAATCCATAAAACTAAAAAATTATAAGTTAAAATATTTTTAATTTTCTTGAATCAAAGTCAACAATGATTAAGCATAAAATCCCTGCATTGATAATTACCTTGTTAAACTTTGTATACCATTTTTACAAAAAGATAAACTTCTTATAAATATATAATTTTGTATAATATAAATATTTACAATGAATATTCTGCATATGTTTCTACTAAATTCTAAAACAAAGGCCTCAAATTCTAGTTACAAAATATTCATAACATGTTTGCTAATTGTTGTCTAATTTGTTTCCTTGAGGGTAACCTAATCGTGTATTTCTCAGTCTTGATATTTCTTTAAGTATCTTTTGAGAATTGCTGAATTTTAACCATTATTTCTCCCCATTTTGATAATTATTTCTAACTCTATCTTTCTCGGACACTGCCCATGTGCTATCAACCAGAGAGTATTCTATTTCTTGGTATCAATCAGCTGAATGAATAGAGTTACCTTCATTTTCTACAGAGGTCTAATTTTAACAGGCGTATAATTAACTTCTTTTGGAGATTTGACTTATAATGTCAATGATTTCCAAATTAATGTTAATATAAATTGATAATATTGATATTTCTTCATTTGCTATGATACAATACAGGTCTTCGCCACAATCGCAGGTAAGGAATCGTCAATGTCACTCTCTAGCTTAGGAGTACCATCGAGTAACTTGAGATTAGGAAGAATTCTGAACACCCTATGAAAAAAACAAAAATATGATACCATGAATGATGGACCATTATGTTGTACATACTACAACTATATTCATAAATTTATAATATAAGCTAAATGACGCAGCACAGCAACTTAAAGTTTTTAAATTTTAGCAATACCCTAGAACTTCAGGGCAGCAAAGTCAGGGCATTACTCACTAATCAAATTACAGGTTAGGTTTTGCCGTATCAAGGTAGAGACCTAACAAACTCTACCCACATGTGATGTCAATTACAGAGATTGAACCCGAGACCACACAGGTAAAAGGTGAGTCCACTACTGCATCACCCTTGATTCCCAAAATTTGCGATAGTCCGCTAGCTAGATTGTTCATGTGAAATGAATATATTTTGGACACTTACTGCTGTCTGTAGTTTGGTATCAACTCCACTGGGTTTCCTTTCAGCGTTAATGATTTTATTAAAGTATTATTAAGTATTTCAAGTCCTCGTAATGATTCAATGCTATTTTGTTGAAGTGACAAGTGCTCCAACATGGGTGCCCTTGGAAGTTTCTAGAAAAAAAGAAAATAATTTGATAAATTGTTGTATTTTATGATTGGATAAATCTCACAGAAACAATCAACCATTCAGAGGTTGAGGGAAAAAATGGGTTGAGTTGGCATTGCAGTGGATTGTGGGGCTGTTTAAGGGGATAAAATAGAAGCCATCTTGGAAATATGTCCCCTAACATTCCCACAATGCACTGTAATGCAAACTAGACCCAAATTTTTGTGGGTACTGTATATATTTACCTTGAAATCACTTATGAAATTTCTTTGTAAGAACAACTGTTTACATCTGCGAGGGAACAAAATGGAGCAATTAACAAATGGTCTGATTGATAGCAAGACATGGGATGCTGGCATGGATCAAGGTATTGTTATCACTATCATCATTCATTATCAACATCATGTCATCATCATGATCAACATCATATCATGACATCAACATATCATCTTCATCATATAATAATCATCATATCATCATCACCATCATATCATCATCATATCATCAGCATCATCATTACCATCATCATACCATTATCATCACCATCATATTATCATTATCATCACCACCACCATCATCATCATCATATCCTCATCATCATCACCAACATCATCACCATCATCATTATCTTCCCCACCCTAGTTTCCAATAGTATCACTCCCACTGCCACAATATATGTGCAACCAAAACAGATGCGTCAACCACATGCATTACACTAAACAAACAAATTATATCCACTTGTTTTCCAAGACATACAAACATACCTAGGAAGAAAAACAGTGCTTAAATCTGTTAACGAGTCTTCTATTAATTGAATTTGTTCACATCGTATGAGTCGTCTGAGAACGCGAAGGAACTCTTTCTTTTGGAATGGATGTCCAAGGTCTTGGAACGATAAATTAGCAGACTGAAAATAAAAAGAAAGAAAGAAAATCAAAACAGGAAAACGTTTCCTTGTAGGCATTATAAGATTGGATAAATATGTTTTCATAGGTATGCAACTTGTTGTTATGGCTTGAATCCCAGAGAAAGTGAACAAGTCTTTTTAAACCTGTGCAAGTAAAACTTCGAATTGGAACTGGATTGATTGAACAAAAGGTAAGATATCAGACAAATTACTGCTATTCAAGTTCTTTCAATAGTCCCTTTCACAATTCCCTGCTCCATCTTGAAAGGTAGCCATGCCTTTGCATCGAAGCAAGACAGGTGAGCTTGCAATGATAGAGGCATGTGTTAAAGTGTTAAGAAAGGTCTCTATCATTGGAAGGTCACTCATGTCTTGCTTTGATGCAAAGACACACCTTTCAAGATAGCTAGGTTGGTAGCTGAAAACACCTTTATTTTCATGGTGAGATTAAATATCCTTACTTCTGCATTTTCCCAGTTTTCCATCTTATTTCTGTAATTATGCGTTCTTTTTGGTCTATTCCGTACTGGTACATGCAGTAATCGTCTGTCATCTTCGTCATCTGAGTCGCCCATTTCTTCTTCGAGCTGAATCTTGCGCATTGCTTCTGCCTTGAAGCCTTTAGGAGCTAGCACAATTTGAATAATACAGTAAGTATGATTTTATATTGATTTATTGAATGCATACCTTGACTATAGTTTGTATCATTCGGGAAAAGTTTGTGACAGATCTTATGATAGTACTGCAAGAATTCCTTGATACATGGAAATTGCTCTTAGCTAGGTTGATGGTGATGTAAGGCTGTGACAGTACAGGGTTGATAAGGTGGTGATGATGACAATGATGATAATGATCCACACTACTTTTTCTAATATCGTTTCATTCCTGTAAGTTAATTTCTGGTGCCAGCTAGCCAAACTAAACCCAAAGATCTCCTGATTCATGCACTGAATTATGCAGCTAGATAGCTTACCTTTCCTGACTCGAGGAGAACGCAACATGTTTCCTTTAACATCAACATCATCTAACTCATGCCATTTGCAGTAACGATATTTAGATGAAGAAAGCTAGAAGACAGAATATGGTAGGTAAGTTAACACACGCATATCTTGGCAAAACTAAAGAATGGAACAGTCGAAATCTTTCCATTAATTTTAATGCATCTTTCAAAAAAGCCATTTTTAAAATCAAGTGTTTCTTATGCTTTACATAAAAGCAGTTTAAAAATTCAGCTGTACTTATTCAGGATGTGCAAAAATAGTCCTTTTGTTTATAAGCTAATTCCCCTTGGGATTAATCCAGCTAAGCTTCACTACCCCAACATGAAGAAACAAAAATTTCAATTTAAACTTTTCTATAAAAATTCTGTACTAAAAATTACTTGATCGATAAATCTAATGACCGTAAAAGCGTAGCAAATGATATTCTCAGCCTTAGATATACTCTTATTTATTACAAAAGAGAATAAAAGATAAATTTTCTAGTGTTATGGTAATAATTATTAACATTGACTACTAAAATATTTGACATGGAAATAAAGAAGGACCTCGAGAACGTGTGCCAAAAAAGGATCCTAAATATTCGTATTTTGCCCAACATTAATCACAGTATTGCTATAAAGTATCATATGAATATCCTTTTGAATATTTCAGTGATAAAATGTATGAATCAAGTTAAGATTTTATAAAGAGGAAAACACTTGAAGCGAGCGGGAACACGAAATTTTACCGCGAAGATTAGCAGAGGTGACATCATTTTTCTCGTGAAAGAAGCCAAGTTTTTTCAGCATTGCGAAAAATTTAGAAAGATCAAAACACACATAAGATTCAAACTAAACTTACTGGGAAGAAATCATCCTCGTCGTATTGCTCTGCAGCTTCTTGTGTCCTGTCGCGAAGCTGTAGAACCACAAGAGGTAGTTGACCTGTAGTTTCTCCGCCATCGATGGAGGATGTTTCTTCGTGCGAAGAGACGGCGTTGAAGCTAAAAAATATCATGGAATTTAGTGTCGATTGGAAGGTTTACTACTAAAATAAAGAGATGGAGACTTACTTTTCCATCTGATTATCATTGATCGTCATTATTTTTGTCTAGAAGCCATAACACAGCTGAAGGAAGATGATGTCGGAAAAAAACAGCTGTTTCAAAGAAGACTTGATTTTGAGCCCCCAAAAAAATACAATAAAAATCTCGATCTCACTGAGAACTATTCTTGAATTCTTCCGATCATAAACTCAAGTTCCATACAATGATATAAGGATACAGATGCTCAAAAATACATCCTTAGACCATCACAATAGAACACATGATTATACTGAGGAATACAGACTGCTTACGTCAGGTTGCTACGCAACGGGGTAAACAAATACTGCTATACGTATTCATCTGTGAGTATTTGTGGATTCTGCGCCAGGGAGACGAGGTAAACAACTCAAAAGCTTTAAGAAGAAAGGAGGTACAGGTTAGTAAGAATTCTCTACTAAAATCAGGTAAAATTCTTGAGCCAAAACAAGAATATTTGAAAACTCAAAAAATTTTAGTTTCTATAAAAACCACAGGAAACCCAATTTCACCTTTTTAACTATCATAAAATATTCATGTTATTTACTTTATTTCCAGGAAAAAAGGGATTTTTAGTTATCAGAACTTGTGGAAGACCCTGTTAATCAATACAAAGGATATACCTATAAAATTATGATAAGTAATATGTAAAATTTTAATTGGAAAAAGAGAAATTGGGCGATAGTCCGAAGCCTCACAATCATGCACCTCTGGCCAAATTTGATGTTCGTATTTACTCAAATAAGCGCCGCATTATATATTAGCCAATCAGAATCGAGAAAACTTGCAAAACTGAGGTGTCATCCTAAGTAGCCAGAAGACAGTCCGGAAACGGGTATTTTTACACTAAATGATAAATACCCTACTAATTTTAGACAAAACATCAATAACCACTCCTGAAATTCTAGAATTATTTCAGATATTAATTTTTGTAAGTAGATTTTCGCAGACTTCATGACACCTCAGTTTGTAGTGACGTTATTTTCATTGGGCTATCCAATCATTTCTTGGGCTATATATCTTATAATTTGTCAGTAATTGTTTATTAATTAATATTACTTAATAAAATTTATTGTATTGTATTGGCTGTCTTGTCATTTCATTGGGTTATTTCGAGGGGCTTATATATAAAGGACGAGGAACGCCTGGTCAATATCATGAATTTTACACCACCTCAAAATGTTCAATTTTGAGCTTAATCCGTTGGTGTAAAATTGATGAAAATGACCAGGCGTTCCTCGAACTCATTTGCATGACATAGAATTTTTACATAACTTCTCTAAGCACGTTTTTATACTTTTCCCACCCAAAATGAGCTTTTCTTAATTCTTAGTGCTTTGGGGTACTTCCCGTGAACTCTAGATCGTGGTTTGGGGGGATTTTGCGCATTTTTGAGTTATTTTCAAAAACCCGGTAAAATTCCATACAAGGGGCTTATATATAAAGGACGAGGAACGCCTGGTCAATATCGTGAATTTTACACCACCTCAAAATGTTCAATTTTGAGCTTAATCCGTTGGTGTAAAATTGATGAAAATGACCAGGCGTTCCACGAACTCATTTGCATGACATGAAGTCTTACCTATCTTTTCTCTGCAAGTTTTTAATACTTTTCCCTCCCAAAAATGTTTTTTTCTTAATTCTTTGTGCTTTAGGGTACTTCCCGTGACCTTTAGATCATGTTTGAGTGGATTTGGGGCAATTTTGAAGTTTTTTCAAAAACCCGGTAAAATTTCATACAAAGGGCTTATATATAAAGGACGAGGAACGCCTGGTCAATATCGTGAATTTTACACCACCTCAAAATGTTCAATTTTGAGCTTAATCCGTTGGTGTAAAATTGATGAAAACGACCAGGCGTTCCTCGAACTCATTTGCATGACATGAAGCCTTACCTATCTTTTCTCTGCAAGTTTTTAATACTTTTCCCTCCCAAAAATGCTTTTTTTTGAATTCTTATTGCTTTGGGGTACTTCCCGTGACCTTTAGATCATGGTTTGGGTGGATTTGGGGCAATTTTGAAGTTTTTTCAAAAACCCGGTAAAATTTTATACAAAGGGCTTATATATAAAGGACGAGGAACGCCTGGTCAATATCGTGAATTTTACACCACCTCAAAATGTTCAATTTTGAGCTTAATCCGTTGGTGTAAAATTGATGAAAACGACCAGGCGTTCCTCGAACTCATTTGCATGACATGAAGCCTTACCTATCTTTTCTCTGCAAGTTTTTAATACTTTTCCCTCCCAAAAATGCTTTTTTCTTAATTCTTTGTGCTTTGGGGTACTTCCCGTGACCTTTAGATCATGGTTTGGGTGGATTTGGGGCAATTTTGAAGTTTTTTCAAAAACCCGGTAAAATTTCATACAAAGGGCTTATATATAAAGGACGAGGAACGCCTGGTCAATATCGTGAATTTTACACCACCTCAAAATGTTCAATTTTGAGCTTAATCCGTTGGTGTAAAATTGATGAAAACGACCAGGCGTTCCTCGAACTCATTTGCATGACATGAAGCCTTACCTATCTTTTCTCTGCAAGTTTTTAATACTTTTCCCTCCCAAAAATGCTTTTTTCTTAATTCTTTGTGCTTTGGGGTACTTCCCGTGACCTTTAGATCATGGTTTGGGTGGATTTGGGGCAATTTTGAAGTGTTTTCAAAAACCCGGTAAAATTTCATACAAAGGGCTTATATATAAAGGACGAGGAACGCCTGGTCAATATCGTGAATTTTACACCACCTCAAAATGTTCAATTTTGAGCTTAATCCGTTGGTGTAAAATTGATGAAAACGACCAGGCGTTCCTCGAACTCATTTGCATGACATGAAGCCTTACCTATCTTTTCTCTGCAAGTTTTTAATACTTTTCCCTCCCAAAAATGCTTTTTTTTGAATTCTTATTGCTTTGGGGTACTTCCCGTGACCTTTAGATCATGGTTTGGGTGGATTTGGGGCAATTTTGAAGTTTTTTCAAAAACCCGGTAAAATTTTATACAAAGGGCTTATATATAAAGGACGAGGAACGCCTGGTCAATATCGTGAATTTTACACCACCTCAAAATGTTCAATTTTGAGCTTAATCCGTTGGTGTAAAATTGATGAAAACGACCAGGCGTTCCTCGAACTCATTTTCATAAGATATAAATACATAGATACATAGATGGATGGATATTTTTATTTGCAATTATGGTATACATTTTCTATATAATAATATTTACAAGAAGCATATTAGTTATAATGGTGACTTTGTCAATCTGTAAACTGTAAATTTAGTACACAAATTTTACATTTTTTAGGAAAGAATGTCTGTATCGTAAGCTGGAGCAACTAAAGCTTTCGAGCCAGGTTATTCATTAGACAATTATTCACGTAGAATAATTATAAGAACGTGAATAGTCACGCATTCTGTTAATAAACTAGGGTTAGGAAAAATAGAATATGATTATTATGAGTTTCAAATATCTAAGAAAGCAAATTTCTTTGATTTCGTTGTAAGCCGTGCCTTTCTTCTTTCGGCGGGTTTTTTAATGTTTTTCCTCGCGAAAATGGCTTTATAAAATTTCTAAGTGCTTTGGGGTATTTCCCGTGAACGATAGATCATGGTTTGGGTCGATTTGGGGGCAATTTTGAGGTGTTTTTCGAAAATAGGAACGAGATGGATGAAATGAAGAAATTAAAGAAATTAGATAAAAAAGACCAAAATCGATCAAAACCATGGGCTATAGCCCATGCTTTTTACCCAAAAATGACCTATTTTGCATTCTTCATAAATAATTGATATATTTTGAAAAGGTTTGAAAACGGTCCAAAATCGATCAAAACCGTGACCTATAGTCCATGCTTTTTGCCCAAAAATGACCAAAAATGACCTATTTTGAATTCTTCCTAAATTATGCACATTTTTCAAAAAGTGTGAAAATGGTCCAAAATCGATCAAAACCGTAGTCTATAGCCCATGCTTTTTGCCCAAAAATGACCTATTTTGAATTCTTCCTAAATTATGCACATTTTTCAAAAAGTGTGAAAATGGTCCAAAATCGATCAAAACCGTGGTCTATAGCCCATGCTTTTTGCCCAAAAATGACCTATTTTGCATTCTTCCTAAATTATGCACATTTTTCAAAAAGTGTGAAAATGGTCCAAAATCGATCAAAACCGTAGTCTATAGCCCATGCTTTTTGCCCAAAAATGACCTATTTTGAATTCTTCCTAAATTATGCACATTTTTCAAAAAGTGTGAAAATGGTCCAAAATCGATCAAAACCGTAGTCTATAGCCCATGCTTTTTGCCCAAAAATGACCTATTTTGCATTCTTCCTAAATTATGCACATTTTTCAAAAAGTGTGAAAATGGTCCAAAATCGATCAAAACCGTAGTCTATAGCCCATGCTTTTTGCCCAAAAATGACCAAAAATGACCTTTTTTTGAATTCTTCCTAAATTATGCACATTTTTCAAAAAGTGTGAAAATGGTCCAAAATCGATCAAAACCGTGGTCTATAGCCCATGCTTTTTGCCCAAAAATGACCTATTTTGAATTCTTCCTAAATTATGCACATTTTTCAAAAAGTGTGAAAATGGTCCAAAATCGATCAAAACCGTAGTCTATAGCCCATGCTTTTTACCCAAAAATGACAAAAACTCACTTATTTTGCATTCTTCATAAATTATGCACATTTTTCAAAAAGTGTGAAAATGGTCCAAAATCGATCAAAACCGTAGTCTATAGCCCATGCTTTTTGCCCAAAAATGACCAAAAATGACCTATTTTGAATTCTTCCTAAATTATGCACATTTTTCAAAAAGTGTGAAAATGGTCCAAAATCGATCAAAACCGTAGTCTATAGCCCATGCTTTTTGCCCAAAAATGACCTATTTTGCATTCTTCCTAAATTATGCACATTTTTCAAAAAGTGTGAAAATGGTCCAAAATCGATCAAAACCGTGGTCTATAGCCCATGCTTTTTGCCCAAAAATGGCCCGCAAAAATGAGCTCTTTTGAATTCTTCATAAATGACTCATACCTTTTCAAAAAGTTTGAAATGTTACTCCTCTTTGACCTTAATGTCCGGAACGGTCATGCATCTTTATATGTTTGTCAACATGTGTAGGTATCAGGTTTTGATTGTAATCGTGTTTTTAAGTAGAAGAGCTTCTTCAGTGGAGCAGTGTATTCATATACCACTCGACTTTTGACTTCTCTTTCTCCGGTTTCGAATTCCTTAAGTTAAAAACACGTTCATAGACGATCTGTGAAGAGAACTCTCCTTCAGTGAAGTATCTTGAAACATTCCGAAGGTTTACCTGAAAGAAAAAAGAAGGACAATTCCAGTAGAAGAGTAAAAGGATCTTAAAGGTTAGTACAGAATTGGTATTCAAAAGTTCCTTATAAAGTTCCGACTCATTTTATAAATCTCTTGTTTCTATATCAATAAACAATCTGTTTTATTGAAGTAATTGGTAATTAAATATAATTGTAGTCTTGCTAGATAGAATTTGCATCACGAATGTGGTCGCTTCATTCAGTTTTCAAGTACCCTGGATTCGTCTCAAAGATTTCGATATACTGTTTCTTTCTCAACACGAGTCGTATTTACTCTGAACATTTTTAGTATTGTAATTGTTTTTCGTTTCTTTTGTGTTGTTCTTCACGGAATGCTAAGTTGCTAGTCTAATTTTCCATATGACCCCCGCTCGTGTACTTATTTTCTAAATAGTTTACTTTAAACTTGAAGTAAAGTAAAAGGCGATTGAAATGTTTACTAAAAATTTAGTCAGAATGACTATCGACAGAACTTTTATTTATAGCTAAAATATTTTTTTATGCAATCGAGAAATAAGCACAACATTCCTAACTGACAAAAAGTACTTTTCGAAAAAATGCCTACATCCTCTCGTGGTCAATGACTGAGCAAACTAGAGTCATGTTTTACTATTTGTACATTTAACTGTTGAAAGACAAGTATCATGACTTAATGGTAAGATTTTTCCCTCCTTTCAACGCATTGAAATCCTCACATGTTAACTGTCTTAGAATCACAGCCACACATTCTGAATCATTCAGTATCTATTATTTTACATTGTAGTTTTTAAAACTGAAAGGAATGCAAACAATTCTAGGATTTTCTAATCATCTCTACGACTCACATTTTTTTAAAGATTTGGGTTAGTCTTAGAAGCTGAATTATTCCAACAACTTTACTAGGTAAGCCTTTTCCTGGGAGGGTCTAGGAGGATTTTGGTGTCGTCCTGCAAGCACACGCGAATGTCAAAAGGGCGGGAAAACCCACCCAACCCAATCCCACTTGATTAACGTCATTAAAAATGCAAGTTGTAGAGGTTGGCCTAGGGTGAGGTAGGACTGAGCAATCTGATTGGTTCTTGGTGGGTACCCAATCACGCAAGGTTCGCTTATTTATATAACAAATGTTCACATGCAGTTTTGTTTCGATGTTTTCAGTTCATCATGATATCTTCTCTGTGTTATTTGCTGCTTGTTGCCTTATTTTCGTCGAGTCAAGGTAACTATTATAGTTTTATGGTCCAATATTAGTTAATTATACCTCTTTACCTTGTGCGTAATGTTTTCCCATTTCAGACCACGTGTCATTCCCTAGAGTATCATTTCTTTGTACATGAGAAGACACATGAATATGGATCAACTCAAACAAAGAATCTTATTCTCAAGAGAATGACATGTGGTCTGAAATGGGACAACATTACGCCCAAGATGAAAAGGTCTACTGGTTTAGGAAATACTAGACACTATGAAAACACTATATTTTGCGTTAAAAATACCTTGGTATTGACCTGCTTTCTCCATGTTCCATCATGCTCTCTGCTCTCTCTCTCCGGCCAAAGGACTGAAAACCAATAGAAAAATGTTAGAAAAAATAGTGATCACGTGACGTCTTTTTTTCCAGCGGTCGATTATTACATCGATTCTATTGGTGGAAGATCATGTGATCAAGTATGTCGTGACTACTACAAAATCTGCACAGGAACAGGACACGCCTTCTCCTCAGTCTCCGCTCGTCCAGTTTTTCACCGACTAGGAATATCGTGTGGGCCTGACAACGAGACAGACCATTACGCATCCCGTGACAGCCCTGGATATGTTCAAATGGAAGGGCAATCCTATGATTTTTGCTTTGGATTCAAAAAAATTCCAGAGCAAATTGATTGCTTTGCTGTTGGCGGGAATCGGGATGTGAAACGATTATGCCCTTGCGTTCGAGGTAAGCCCTAAAAGCTGGCGGCCTTACACGGTACCGGAAGTCATTTTAACCGCGTTCAAAAAGTTGTACGTAAAGGTGTTCCGTTTACATGGAAGTGTGCTATTCGGACAAATATCAAAACGCCCAGCCGTGCAAATTAAAGAGGAGGTTCCGTGTGAATGGGATGTACTGTAAACGTACGTTTTGAACGGTTAAAAATTCGTCCGCAACCGTACAAGGCCAGCGAAAGTTAGACAATCCCGTCTTCTGAGACTTCTTCTCCGTTAGATAAACAATGGTGCATTGTGGACTAGCTTGGGTACGAACGACACTATATAAGTATTGGTGTGATAAAAGATGCTTGTGCCCAAGCTACACCACAATGCACCACGTCCGCTATCCCGAGTATAACTTAGCTCTTTTATTTTCAGGCGATTTTATCCAGTTTCAAAACGTCCCTTCCCTCGAAGGCTGCACGAACGTTGAACACTTTTCAATCGATAACAAGATGTACCTGGCCTTCAGTAGAACTCGAGCATATCGAGTGTATCGAGCTGGAACACAGATATTCAGGCTTGAAGGAAACACGTTTGTTCTGCATCAAACTCTTAAGTCAACATACAGTGGACCCGAACAAGCAAAATACTTTTCCATCGATGGTCAACATTACATGGCGATCCCTTATCTAAAGCCGTCCAAGACAGTCATTTTTCAGTGGTATAAGAATTACTTCCAAAGCTACCAAGAACTTGACTGTGGCTTTGCAGCATTATCGAGCACGTTCTTCGAGATAAACTCGTCAAAATACCTTGCAATCTATGGATATAATGTTCTGTACATTTATGTGTGGAATGGTAGCGATTTTATCAAAGTTCACACCTTGAGAATAAGAAAAGCTTCTATCACTGAGTGTAAAGCATTCCAGCCTCGTAATGATACCTACCTGACATGCGCAGTATGGGGTGGTCTGGAGAAATCGTTGGTGTTCAAGTGGACTGGGACGAGATTTGTTCTTCATCAAGAAATCGTTGGCATAGAGTACGCAGCATCTGCTGAGCTAATCAAATTAGACAATCAAACAAACGCTCTGATTCTTGCTCAAAGACAACATGGAACTGGCCCTAACATGTTAAATGTCAACTCCCCCGTCTATATCTGGAACACTATGAAATCTATCTTTGAGCTGAACACTACATTGTCTTTTCCCACACAAGGCGCCTCTGCTTGTAGAGCCTTTAAGATCGGGGAAGATCTTTACCTCATTGTCGCTCAATCCGGTGCTAAAGAATCAGTTATCTACAGATATAGAGGAGGACGGTTTGTGGTGTACCAGAAAATAAGAGCTGCATTTGCTGATGATGCGACTGTTTTTACTTACCAGAGGATGCATTATATCGCACTGGCCACCAAGAACATGAAATCTTCTCCTGTATTCATCTGGAACTGAGCCATGACTGATGTACACAAACGCACGCACGAATGGAATCGTACAATTTGCTGTCGCGACCAAATATGGTTTTATTGGACGTCAATCAAATCGTTTCCATGACAATGTCGGTAAACACAAAGTTTTCAAGGCACGTGCATTTTTAATGTCATGGAAACACTCCACCTTGATTGACGTGCACTAAAGCCTACTTCGTCGCGACGACGATTCTGCGCATGCTACATTAATAAACACTGTAGCTTTGATTTGGAAGAGGAGGATTTGGTTACAGCTAAATTTCGTTTATTAACACAACACTATATATAAAATAAATATATATAGATGCAATAAAGATATTTTTGAAGATGAAATTTTATAGGAAAATTAACATATAAACGACAATGAAGATAAAAATGTGTATTCGTTCCTACTGAGTGATTAATAGAGGTGTAAAAAATATTATAATAAAGGTGTTTCTGGATTTGCGTTACATTTTCTCTGATTGGTTGAAAATTAATATATTTATCTCCTTCATATCTTTGATTGGCCAGAAATGGAAAAGTAATAGAAGTGCTTCTCTTATTGTCATTACTATCTTAGCACATGAGCTTTCTCTGATTGGTTGAAAATCCTGTCGTATGAGATATTTTGATTAGCCAGGCTATTTTTTTTTTTTTTTGCCAAAAATTGAGATGTGATATATACAAGCGCTGCTCTGTGTTCTGATTGGACATGTGCTCTGTGTTCTGATTGGACAAATGCTCTTTGTTCTGATTGGTTGATTGCTCTGGATTCTGATTGGTCGAACCGAAACAAAGCGTAACGCATACATTTTCATATTCTATACATTTTTTATTTTTGTCTCACATTTTCCAAGTTCGTTTCTTGCATGAATACTAAGTTTTCTATTGGTCTTAGCTCGTTGTCGTAGGAGACAGTCGCAGAGGATCCATTCTGCATTAACTTAGCTGTCCTGTACCATTTATTCCGTAAACACACGGTTACCATGAGAACGATAATAGAAAGAACAAAGAACCCACCGGACAAACCAAGACCGATTTTCGAATACAACGAAATGTCTGTACTCTTGTCTTGTTGACCTGAAACACGAACAGATTGGCAAATCAGTTGGAGAAAGTAGGCACACAAGGTATGACGTAATAGTTGCGCAACACTCAAATCACGTGACTTCAAAAAACCTTCACATTATATCGCGATGCCAAAACTCATAGATTTTTAGCCGGGGCTTAGCTTGTTAGGTTCTGAAGGAGTAAACTGCGGCAACCCCGAAGAAAAAGCCTTGAATCAAGGGAGAGACTAAAATAACTCTGCTCAGATGTAAGTATTTCAACTAAAGAAGTAAAATTGTACACTATGTTTTACTCCAAAACTTACTATTAACTGCAGCAACATCGCCTTTATTTTTGGTCGTCACGCAAGCCACGTTACTCTGAGAAGCGTCACTGTCACGTGCTGTCACGCTGAGTGTAAATTGGTATCTTGTAGCTTCCTTTAGATGTGAGACGACTGCAAAACTGCCCTCGATTTGATCTTTTCTTGGTAGATACTGGGTTGTGTTACCACAGGCTGCGTTACACGAAGTAACGCAATCATTGTTTTCCTTGTCACACAATGCACATGACACCGAATAGTAAAAGAAGGACAGTGATTGGTTATTTTCTTTGGAAGACCACGAGAGAACAATGGCATCTGATCCAACGAACGAAACGAACAATTTTGGGACAACTAAAAAAAAATGTCCATCAATCCATTAGAGGTCAAGGGACTGGGGAGAGGACAATGTACACCTCCCCCTCCCCTCCCCCATTGGCTTTGGTTTACCCAAATGTATGATAAAATATTGAAGTAATAGTCATGGTTACCTGGTTTAGGGATTGAAGTTGAAACTTCTGTGTAGTTATCAGTAACATTGTTTCCCAGTCTACTCACGCCATTTTCAGCCGTGACTCTAAACAAATAGAAGGAACCTGGAACCAATCCATAAATGGTCACGTGGGTAAAAGGTATCCTATTGGCTGATGGTGTATACTTTAATGTACTGTCACATGATTGGTTACAAGACCGTGATACGTTTCTTGAATTATTATAATCTCGTGCGTTGCCATAGTAACAGCGATAACAGGCTATCGAGTACAACAAGTCATTGCGCCCACCATCATTCAGCGGTCTTTGCCATGAGAGAAGTATAAATCTTGGACCAATAAGAGTTGAGCTGAGGTCACGTGGTGGCGATGGCGGGGCTGGTGAGTCAATGAGAAAACAGTCGTTATCGTTTCGGTAACATTGTTAACAACATTGTTAACAAGACATGAACACCTTGCACGTGACGTCAAAGGAGCTCAATTTGGAGGACAAAACAAAAGAATTTCAATCTCCTGAGAATTGGAACCTATTGTCTTGTCCTTCAAATTGAGCTGCATTGCGACGTGCTGCAAGGAGTTTATTGTATTATTTGCATACCTGTACATTTGCCATCTGGAGGGTCTGCGGTTGTCCTATAATACCCTTCGTTACATTCACAGCCAGTTCTCGTCGCGTTGGAGTAGCTGTTCAAGGGGCAAGGCATGCACATTGTGTTTCCAGTTGTCGGCTTGTAAAATCCATTACGGCACGCTGATGGAGTCAAATATACCCAATGAATAAGACTGTAGCATGAACACAAATATGTATTATACCTTTAGGGGTGATCGGTACGTGATGGGCTGGAGGGGTGGAAAGATATAGTCCACTGCATAGTTTCCTGCGCCATCTTCAAAGGTAACCGTGCCTTTGCATCGAAGCGAGACGAACGGTGACCTTGCAATGATAGAGACCTTTTTTAACACCTTGGACAATTATTCACGTCTCTATCATTACAAGGTCACCTCATGTCTCGCTTCGATGCAAAAGGACGGCTACCTTTCAAGATGGCGCAGAGAACTGTGAATGAGATTGTTAAAGGACGTAAAGAGGAGTGCACGGTGAAGCGACTGAACCCCAACGTTGCTTACAAGGTTCAATGGATTATAAGTCGGGTTACAGAGGGAATTCACCGCAGTTTTGTTGTATGGGCAGAAGCAAAGCAATGTTTTTGCATGACAGGAGATTTCATTTCCCCAAGGAGAACATTTCTATTCTTTTGCCCTACAACACGGCAGCCATGAAACTCCTCTATGTGTGTGATCACTGTTTCAATCACCTTGACAGACACGATCTCCAGGCTGGTATCCCATCTTGCACTGACACGTGACCCGTAGATTGGTACTCCATGTCCCGTTGCTATAACAACCAAGGTATAAAGAGCTCCCATTCGCAAGGTTCTCGGACATGCCAAGACATTCACCTTTCACCTGTGAGAAGATGGGAACGAAGATAAGACCAAAAAAAGACGTTAAGGGTACTACTGTTCACAATAGGTGTTTTGCGAATTCATAAAATACCGCTGTGTTCCTTGGTTACAGATTCATTTACGCATGCGCAGGGTTAGCTTCATTTCAGCGTCAAAACATTCACATATACCAACGGTAAAGTAAAGAATTTTAGAGAAGAACTTTAGGCTACGTGTCATTCTCTTGAGAATAAGATTCTTTGTTTGAGTTGTATCCATATTCATGTGTCTTCTCATGCGCAACCATTAGAATAAAGGAATGATAGTCTAGGGAATGACACGTAGTCTGAAATACTGGAAATGGATAAACATTACGCGCAAGGTAATTAAAGAGGTCAATTGATAGCAGCTTATAAAAAGGTTGTTTTACCTTGGTTTCCAGGCCAAGCATCGGAGAACCAGTCTTATTGAAGACAGCTCCCCCAGACACCACACTAGAACAATGATATGACGACATACGGACCTTAACCAAAGCCACACAAGCGCCAATATCCCGAAAGGCCAAATACAGGCCCTTCTTCGTCACGGGAAAGCTTACGTTATACACGTTTTCAGGAATATTGTTTCTATCAGTCCAAACGTTTACTGCAGTCGCGTTGCCAACCATCGAAAAATTTTCCGCCAAAATTGCTTCCATGGTAACGCCACCTACTTGGCTGACGTCAGATTCTAGGGTGTATAGACCAATAGATTCCTTGCAGAAGGGAAACGAGGCGAGGTCACATTGGCGAGCGGTGAACGTGATGGATAAATGGACGACATTGGCGTTGTTTAGAAGGATGTAGTCAGATATCATCCAACTATTGGTACTGTTCGTCTTGGTTGACGGGATGTCACACGTCACATACTTTCCTGTTTGGGAATCACGAGCCCACTACAAAGAAAGGAATCCCAAGAATATCAGATGTCAATCTTTACGTCAAATCACCATGTTGGTTGATATTACAAAAGAAACCAAGACCAAATCTTTTGTTAAAGCTATCCAACATGGCGACTATGACGTCACATGTACAAGGACAAAGACATGATCGCCATGTTGGATGACATAACAAAAGAAACCAAGACCAAATCTTTTGTTAAAGTTATCCAACATGGCGACTATGACGTCACATGTACAAGGACAAAGACATGGCCGCCATGTTGGATGACATAACAAAAGAAACCAAGACCAAATCTTTTGTTCAAGACAGCCAACATGATGGCTATGACGTCACATACACAAGGACAAAAGACATGTCCGCCATGTTGGTTGATATTACAAAAGAAACCAAGACCAAATCTTTTGTTCAAGTCATCCAACATGGCGGTTGCATTAAGGAATGGATTAGTTGTACAGCAACCTGATAGTTGAAGAAGATACCAGAATACTGGTAAAATAAAATAAAAAAACAAGAATGTTCGAGCACGCGGACGAAAGAGATCAAGCAGGCGAGCATATGAACAAACAAATCTCTGCTCAAAACAAGCAAATCACATGTTCTAAACTTAGAATGTTGTTCATCACTCAAGTATGGTGCCTCTTCTTCTCGCTCTCCACATCCTGTACTCGAGTTGTGTTTATTTTACAAACTTATGGTCACGCACAGAAACGGCCAGTGTACTAAGTCAGGTAAAGACGCATGTTTTGGGCAAGCAACGCGTAAGACTATGTTAAATAAAAGCAGAGCCGCAGGAACAAAGAGAAGAAACCAAATATCCCAGCTAAATAGACTGGCATGCTGACATTAGCTATATTTGTTGATATAGGAACTGACCACTTGCCCCAACACGTATCTCGCTGTAAACTCAAACGTTCAACAAGTAAACGCTTTAATCAAAGTGTAATTTTGAAATTGGGTATTTCTTCTTTCGAACGATGCTGGTCGCTCTCTGTTATTCTATCCAAACATTTAATCAGCTCAAAAACAATTCAAAAAAATGGGATTCGATTAAAATAAGCTTCTGAGGAGGACTGAAGTGTTGGATACCTTATCATATTGTTTTGAATTGATTTACCGGCTTTTAGCCAACTTAAAATGGTAATATTTTAGCGTGAACGAAACCAAATCGAATGTAGCTGGTTGAACATCAATTTAAAACAAGTATATTTAAGAAGTATCATAGTTAATTGAGCGAGTTAATGAAAGAAAATTCCACGTAAAATGCAACGTAATGATATATCATTCTTTCCATCACTTGTCTTGCAGCCTTGGAAACCCTTGCAAATCCAGCACAGAAAAACTAATTTAAATCCAAGAACTGAGTCAACTTTAATAAAAGTTACAAATTTGAGAACAATTTTTTGCTACAGTACATGTTTACTAAAACATTTTGCATATCTTAGTGTTTAAGCTGAACTGAGGTTTCGATAAATAAACAGAGGCAAATTTTATTGAAGTGCTAAGTAATCTCAGCACTGTTCTCTAAATTGTAATTTTAGCATTAAATGGAGCATTTGAAGGAAGTATTATGGCTAAAAAATTAGGGTTTTAAGAAGTTAAAAGTGTCGTACTTACTCCATTTCCTGCGGCTAATCGGTACTTGGTAACCCACTGCCATCCTGTGTCGCCGTGAGCATAGTTCATGAGTATCTCTAAACAATAAGGTTTAACGTTAGCAAAATAGTTTATAAGCTACTATGTTAATACAAAGTCTTACCTTCATATCCTAGTACAACAGCGACTCCCGTGATTATAAGAGGGAGAATGAGCGAGGTTTTTTGGCTGGACAACATCGAGTTTTCGTACGTCTTGAGGTTCGCTTATTCAGCTGTTGTCGTGAGTTCATATATGCAAAAGACACAGAAATAAGTCCCTGCTCTCCACTACCACAAACTATCCACTTTCATCAAGCAATAACCAGACAATTCCTATTCCAATATAGTGCTTAAAATCTCATAATCTAAAAAAAAAATAGTTCACATTTACAAGTATAACAATAACTTCTGCTTAGTCTAGAGTTCAATAATGTCACAAAATAGGTTACTCATTTCCATACGTATTTGGTGACCAAACGTCGTGAAATTTGAAAACTGTTTCAGCCAGAAATATTTTTTTCCATCCTTCAAATGGTAGCCAACTTTTGCTTTGGAAAAGGGGCAGTCAGTTATTTTGTTCCAGCTTATTTCGAAAGCGTGTGGCACCCGACCTCAAAGTTCTCTCGTACTATTCCAAGTTATTGAAGTTAAACATTATGGCATAACTGAGTGAGTGTCACATTATGCGATGACCATGCATAGTGGTTAAGCTGACAATAGGAGGTTTAACACCATTAATTCTTTTTAATGATCTGGTGGATTTAGTGTCTATCAAGCGGCGGTCTCTCTTTTGGATGTTCGTGGATACTCCGAAGCAACGCAAATACCATATTGTTATTGATTCTGGTGACGTGGTTGTCATTCTTTGCTGGTCGAATTTTAGTTTTTGCTCGAGAATGTGTCATGTGCCGAGTGAAGTAGCCTGCGTGCAGGTTAAGCAGCATTTAAGTTCGGATGCTAAGTGGCTGCCAAGCAGTCGTGTGTAGTTTAGCATAATTATAACTCGCATCACTGCGTGTAAGGTACTGCTTCTCTCTCCTCTCTCTTCGCTCGGGGTTTGAAAAATGGAAAGAAAGGAAAGAATGAGAGGAGAGGAGAGGAGAGGAGAGGAGAGGAGAGGAGAGGAGAGGAGAGGAGAGGAGAGGAGAGGAGAGGAGAGGAGAATACTGAGTACACTGCCATACACCAAATTCAAACACAAGGCCTTTTTTCAGGAAAAATCTATGCAAACTGAAAAAACTAGTTATTTTAACCCAAGCCAAGCCGCTCTTCCACAACACCTTTGTCTCGCATAACCTAAAAGTATCCAGGAACAGCCCATGACGTCGTGCTGATCCAATATTAGCAAAGATGGCGTCACAGTGTACATACTGAAAGTATGGAATACATTTCACTGACGTCTGGCTAAGCATTCCTGTTTGCATTTTATCATCGATCGTCATTCGATTATTGACTTTGATCGAACGTTCTGGAATGCTGGATTATACTCGTTTCCATGTTAACAATGTAACTTCATTATCCCTTATTTTATGCGTTCAGACGAGAAGCTTGTTCATCCACAGGTAACCCTGGTACGCAAAATTTAAATCTATGGGGAGTTTTTAGTTTTTGATTTCTCAAGACATCTTCAACAAAAATCAGCAAAACTTCCACAGTGTCTTGATGCTTGTCTTGCCTGTGGGTGGACTGGATTTCAGCACGTTTCGGTGAGTTTTACTAGGGGATTTTACTATATTTTCTCATCACTTCATTCACTGTATAGAATGATGTCAAAACTAGACCTTGTGCTACCTGTGGATGACCTTGGAGTCTTATCCTGGAACCACATACATGCTCTAAGTGTGGCTTTGTAAGGCTATAAGATTCAGTACTACCATTCCTCTCCTCTGCATGAGGTTGGAACATTTCCCTCGCATACTCATTCTCAGCCCGCAAAACGGGGTTAGACTAACAGTCATATTTCGGCTTAGCCTTACTAATGCTTTGATTGATCAAGGGCTTACCTGTTGTATCAAGCTAGACTCACAAACTGATAGGCTACAGCTGTTATCCAACGTGTGCTGGGCAAGTGAGTGGTTTGTAACTGGAAAACTATGAATGGATCAGCTGTTTGCTTCGTCCAATGTACTGTACCTCAGCACCAATGGAGCCCTGACCTCTTACTTGTGGTGGACGTATATCACTAGTACAAACGGTACACCAGATACAAATCACTCTTGGATATGGTCCTTTCTTCACAAACGCGTCCCTTGAGGGTTAAGAACAATGCCACACCTAAGGAGCAAAACCAAAACGAACAAAGAAAAAAAATGTATTAATTGGACGGATAATAAACCCAAAACTACAAGAATAACTATATGTGTGAAGTGAAAGATTATCAAGGAATAAAGTTTGAACTCTTATTATTCCAAGATTAAACTCGCAAAAAGAAAATGCGTAAAAATTGCTTGGTTTTCTAAAATTTTGCAGACTTTATAATATTCTTCATAACACAAATTGGTTCGAAAAAATGTACAGATTAGTTTGTCCAGTGCTTCAAGGGGTCCAGTACAAGGAAGGCGTAAAAGACCACAGTAATCGGTTATGCTGTTGTGGAACACAAGCCTGTTTTTGATGCATGGGCGATCCGAAGTTTAATAAATAAAGAAATATATTTATTCTTCATAACACAAATTGGTTCAATATTAATTATGTACAGATTAGTTTGTCCAGTGCTTCAAGGGGTCCAGTACAAGAAAGGTGCAAAAGACCATTGCCATTGTACTATTGTGCGTCAAGTAAATCTCTTATTTGTTTTGATAATCTCTTGTGTTCTGTGCTGATCAACTCAAGTGTGTAATATTCAGCTTATCATGATCCGTCTAACGTCATTTATATATCTTATTCTGACCCATTTTCTTAACTACGTGACTAGATAGACAGCTATATTTCAAGACGTCTGGGTTTTTGGCTTTCGTCAATCAAATTCCTAACGGTCTGGGTTAGTATTTTGTGATTGACGGAGCCACAACTCAGATAGTGCCGAACAGCCAAAAACCTTTCGAGAACTTTTGTTTCTGTTGGCATTGAGGGTATAACAACCAACCAATAGGCGTTAAAAGAATTCAATTCTTATGACCTTGTGCATGCGCAATACTGCTCGAAAACATACGAAATACTGTTGAAACTGCTTGACTGAAGTGCGTCACCTTGACGTTGAAGTGAAATGAACTGAAACGCGCAACACCAAAGAAAATAGTACCAACATACCTTTTATGGACTGCAGATCGCATCCACTGAGACGCACAGAACACCATTCTACGTGGTCATCCCAGCCAGTGTCTGTCATCGTGTCCCATGGCTTACCATCCACTGAGACGCATGGGACCACCATTCTACGTGGTCATCCCAGCCAGTGTCTGTGATCGTGTCCCATGGCTTACCATCCACTTAGACGCATGGGACCACCATTCTACGCGGTCATCCCAGCCAGTGTCTGTGATCGTGTCCCATGGCTTACCATTCACTGAGACGCACAGGACCACCATTCTACGCGGTCATCCCAGCCAGTGTCTGTCATCGTGTCCCATGGCTTACCATCCACTGAGACGCATGGGACCACCATTCTACGCGGTCATCCCAGCCAGTGTCTGTGATCGTGTCCCATGGCTTACCATCCACTGAGACGCACAGGACCACCATTCTACGCGGTCATCCCAGCCAGTGTCTGTCATCGTGTCCCATGGCTTACCATCCACTGAAACGCATGGGACCACCATTCTACGTGGTCATCCAAGCCAGTGTCTGTCATCGTGTCCCATGGCTTACCATCCACTGAGACGCACAGGACCACCATTCTACGTGGTCATCCCGACAGCCAGTGTCTGTGATCGTGTCCCATGGCTTACCATCCACTGAGACGCACAGGACCACCATTCTACGTGGTCATCCCAGCCAGTGTCTGTCATCGTGTCCCATGGCTTACCATCCACTGAGACGCACAGGACCACCATTCTACGTGGTCATCCCAGCCAGTGTCTGTCATCGTGTCCCATGGCTTACCATCCACTGAGACGCACAGGACCACCATTCTACGTGGTCATCCCAGCCAGTGTCTGTCATCGTGTCCCATGGCTTACCATCCACAGAGACGCACAGGACCACCATTCTACGTGGTCATCCCAGCCAGTGTCTGTCATCGTGTCCCATGGCTTACCATCTACTGAGACGCACAGGACCACCATTCTACGTGATCATCCCAGCCAGTGTCTGTCATCGTGTCCCATGGCATACCATCCACTGAGACGCACAGGACCACCATTCTACGTGATCATCCCAGCCAGTGTCTGTCATCGTGTCCCATGGCTTACCATCCACTGAGACGCACAGGACCACCATTCTACGTGCTCATCCCAGCCAGTGTTTGTCATCGTGTCCCATGGCATACCATCCACTGAGACGCACAGGACCACCATTCTACGTGGTCATCCCAGCCAGTGTCTGTCATCGTGTCCCATGGCTTACCATCCACTGAGGCGCACAGGACCACCATTCTACGTGCTCATCCCAGCCAGTGTCTGGGATCGTGTCCCATGGCTTACCATCCACTGAGGCGCACAGGACCACCATTATACGTGGTCATCCCAGCCAGTGTCTGTCATCGTGTCCCATGGCTTACCATCCACTGAGACGCACAGGACCACCATTCTATGTGGTCATCCCAGGCATTGTCTGTCATCGTGTCCCATGGCTTACCATCTACTGAGACGCACAGGACCACCATTCTATGTGGTCATCCCAGCCAGTGTCTGTCATCGTGTCCCATGGCTTACCATCTACTGAGACGCACAGGACCACCATTCTATGTGGTCACACCAGCCAGTGTCTGTCATCGTGTCCCATGGCTTACCATCTACTGAGGCGCACAGGACCACCATTCTATGTGGTCATCCCAGCCAGTGTCTGTCATCGTGTCCCATGGCTTACAATCCACTGAGACGCACAGGACCACCATTCTATGTGGTCATCCCAGCCAGTGTCTGTGATCGTGTCCCATGGCTTACCATCTACTGAGGCGCACAGGACCACCATTCTACGTGGTCATCCCAGCCAGTGTCTGTCATCGTGTCCCATGGCTTACCATTCACTGAGACGCACAGGACCACCATTCTACGCGGTCATCCCAGCCAGTGTCTGTCATCGTGTCCCATGGCTTACCATCCACTGAGACACAGAAGACACTGAAAACAATAGGATTAAGGCTAGCTTCGTACCCTGTTCCTCTTCTCTCCTTCGGGACCTCGTGAAGTACGTTACCGATTAATACCGAGTGACCCACGATCGGTTCTTAATATTAAACAGACAAACATCACGAGATCGGAGCTAGATGTTTATTCACTACTCAAGGTCAGCCGAAGCAAAGCAGCTTCATTAGACCTTTGAAAAAAATAATATAGCGTTTGTTTTAATCCAAACGTGGAGGCGACTCTGGCGCCCGTGATCCCAGCCAGTGTCTGTGATCATGTCCCATGGTTTAATACCATCCACTGAGACGCACAGGACCAACATTCTACGTGGTCACCCCAGCCAGGGTCTCTTACCATCTACAGCACGCTATCATCCGTATCTGTTCCTTGATTAACCAGAGTAATGTTGTCTTATCCCTTGACAAAGCCTTTGTTTACACTGATGACGTAGGATGTCACACGAACACGTTTTATGACAATTGATTTGACATTATGACGTTCAAATGCGGAAAAAATGCTTTACAACTAAAGCTCTCTCTAAACGAGCCTAGAAACCCCTCTACGGAGCAGGTTAGCGCATACTATATGTATTAGCCTTATTTTTTGAAGAACGAAGCATGTTTCTTCCAAATGACTGCTTCTAATAGAGCCATGATGCGGCTAAACAATGGTTGTCAAGTTAGTTGGTTGGTACTTTGGTTATTCAAAATTTTACTAACGTATAATGATTGCTCTTTGGCTGAAACCGGTAAGTCACAAAAATACGAGCTTTGATAAACGTCTTGATAGTCAATCCTTGCTTTTTCGCCATAAGAAATGAGCAAAAATTCGTAAACAACTTTCAACTTTTCTTCTTCAGGTTTCTTGCTACATAAGAAGGACAGCGACGCTAACTGGCAATGGCTCACAATGTACAAACTTGGTGCTGGTGCTGGGGTAAGACTTCAAATTTCTCAACGATAATCCAAGAAATTTTAGTTAATAACTTAAAGATATAAATTTGATATAAAAATCAAAACAAGTTCTTGAAGGAAACGTGTTAGCTTAAGCTGATAAAGCTTAATAATCTTATTTAATGTTCAAAATTCAAAAACACCATTGCAAACGATTAGTACTAGAACTATCCGTTTAAATCTAAATGATCTGGAAAATTATCTAAGTATTTATCTCCTAGCTAGTTTGAAATCTCTACCTTCTCCAGGGAGAATTGAAGACATGAAGAAAGCTTATCAGTAATGATATAATAAAAGATTCTAAAGTCAACATGTTTGAAAAGCGACGGTAAAGTTTGTCATTATTTAGTCAAATTCAAATAAACTACAATCAAAAGTCAGTCAGGACAAGTATTTTCTGACTTGAATGTAAATAGCTAGGGCATGTGTTTTCTTAGAAACATGGGAAAATTTTCTTCGAGTTGCAGTGATGAATATGGCTCGTTTTAGGTCTTTTTTTCGGCGAGAAAAACTTAATTAATTGATCGTTTTGCAACACAATAGCGAAGTTTTAATATCAGAACGAAAAAACCATACCTTTTTAGGAAATTTAGAAACTATTTTCAAAAGTTTTAACTCTTCCAAACCGAATACTCTAACTTCTAGCGATTTTTATCCTCGTAATCAAACAAAAATAATCACAATTTATTCATAGTTAAGAGGTGTGAATTTCATAAGGTAAATAGCAAACTAAATCTCTTAAAATAAAAGATTTCGAAAGAGTTGATGTTGAAATAACTTAAGGAATCAAAATTGTACTTTAAAACTTAAGAATATTATTTAAAGAATGAAGATTTTGTCTTGTAAAACTATAATTTTTCAAGAGTATTTTTAATAATATCTGCCGTTTATGGAAAACGGCTTTTCTTTTGTTCTTTTTGTTAGAGAATTGTGAGAATTGTTTCATAACTGTTAATTATTCTAAGTAAGAGCTTTATCATTCTGAATAAGATAAAAAGCTACATAGAACTATTTTCAGGATCTAGTGAAATACAACTTATATACAATATATACAACTATATGCTAGAAAGAAAAAGGATAAAATTATAGTTTTAGTTAAAAAGGAATGCGATGTTGTGTGCCGACAAAAGCGCCTCAAATCTCAATCCACTTAAAATAAAGACCACAAAGATCTAGCCCATAATAGGAGATTAATGACGTCACAATGATATAATCATTAATAGGGTTAATGCTTACGTACTTTGGATGGAAAAGAGTGGATTTGTTTGAGTTGGAAACGATACGAAAAGGATGCGCAAAAATGCAACTTTTCTATTCGAGTTTTTTTCCTCCATAACCTATGTGCAAAATGGTAGCAATTCGTAAAAGTGCGCACGGTTTATTTGAATAGCATAAGGCGTAAAAGTATTAGTGTGAATCATGTGTTAGATATCAAATATAGTAATGATTTTTGTTGAAGCTTTGCGTGTGTGCGCATTCATAGTGCAGAACTGGACCCACTCTTCTCACTAACTTATCAATTTAAATCGCAAATTAAAAGTAATCAGAAAACAGCGCGCGCACGAAATACAAAGAAAACTGAATCTTTACGATTTTTAACAGTCTCCTTCCACTGCTCGGTTCGTCCTCGCCGCGCGCGCATCGATAAAAATCAGTGGGTACAGCTCTTGACTAGCGCATTCGTATCGCGATCGTCTTGTAGTATATGTTCTATATGTACTAATGTTCTATATATTCTAATGTAGTATTTATTTGAATCGTTATATTTCAGTGGTCGCGTCAAGGCAATCCTGGTAGATACGTGGTGTGTGATATCCCATCGACTCTGACCAATCACACAAACAGTTGGTTGGTATCAGATTTTATCCAATCAGAAGGCGTATATGAAGTGGTCACGAGTTTAACCTTCACGACCAGGCAGTGCCCCAATAACTATCCATACTGCGTGCAATACTTCAACGTATTCGTCTTGTATACTGATAATGAAATTTCTGGGGGAATTCCAGTAAGTTTTGTCGAGGAAAGCAAGCTTAGTTTCATCACTAACGTGACTGCTAGCATGACATGGAATGCAAGCGTGACTCCTCAAGATAATAAAGTAAACGTGACTTTTGAACTGCCAAAGAAAGGTTTTTATCTTGTATTTCAAGACATAGGAGCCTGTATATCTCTTAGAGAGGTTAGCGTGACATACAAGTATTGTCCACTCGTGACAACCAATGGCGTGACGTATAATCGAACATTTTCACCAGCCTTGCGTGAAAGGGAAAAGAGTGTGACAGGAAAGTGTTTGGATAACGCATCGGTTTATTCTAGGAATGCGTTACTTGTTGGAAAATGCCTGGCAAACGGAGAATGGAAATTAGATAACGATGCAACATGCCTCTGTAATCCTGGATTTGAAATACACCTTGGTAAATGTCAAGGTAGGTAACAAAAACATTTCGAAATAATCCTTGAAATGAGGTCCCTTGCTATGAGGTTCTCTTACAATTTGTTTCTCTAAAGGGATGCCGGGATATTGTGACGTCATATAGTTACGTCATAAGTTCGTTACGAAAATTTGTACCTATTTTTTCCCATGTTGTTTTCTATTGACTTTTTGAGTATTTCTTTTTTAAGGTTGCCCTAGCGGAGCATACAAGAGTAGCCATGGTAACCATGTATGTAGACAGTGTGCGAGCAATACCCATCCATCAATGTCACTTGATAGGTGCGACTGCGACAGTGGGTACTTTAGGGCTTTGGGTGATCCTAAAAATAGCTCATGCACAGGTGGGTAGTCATGAATACCATGTATTTCTGCAAACTAGACATGCAACTTTAAATTTAAAAAAAGATTACAACTTTTTCCCCCAGCGCCACCAAGTTCTCCGGTAGACTTGAGAACGACTGTTAAAGCACAAGACGTTGCCATAGTGATATGGTTACCACCAATCAGCAACGGAGGACGTGATGATGTCACGTATGACGTCATATGCAAGCAATGCATCAGCGGTGTTTGTGATGCATTGTGCAATGGCGTATTATTTTGGCCAGCCAATCAAAGCCTGTCATGGACACACGTGACCATAACGGGTGTCAAGTCACACGTGTCGTATTGTATTACCGTATTGGCAAAGAATGGTGTCAGTGATGTTGCTGGTGTAAGTTACCATAACAACGCCAGTCTTATGTTTACAATCCCAAAATACAATTCGAATATTGGTAAGTACATGTATGTGACGTCACCGCCGCTATGCCTATTTATCATGCCGTTTTTAGTGCCAATTCTCCTTTCTGCGAGTGCTTTCACCCCAAGGATCGGAATCGGTGTTATCTAAGCAAGGTTTAGGCTTGACTTAGTTGCTATAGATACGATACATAATTGCTTTAGAAGGTCACGTGGTCATTTGCTCCATATTGGATAACAAATTCAAAGCTAAACAATTCCAATGAAATTATGAAGTCGGTTAATGTAAACGGTGAAGGCACAGTTACTTCAGAAAATATCGCCTATGGGAATAAGCAAGTCAGTCATATTTGACATCGAGGGCTTCCGACATTGACCGGCAAACATGGCCGACAATGGTCACGTGACATCTAGAGGTTGTTAGCAATTGCATACTGCTTATCAAACGGTATCGTATTCAAACCACCACTTATTTTCCAGGAACAGCAGCAGAGATTGCCAACAATTCCAGGAAGGTCAACACAGCCATTGGTGTATCTGTAGCCTGTACCTTTCTTTTCTGTCTCATCGTTGGGTCTTTACTCGCTGCTTTCTTCATCCACAAGCAAAAGAATCGCGTTCATTTCAGCGCCAACGAAAGAAGCAATGACTACAAGCGAGAACAAAATGAAAGTCCAGCAACCAATGACACAGAACTACAATCAATACAACAATACAGCAACATTCACTCATTATCCAGCAAATGTGATATTAGAAAAGATACTCTTGAAACCGTTCCCAAAATCCAAGTACAAAGAACATCTACTCCTGGTGCTCCGTTTGTTGTGAACACTTGGTGTGACGGAATGATAGAAGATGAGTCAGGTTTACAGTGTCCAAAATCCGAAGATCAAGCAAAACCAAGAAGGGGCAGTTGTGTGTCGGTTAGAAGTTGGTTCCCACAACAAGACGTTCAGTATGGAATTTAGAAGTAAATAGATATATAAGTAATTGATACTGGAATGCGTTGGATACTAAAATAGTCCCCTTCACAGCTCCCTGCGCCATCTTGAAAGGTAGCCTTGCCTTTGCCTTTTTTAAAACCTTAATTATCCACAATTATCCACGTCTCTATCATTGCAAGCTCAATGTTCGTCTCGCTTCGATGCAAAGGCACGGATACCTTTCAAGATGGCGAAGGGAACTATGAAAGGGACTATTGACCTTATGGACGAATTGCAATTACAAGTCACGTGATCCTACCACCTTAAAACGAGAGGTGTCCACATGAGAAATGTAAAGAGCGAAGATTATGAATTGAATAATCAGAATATACGCGAATTACTGTTAAGCAGAAAAGCGTCTCAAGTGGAATGTTAAGTGAACTATTTTCAATCTGAATCGCTGATTTTCACTTTCAAGAGAATGAAATAACCAAAGACATGGCGGCCATGTTGGATGATATAACCAAAGACATGGCGGCCATGTTGGATGATATAACAAGAGAATAATTACAAATATTTTGTTAAATTCATCCAACATAGCGGCTTTGAAAAACAGCAATAGCTCAAAGCACCGAAGGTTTTATGTGATTTTGAAGTGTTTTTTTTTTAAATAATGAGTTACTTGTTGGCTTTAGTAAAGCATACGTTCCATACCTATCAAAAAATTTCAATGTTATCAGTAAAATAATAAAATAGCTGTAAATACGTAACATTTGAACGAGTAACAAAAAATACATTCTAATACCACAAAATAAAACTTTCCTTGTTTAAAAACATTTTATTCAATTCAGACAAGTTTATTACTATTATTATTATTTTATTAACACTAATCTGTTATCTGGATATCCAGATATCCCTAAACATCAGCACTGTCTCACTACCAAACTGAACATTTTACTAAGAAATTTAGGCAACCTAAAAAAATTTACAATTCTCTTTTCACATTTTTACGATATTTCTTAAGATTTTAAAGACAGAATT
This sequence comes from Anthopleura sola, assembly GCA_023349425.1. NCBI lineage: Eukaryota > Metazoa > Cnidaria > Anthozoa > Actiniaria > Actiniidae > Anthopleura > Anthopleura sola. The sequence goes on from JALHLI010000021.1 coordinate 4,450,238, forward strand.
TACACCTTTTAGATTTAGGGCTTCATTTTATTTTGGGCTTTTTGCTTAAAATGCAGACTAGTAGACCACTATTTTTATATTATATTTTTTTCCAAAATCTTAGAAGTAACAGCAAAATTATAGCACCTTAATGAATAGTAACCAGGCCTTAAGATCAAAGCGAGGCTCTAAATTTACATCACCCTCACTTTGAAAGAAAGACCCGTTACCTTGGTTACCTGGTTGAGTTTATTATAAAATGAAGTCTAAACTGAGTAGCCAGGCTTTTTGTACAATGAGCCAATAGGAAGAGAGAGCAAAATCCTTGCCCCCGCATCTATCCAAAATGCCAGGTCACTTAGCCTACGAACTTTAATACTAAGATGTTCATATATTTAGTATCGTTTGATTTGTACAACAGATATTTGAAAATATTTAAAACTGAATCTATCTACAGTCTCTTATAATGGATTCATATCTTTCTTAGGCTTTAAATTTTAAATCTAGGCTACCTGTGGCTATTTTACGCTATACTGATGGGTACCCTGTGGTAGGTTGTTTATCAATCTTTCATTTAGTTATCTCCTACACGGTCGAGTAAGGAGTAAAAAGTTTGAAAACAAATTATAAAAGTCGGGAATGATGCATCCACAGAAATATAAGATACCGCTGTGTTCCTTATTTACAGACTCATTTACTCAGGGTTAGCCTTATTTCAGTGACAAAATATTCACAAATACCAACAGTAAGGTAAAGAATGCACAACTTCAACAATACAAACACTTTGAAATTCCACGGACCTTCGCTGGAACATGTGAATATTTTGCACAAATCGAGGCTAACCCTGAACACAGAGAACTCGAAACTGCAGTACTAAGGAAGGTGGACTATAACAAATGGCCCATGATAATTTTCTGATTGAAGAAAGCGGTTCAGAAATATCTGGTTAAGATGGGCTATCAATGCTATGCTAATGTTATCCCTTTTCAATGAATACGAAATTTAACCATTTCAAACTGGTTTTGTAATGTTTACTACACAAAGTAATGAAGAAGAAAAAAGACCAAAAATGTAAATAAAAATCTCTTAGAGTATGATAAAAGAAAAGCGAAGAAATGTTGTTTTACCAAAAATATATCTTCTGTTGTAGATTACGCAATTTTAGAAAAATAAAATGAGTCGTTGAAAACAATAGTCATTTACATAAAATAACAAAAAAGTGTTATACTGGTAACAGCCTCTAGGCGTGTCTGACTTTTTTTTGGTCTCCCTGTGGTTAAGTGATTGTGAGACACTGCGTGCCTCATCCATAGGATAACACGTTCAGTTTTAATGTTATGCATCACGAGGCTAGACCAACCTCGGTGTCATTCTACCTTGTGATTGGCTGAATTTTTCAGTTACGTCATTATGGTTGATTATTGAAATGGCTGAGGTTAGGTTGTTTTTTCTTAATTGTGATTGGTTGGTTTCACATGTAGTTATGTCGTCTTGTCTGTCTTTGTTTTGATTGGCTGGTTTTGAACCAAGTCAGTTTGTGTTGCTGTAAATGGCTAGCTTTACGCACACCTTTGCTCTGATTGGCTGGCGCAGTACACGTGATGAGACTCGTGTACTTCAACGATTGGTTCGAAAATACTTCCGGTCCAAACCGGAAGTACAGCTCGAGCATATAGCTACTATGGTTTCTTTATCCTCTACTGCTATCTTGTATCTATTGTTACCTTGTTACCATAGCAACCACTAGACTGGCACCGAGGATTCTCTTTTCAGCTTTGTCTTCACTTCTCGGATGCTCTTTCGGATTTTGTTTTTGTGACCAATGAGTTTGATTCCCAAGTCTTCGAGGTCTGGTTCTTCGAACTCTGCTAGGTGTTTAAGGTTGCTGTAGCCTGCTGTGACGAACTGATCAGTATACTGACCCATCTTGATGCTGTTCAGCCATTCATCGATCGTTGTTACGGGAGTGTAATCGATGTTTGGCTTGCTGATGAGAAAAAAGAAAGGAAAAGTGAGATACTATTGCATCAAGAATGATTACCAGTATGCTGTGATAAAGCCGATGATGATGATGATGATGATGATGATGATGACGGTGATGGTAGTGAAGATGAAGCATGATGAGGATGCTGATTGATGATCTATGATCCACCATGATGATGGTGATGCTGATTATTCGTTATAATGATGATGATGAAGGCCTCATCATCATTGATCAACAATCAGCATCCTCATAATTTTTCATCATCACTACCATCACCGTCATCATCATCATCTTTAAATGAAGATAATAGTGTAGATGATGAAGATGGTGATACACGATGATGGGTGATGATGATGATAATGATGCTGATTATGTTGGTGATGATGATGATGGTTGTGATGATGATGATGATGGTAAGGATGATGATGATGATGGTGAATGGTGATGGTTATGATGATGATGGTTGTGATGATGATGATGATGATGGTAAGGATGATGATGATGGTGATGGTTATGATGATGATGGTTATGATGATGATGATGGTTGTGATGATGATGATGATAATACAACAGTTCTAGTCTCTTGCCTTGGTTTTATTGTAATATTCTCTTGCATTTTTTCTGGCGATCGAATCAGGACATCCAGAAGTTTCACGATCTCGGCAAATTTAGGACGTTTTGCTCGGTCTGCATTCCAGCACTCTAACATGATCTGATGCACTGCTGTGGGGCAATGCTGTTGAGGAAAAAAGTATAAGTTGCCATCATTAACCAATTTTTCTTACATGGTAAAGTTTGCTCTAACTGAAAAGAGGATAAGCAGAATTTTTGCTTATTAACTATTTTTCAATGCAAGATTTAAAAACGGATAATGGCAAGTAAAATAGACCCCTTTCACATGACATCACAGCAGCTCAATTTGGAGAACAAAACAAAAGAATTTCACTGAATCTCTTGAGAACCTATTGGTTCCTTGGAACCTATTATTTTGTCCCCCAATACAGCTTCATTCCGAAGTGCTGCAAGGGGTCTAAGGTCACTTCAGCTGTTTAAGAACTCACCATAGGCGGAGGAAGTCTAAAACCACCTTCAACTCTGTCCATTACCTGAGAAAGAAAAGAATGAATTTTACTTATGAGGGAAAAGGAGGGGGGAGGAAGATGGAAGATTGAGGGGGAGAAGGAGGGAAGATAGAAGATGGAGGGGGAGGAAGATAGAAGATGGAAGGTGGAAGATGGAAGGTGGAGAAGGAGGAGGAGGAAGATAGAAGATGAAAGATGGAAGGTGGAGGGGTAGGAGGAAGGGGAAGAAGATGAAGAGGAGGAGGAAGAAGGGGAGGAAGTAGAAAGAGGGAGAAAATGAAGGAAAATCATGAGCACCACCAGGGAGTGTAAAAATAATCATATTGACATTCTTGTGCAAGAGAACGAATAGCAAACATGAAACCAAAACTTAAAATATACCTCAAAGTTGCTCCAGTCCCAGTAAGGTCTCTCAGCGTAAGACATAATCTCCCATAACAAGATTCCATAGCTCCAAACATCACTAGAGGCGCTAAACTTTCTATATTTGATGGCTTCTGGTGCTGTCCATCGCACTGGGATTTTACCACCCTACAACAAAATAAATTCATTTTTAATCCTGCCTGGTTGACCTGGTTGACCTGGTTGACTCGGGTGAACATTTGTCTAAGGTGCAAAAGGACTCAGGCCCAATGTACTGCTGGATCAACACTCAGGGTCTTAAAATATCTGAGTAGAAGGGAATGCCTTTGCACTAGAAATATCTGCATATGGTTAGACCTTCACAGTGGCTCAAATGACCACAAATGGCAGGTCCCTCTCGTTGAGAAAGTTCAACATAAAAGGCAACAAAGTGTCACAAGCTATAACAGCAACATGTCAATGTCTCTAAATAAAGCATTCTTGTTATCCCTGATCAAAGAAAGATATCTGGTCTTACCTTTGTCTCATATGCCGAGTCCTCAAGTTCTCTGGACAAACCAAAGTCAGCCACTTTACAAACTAATGATTCACTGACAAGAATGTTACGGGCTGCCAAGTCCTACAAAGAAAGTGGATAGCATGTGTGAGAAACTGTGAGAAACTGTGAGACACAAGGGAAAATGTTCATTCACTTATAATTCAAATTAGAAGAGGAAAACCACTTGGTTCGTTTGGTTAGCTCAGTTGGTAAAATTGCAGTCTGTTTTGTGGGAGGTTGTGGTTCGAGTCCCGGCTTGACCAACACTCAGGGTCTTAAAATAACTGAGGAGAAGGTGCTGCCTTTGTCATAACATCTACCAAATTTTAATGGTTAAACCTTCACATATCTCATATAACCACTTAATGGCTGTTAAAAGAGGACCAAAGGTTTTTTTGAGACAAGGAACACTGCCATTAATAAAAGAAGCTTAATGGATAAAACTGATGTTCTTACCCTGTGAACAAAGTTCATTTCTGATAAGAACTTCATGCCAGAAGCCACACCCCTTGCCATGCCAAGCATTTGAAGTTCACTTAGTTTAGAGTCCATTTCCTGGTAGAATTAATGAGAATACAGAAACATCAGTAAAAAGAGAGAAAAATTTATACCGGTAAGTGCCTCAACAACAGAGCAATTTGTAGTCTTTGCTGTATGTGAGTAGAGTTTCTTGTTTGTACTCTCCTGTGCTTCAAGGGTTTTTCGCCAGGTTCTCCAGTTTTCCTCCCTCCAATTTGATAATGGAACAAGGGCCACAGGATGGCTAGCCACTGGCTATTGAAATCTACCCTCACAAAACAAGGACTATTTTAATTAGTTATTTATCTATCTTAGGACATTTTATAAGTTACTATAACTGTACATGTACTTTAGTTACCTTGAGGAAATTATCAAGTGAGCCATTACTCATGAATTCAGTGACGATCATTAATGGATGAGCTGGTGAAGAAAAAATATCCCTTGTTATTACAACCAGCAAATGCAGCAATAATAATATTATTATGTGGTATGTATCTTACTAAAGTGGAAGCCATATTATTTGGAAGGTTCTAAAGATTCATGGGCGTGGTTCACCCTTTATTCAAGTGGGGCGTGGGGTACATTAAAAATCTCTTTATTTAGCCAATGAGAGCTTTATAATCTTATGGGATGAGTAAAGTATATTGATGGTTCGCAAGCATTCCCAAGAGAATCAAATGACGTATATATGGCAGCCATGTTGATGGTATTAACGATGGAGACTCATGAATATCACCAACATGGCCATGAAAGGAGACGGCGCACACATGAAGAATAAAGATCCAATTATTGGATGACTTACATTTAGTGACAACGCCTTCTAGGTATACAACATTAGGGTCACAGAATTGACCCATGACAGATGCTTCAAGTAGGAAATCATCACGGTTCTTCTTGGATGACCCATGCTGTTGAGAGGGGAAAATGAAAAGAAATATTAGACACAAAAGTCTTTGATGAAATGTTTTTCTTTTACAGCACTTTTCATATTTCTGCAACCTACTGACTCCAGATGTCTGGTATATTGTCCTCTGAAAATCAAACTTAAAACAAGCTGAGTTCATTATGATTGAGCGATAAGGAAATTCCTGTGACCAGACAGCCATTTTCACACAGAAATTTCTTAATATTTTGTGATCCGAATGAACTCAGCCGGTCGTAACTCTGATTGACAGAACCCAAAATGTCAGAAGATTGGAGTCAGTGGGTTGCAGAAAAATAAAAAGCGCTGTTAAAAATTAGAAACTCCATCTAGACACCTCTATGATACAGAAACTTGGCTCCAAAAATTAAATTACCTTGAGTGTTTTTACAGCAACAGCTATTGGTTCTTCACCTTGACGTGTGAGGATTCCTTTGTACACATCACCAAACTCACCTGTACACAGACAAATATAGAGTTGAATACAAATAGAAAAATATTGGTTAAGACATTTTTGCTCTAAAACTTTTCCTTGGCTAGTGCAACCACATAACTACATTATCAAAATATCTGCAATTGCATTTGAATAACATTACATCATGCGATGCACCACATTAGTGCAGTATTCATGACTGTGAAAAACTTATTGCACAGGCCACGCCTTGCTGTGACCATGTCAGTGCTATGATGTGTCAGTGCCATGCCATGTACAGAAACATTCAACATTTGTTGTCATATCCTCACTGCTCAGTAACTGTTCCATGACACACAGAATTATAATACCACACCACTTGCAACACACTTCCCAACATTACACTCTACCACTCCGTTAATTCTACATACCCCATCCAATAACCTACAAAACGATCCTAAAACACACCTACAGACAAACACCCTACTACAGTGAAATACATGAAATTCCTCTACACAGTGTACAATGACAACCAAACATTTAATGTACTACTCACCTCCACCAATGACTTTTTCTAGAGCAATGGAACACTTGTCCAGTTCTTTAGCAAAGTTACGTAAAGCTTCTTCTGGGTTATCATAGTTGGTTGGGTCAATGTAAAGTTTCTGACCAATTGTCGGCAATTCTGAATCATAAAACAAGAATTTTAAAAACAATGAATTCTTTTCTTTTTACTCTGGTATACCATACATTCCCACATATACATATTTTACTACCATCACTCCCTGTAAGGGGCTTTTCTGTGAGGTTCGCTCCACACGCACTACCACTACATTCATTATTTACTGTATGTACCACAGGGCTTGAAATAGAAAAGATAAATGGCCCAACAGTTTCTTATTTTCGGCAGGATAAATAATTTTGGAGCAAAATTCCCCTGCCATTTTATTTTCCATTTGGCAGTTCAAAATTGTTTTAGCCTGACAGTAGTAAAACTTGACCTGCATTTTGGCCATTGGCAGGCCCATATTTCAGGCCCTGACACAACACAATACAACTCACACGTTGATTTTTTATGGAGGGAGAAAAACCAGAAGTACAAGGCAAAGGTCTAAAGTATTAATATATACCACACAACATTCACTATCATTTTATGACACACCACACAACACAACTCACACGTTGATTTTTTATGGAGGGAGGAAAACCAGAAGTACAAGGCAAAGGTCTAAAGTATTAATATATACCACACAACATTCACTATCATTTTATGACACACCACACCACACAACTCACACGTTGATTTTTTATTGAGGGAGGAAAACCAGAAGCACAAGGCAAAGGTCTATAGTATTTATTAACTTACCATGGCTTTCATTGTAGTCATTTGGAACTCGGCTAAATTTCCTTGATCTGCCGGAAAAAGAGACAAAGAGAGAATCTTTATTTGATCACCCTTTTCACAAGTACATGAACATTAAATCTTCTCCATTTCCCCTTGCATATTAGACAACCCATAGTGTGGACTTTGGATGCGAAAGGGAGGGGGGGTGCATTAACCAAAAAAAAAAAATGTTTAGTTACATTAATTTTAGAGATATGACAAGCTCTTTTACCTTCTGCACATAATAACGACGCATACTATAATGATGAGTACAAGAAATGCAATCAAGGGAAGCCCTATAGTCAAGGCTAACTTCTTAATCTTGTCTGCTTGGCGTTCTGGAATGAAAAGATACAGAAATGTTACAACAACAACAAAAAAAGAAGTTCTTCCCACTATTCCCTAAAGAATAAGATTCTTTGTTTAATTTGTATCCATATTCATGTGTCTTTTTATGCACGATATTATTTTTAAAGTAACAAAGAAATAATACTCAAGGGAATGAGATGTGGTTTGAAATGGGAAAACAATGACTGTGCTATGCACACACTGTACCATCACTTCCACAAGTTTTTAATTCCTTTTGGAATCTTTTCAACAACTTTGAATCATGCTCTGTACCACTAACCAATCAGGTATTGGTGCTGAACTTTGATTTTTTGCTAGGCGGAGTTTGTACATTGATGTAACAATGTTGTGCAAATTAAAATGCTTAATGCCCACCTCTAGAATTATTAACTCCCTCCACCCCACCAAACCCATGGAGGGTAACACAATGTCCAAAGGGTGTGGTAGAGAGGTGGATTACCACCCCCACCCATGGAGGGTAACACAATGTCCAAAGGGTGTGGTAGAGAGGTGCATTACCACCCCACCCATGGAGGGTAACACAATGTCCAAAGGGTGTGGTAGAGGTGCATTACCACCCCCACCCATGGAGGGCAACACAATGTCCAAAGGGTGTGGTAGAGAGGTGCATTACCACCCCACCCATGGAGGGCAACACAATGTCCAAAGGGTGTGGTAGAGAGGTGCATTACCTTGTGCTTCTGTATCTGATGGATCTTTTGGACCTGAAGAAAATGAAAAAATAACATGAATAATTGAACCCTGGTTGCCTTGCCGAGAGGCAAGCACTCTCAATGCTACGCCAACTGTGCTTGATTCCCATAAAACAAGGAAGATAGATTCAAAACAAAGGAGATTGAATGATGTACTTTTTTTATTAATTGGATTGAAAGTTGCCCATTGTTTTTGAAAATGATTTAATTATGTTCAACTTTATTAATTTTTAGAATTTCAGCTCATTCAAAATTAATCATCTTATCACACAGTAATAACCACCACTGACAGTAATAACACTGTTAATTATATGAAAAATAGTGTAGATTAACTGTGAACAAGGATCTCTTAATATTAACTAACATAAAATTAATGGAAAATGTTTTTCAGACTCTGTATTGCCTTTTCAGATGTAAATCGCCATTTTTCCTCTTTCACATGAATCATCCTAATAATTCATTTGATGAGTTAGCCATGCCCTGACTTAGATCAGCCCAGAGGTTGTTTCAGGGTTCAATCTGTGAGTTAGCCATGCCCTGACTTAGATCAGCCCAGAGGTTGTTTCAGGGTTCAATATGTGAGTTAGCCATGCCCTGACTTAGATCAACCCAGAGGTTGTTTCAGGGTTCGATCTGTGAGTTAGCCATGCCCTGACTTAGATCAGCCCAGAGGTTGTTTCAGGGTTCTATCTGTGAGTTAGCTGTGCCCTGAATTAAATCAGCCCAGAGGTTGTTTCAAGGTTTGATCTGTAAGTTATTTGTGCCCTGACTAATAGATCAACCCAGAGGTTGTTTCAGGGATGGATCTGTGAGTTAGCCATGCCCTGACTTAGATCAGCCCAGAGGTTGTTTCAGGGTTCGATCTGTGAGTTAACCATGCCCTGACTTAGATCAGCCTAGAGGTTGTTTCAGGGTTCGATCTGTGAGTTAACCATGCCCTGACTTAGATCAGCCTAGAGGTTGTTTCAGGGTTCGATCTGTGAGTTAGCTGTGCCCTGACTTTTTTATCCAATAGTCATCATGTCTTGCTCAAATTCTTAATATTATATTTAGAAATTTTACTATAGTATATATACATGTATGAAACATAATAAACAAATGACAACTGATCCAAGAAGCAAAATATCATCATCCAAATTGGGTAGTCCAGGAGAAATTAGAGAATGAGTTTTTTTATTCAAGATTCATCAAAAATCAATTAATAAAATACCAGACTTTGAAAGCTTGGTTAAAATTTTTGAACATTTTATAACCACAACTTGTCACCTGTAAAGCCTCCTATTTACATTGAAATAAAAAAATATAGGACAAGCTGGTTCTCAAGACCCTCTTCGACAGCTTCTAATTTAAATTATGACATTCAGTTTTAATTTCAAGAAAAGCAAACAAGAATCAATCAGTCTTTATTTTGTCACTGTATTAATAAAATAAAATTTTTGAAATTATTTCAAAAATTTCTGTCAAATGTACTTTTTTTTCGAAATTGAATTTTCTCCCTAAGAATTAATTTAGATCTTTTATCTTAAATACTCTATTATTTCCTCAAGCAGGAGATAATAAAAAGCTTAGATGTCACACCTCAGCCATGCCTAGAGGCAGGAAGGATGTTTTCATTTTTGAAGTCCAAACTCAGACAAAACAACATAATAAAAATTTCTTAAATGGTCTTTCATGGCGTGAATTCACAATCAAAATATTTTTACGATCTCTAAACGTAATTATGAAAAACTTGTAATAGATTCCAATCTTTTCTCTTTTGATCAAAATTCATAATTTTTTGAAATTTACTGTCTGTAGAGCTGATTCTTGTGACAAATATGTTCCTCTATTTTACTCAATTATTTCATGCTTTACACTTTTAAAAATATTTTTTACGATCTCTAAACATAATTTATTATGAAAAAACTTGTAATAAATTCCAATCTTTTTTCTATGGATCAAAATTCATAATTTCTTGAAATTTACTGTCTGAAGAGCTGATTCTTATGACATATATTTTGCTCTACTTTAATCAATTATTTCACGCTCTTCATTTTTAAAAATATTTTTACGATCTCTAAACATAATTATGAAAAAACTTGTAATAAATTCCTATCCTTTTAAGTCTGAATTCATAATTTTTTGAAATTTACTGTCTGTAGAGCTAATTCTTGTGACAAATATGTTGCTCTATTTTAATCAATTATTTCATGCTCTTCATTTTAAAAAATATTTTTACGATCTCTAAACATAATTATGAAAAAACTCGTAATGAATTCCTATCCTTTTAAGTCTGAATTCATAATTTTTTGAAATTTACTGTCTGTAGAGCTAATTCTTGTGACAAATATGTTGCTCTATTTTAATCAATTATTTCATGCTTTACATTAAGAAATATATTTTTACAATCTCTAAACATAAATTATGAAAAAACTTGTAATAAATTCCTATCCTTTTAAGTCTGAATTCATAATTTCTTGAAAATAACTGTCTGTAGAGCTAATTCTTGTGACAAATATATGTTCCTCTATTTTAATCATTTCATGCTTTACATTTTTAAGGATGTAGTTAATCTACTTCGTGGTTTTGAAAAAATCCAAACATGAGCCTATAATACTTTTACAGAGATGTTATCTTTGTGTTATTGTACTATTATGGTTGCTTCAAAGTCGAACTCTTATGCCAAATGGCAGGTAATGAAACCCGAGGCAAAATCCAATTAGTGTATTTTGAAAATAATTCACAAATGATTTCCTCTGTGGTTGAGTGTTTGGAATATTTTTCATGTTTGTCCTAACGCCATTAAAATCCATCATCATCCCTAAAGGTGTGTCTGTATATAATGAAAACAACATTTAATTAACTTAGTGTACATGTACTCCTAAAGATGTTTCAAAGAAGAGAATTAAGATAATATAATGAAAAAGTAACTACAGAATTCTTAAGCTAGAATCTAGAATTTAAGATTACTGTATGATCATTCTTAGATTTGTATTTCAACCCATGGAAAATACTAATACGACTGGGATAACTTAAATAGAGCAAAGTAAATAAATAGGAATTAACAGTGGATTCCACGGTCAGAGTGCTGCTTTTCGTTCAATGGATTCTAATTGGAATTTAGAAGTTGATTTTCGCGGAGGGAGGAAAACCGCAGAATTAACCCAGAGAAAAGACCTTGAAGCACAGTAGAGAACCAATAAGCAACGCTTCACACATATGACAATGAAGGTGATGGAACTTGAACCCAGGTCATATGGGCGAGAGACAAGTGCTTTCACTGCTTTGATCACTACCCATGTTTCCTTAAAATTAAATTATGAAACATTCCTTTAAGATGTTTAAAGGATTAGCAGTACATGTAGATTGAAACAGATGAACTGCATAAATTTTAAACTCTTTTTAAGTTATCATACACCCTTTTTAAATCCGAACTAAAATAAAAGACAAAACGCAATACAAAATTATTCATCATTAGATCAATAGTTGGCATTGCTAGCAGTGAACTGTGAAAAAAAACCTTTAAATCTTATTCATAACCATGAAAGAACTATTGGTATGATCAAAGTCAAGGCATGGCTAACTGACATAGATTGAATTGAAGTTTAGCTTGTGAGGTTTTGCAGAGGGGAGGAAAACCAGAGAACCTGGATTAAAAAACAGTGAATTTGAGATGCTGAGACATGACAGACTGAGGTAAAACAGTCTCTCAAATGACTTCTATTGGACTTTAAGTCAACATAATAAGCCCTGTTGTTAAGTCTAACTATTTGCAGGTATTTCTAGATCAAAGACAGCACCTCCTACTGAGATATTTTAAGACCCTGAGTGCTGGTACAGCTGGGGATTAAGCCAGTAACAGGAAAAAAATGAAAATTTTGTCTAGGAAACTGAAGTACGAACAATTAAGATATTACTACGTATCCTAACACTAACGCAGCGTAATTACAATATCATCTGAATCATTTTCGGCACCACACTGTCCAGGTTTTGATTTAAGGGACTTCTTACATACAGGAAGACGCAAACACTCGTATACTCGATGGTGTAGGATTATGATATGACCTTAATGTATGATTACGATATTCCTATCGGTGAGCATTTCCTGAGGAAGACATCACTAGTATACTGGTGTTGTATTCTGATATAAATTGTATATGCTAGCTGACCTTAATGCATGATTAAAATATCAAATATCGTAGCATTCCCAACTTGTAAGAAAAATATCAATGCTGGTATACCATAATGGCCTACTATCATGATCATATCAATTATATATGCCGAACTTAATGTAGGTAAATGTACCATTACAATATCAAACACTTCTTGTCGGCACCATGTTGACTTTGTTTCTGTTTTAGCATTTCCCAGAGAAATACTGGTGTAATGGCCTACTATCATGATCATATCAATTATATATGCCGACCTTAATGTAGGTAAATGTACCATTACAATATCAAACACACTTATCATCGGCACCATGCTGATTTGGTTCAGACAGTCCTTAATGAAGGTTAAAACATACTTATCATTGGCACCTAGTTGGCCTGGTTTTGATTAAAAGGACATTTCCGATACAGAAAAATATCAGTACTAGTATACAGAGTACTATTATGTTATCAATTATATATACGACTGTAATTTGGGTTAATGTGTACTAGGATTATTGTGATATCAACATCCTACTGACCTGAGCACCCTGCTGGCTTGGTTTCTATTAAAGACAGCATTTCCCATACAGGAAAATATCAACACTAGTATATGGAACTATTAAATTATGATATTTGTTGATATAATTGATATAATTGTACTTAAGCAAACATCTGAGCATAGGTTACTCCTCTCAATATTCTGCGAACTCAGACATTTCCACAGTTGTTGTGAAATTGTTTTTCCACCGCCCTCATGCAGTCAAAACTAATCAGTCTGTGTCTTTTAAATTTTTGACTGGCAACGATGAAAAAAAATCTTAAACAAATTATGAGCATCATGCTGGTAGCACCTCTATAACATGACATGCTTCAACATGGATGTACCATGACCATTTTTTGATGATTCAGGCACCATGCTGGCCTGACGTCAACACTACAGTTTACCAGACAATAACCATATTGCCACTCTACCTATTATAACACCATGCTGGTGACACGTCCATTACAGATTGAGCTTTAATATAGATGCTAGAATGACCAGTACTTAATGTACAAAAAATTAATATAGACTACTGTACTAACACCTGAGTTACAAAAATACTCCTTATAAGCAACGTCGGCCTGACAACAACGATACAGTATACCAGACAATAATTAAATCATTATATTGGTATTAATAGCTATTTAATGCATCATGCTGACGACACCTTTACAAGGACGTCGACAAGGAAGATATAATAACCAGTACTGTAGTGATTAAGATATCTTTACTGTTGACACCAATGATACTGGTACATATATACTGTCTACCTTCTATAATTAAGGAACTATTGCTGAGACAGGAAAATATCATCACTTAATAAAAAAGAAACTAAAATAAAATTCTATCATATTATTATCATGCAAAATGTGAGAAAAGTAATAAATGATTGATCTTGGACTCAGCATCACATGTGAGTGGATTTTGTTTAAGGTCTCTCCCTTGATTTGAGGGTTTTTCTGAAGGTCCCTTGCAAGCTAAATTCCAATTCAATATGTGAGTGAGCTATGCCCTGACTTAGATCACCCCAGAGGTTGTTTTGGGTTTGATCTTTGAGTTAGTCGTGCCCTGAATTAGATCAGCCCAGAGGTTGTTTCAGGGTTCTATCTGTGAGTTAGCCGTGCCCTGACTTAGATCAGCCCAGAGGTTGTTTTGGGGTATTGAAAAGGTTGAATTGAAAAAACAAAAATCTAATGTATCTAATCTAATCTAATGTATGATGAGTTAATTAGGTATCCGGTACTTTAGCTACCATGTACTTTCGCTACCAGTACCTTCGCTACCAATTACTATGCTTTCGCTACCATGTTGAAGTACTTTCGCTACCATGTCCAAGTACTTTAGCTACCAAAAATATTTGCAAACCAATAACGTAAAAAAAACTTGATCAACAGTGATAAAACTTTATGTCAACATTTGTAAAGCAGTTCAGAGTATTTTTAATCGATCATGACACGATACGAGCGATCAAACACGCTTTTTTCAAATAAAATACATCACGTTTTCTTATTTTCACGAAATTTAAAAAGAAATGATTAGGTGCCTTAGTCTGAGATAAATTGGAAACAGTTATCGTATGTATAGACGCCAAAAACTGAACAAACGAACTGAAGTCAACTTGGTTAAATTTTAATAATTCTAGCTGGTATCCGCGGTATTTTCGCTACCAACCCAAAGTTTCTCATATATCTCTGCTTTTACTTATCAAAATATTCAGTATCACGGCTTGTTGTAAAGCTCTAGCTTAGTATAATCGTTTCAAGCAAACGAGAAACAGTTTTTTGATGATAAAGTACTTGGACATGGTAGCGAAAGTACTTCAACATGGTAGCGAAAGCATAGCAATTGGTAGCGAAGGTACTGGTAGCGAAAGTACATGGTAGCTAAAGTACCGTAATTCGTTAATTAATAAGAAACTTACATACACATGAGCCACATTTGTTACCATTGGACCGATAGCAAGTGCCTTCTGACGACATTGAACTGTGGGAGATTTAGGTCTCACAAAAATAGTTCTGTTAAGCAATTTTTCTAATGTTTCAATAATTCCACTCACAATCAATATTGTGTAAAAAAAATATCAAAAATTCTAAATCTGCCCAAAAACTATTTGATCTTACTACATGATGAGTAGAAATCAACAAGAAAGTGTCGTGATAACTTAGCTGTAAGATTTATGCTTTCAGAGAGAATAAAAAATGTTCCCATTTGATATTTTTCCAGTAAGTAACACAAATGAAAGAGAACACTGCTAAGACTGTCATTCAGCCATGATTATTGCTAAAACAACAATAATTCACAGGGCATAATTTGAAGTACGAAACCTTAAAATTGTATCGATACCCTGAAACAATCCTTGGGCTGTCAGGCATGACTAACTCACAGATTGTTACGATTTCTAAGCTGCTAGGTTTTGTGGAGTGAGGAAAACATGCGAAACCAGAGACATAAAACATTGAATCATGATGATTATTATCTTATTCCTGTTTATTAAAAAATGATGACCTTGGAGAATTTAAGAGTTAATAAAAACAAAACATTCGTATCCCAAAATAAATAAATTCAAAGAAATCACTTTTTCAAAGATGTTCAGGAGTATTAAAGGTCTCATTAGTTGAAATCTTTACTATATTAATGGTTCCTTTGCAATTACTTTGTGTGATCGTGTGAAAAAGGTGTGATTGTTCAATACATTGATGGTTAATGTTATTAGCTTGTATGTTTCAATATTACATGAGATTGGTATAGTAGCTGCAAGCTGCATACTGATTTTCTTTCGCTTTCATCAATCAAAATTGAATCAGTAATTTATACAATTTTTTGATTACAACTTTGACTAGTTGAAGTAACAGCAAAAAAAACTTCCAACAGACAACCACAACTACTGAGTTCACAAACATATCAAGTTGCAGTAATATGCATGTACGGAGCAGGCCTATATCATTTCTGAGGTATTGTATATTGTTGTTAATAAGAATATTCTAATCACAAAAATATGATATGTATATGGCCAGTATATACACCATTGCCATAATATATAGTAAGACATGGTACAATTTTTGCTTACAACTGTCGCATGTAATCAACTCACACAACGCTTACAACATGAATTGCATCAATCAACCCTACAATTTGCTCACAACTGTTGTAGCAAGTTGTAGGATTCATGCAATTTGTGTTGTAAGGGTGGCGTAAGTAGATTGCCTGCAATAGTTGCAAGCAGAGTTGTACCATGTAAATCAGCCTCTCAAATACCTTCTTTGGTTTTCCCATAAACTCCTGTATACTTCCATAGCCTTCTATTAACTGCTGTATTAATCTTCGTCACGACATACACCTTGAACTTGAAGTTTCCTCCTGAGGGAAGCCCAGATACCATTGCCGATGTAGTTCTAAAGCCATCTTTCGCAGGGTAATAAACAACATTATTTCCACATTCCTCAACACATTCTTTATCCTTCTCATCCTTACACAAATAGCAATCAATGGAATAGGTGAAGGATTTATTATTGCTTTTAACGGCAGGCCAGGTTATCTGAACGGTAGATGAATTCACTGTCGTCACATTGGCAGATGATGGACCCTTTGGCAAAGCTGTTTTAAAGATGAAAAAGTTTTAAAGTTACATTGAAATAGATCTTACATATGACCATGAAAAAAACAGCACAACACTGACATGAATCTCTGTTCATCCAATAGCCGCTATCACAGTTCCCTGCACCATCTCGAAAGGTAGCTGTGCCTTTGTATAGAAGCAAGATGAATAGTGAGCTTGCAATGATAGAACCTTTTTTAACACCTTGGACAAATATTCATATGTCTCTATCATTGCAAGGTCAATGTTTGTCTCGCTTGGAAGCAAAGACCCAGCTTTCAAGATGGCTCAGGAACGGCAAAGGGACTATTAAAAAAACATGTCCCCCATAACTATGGTAACCAGGTTCGTAGTCTGCATACCTATGTGCATTTTTAAAAAGGCAGTTTGATTGTGTTCAAGTTTATGTTTTTCCTTTTCCTGGAAATTTAATGTAGCCGAAGACTTCATGTAATTCATATTTCAAATCTCTAATCAAAACTCCAGAATTCAGTTAAAAATGAGGTTTTGGACCTGCTATCATAAGTGATTGTGAAATATTTTACAAAAGAATTCACTTCCCAACCACATTGCTAAGTATCAGCTTGAAAATCTTTATTTTTAAGTTAAAAGTACTTTGAGCTGCCAGAGGATGCTTGGTGTCACACCTGGCATCTATATTTGGAATTTCCAACCCATGAATTCTCTATAAGACATACCTTCACATGGGACAGAACTTGCAGAGTTCTTCAGCTTGTAAAAACCTTCTTGACAAACACAATTTGTTCGCTTTGTATCGGGTATGGAGTTCTTTGGACATGACTGGCACTTTGTGTTGCTCATCTCACTTTTATATTTTCCAGAAACACAATCTAAAAATAAATATCAATCAATAAAAAAATAAAATCAATAATTCAAATAAGAATGTAAATACAAAAAAATCAATAATTATGTAGTCAGGTAGTTTATGTGCATGACAAAGGGCCAAATTGGAAACCAGTGTTCATGCTGAGTTTGTTCACCCACGTGCTTAAAAAACGAAATCATTTAAAAATAATTAAGAATCAATTTCAGCACATAATCAATTTAAAAACTGTTCATAATCACAATTTTCTTTATTAAGATATGTAAATTATTCATTACAGTTTTTGACATTTTCCCTGTAATTTTTTTTAGGGAAAAATGTTTTAAGGCTTACTTTGATGGTGAAAAGGGAGATATTATCTGTCTGATAAAATATCAGGTTTGCAAATATGCCTGCACATTACTTCAAAAGTGATGACTTCATTAAAATACAGAGGAAGACAATTGGACTCCAAGAATCTGATAACAAAACTTTAAAAAAAACTTCCAATTTTTAAAAATGATTGAGATTTGAGTTGCAATGTCAAGGGGATTTAAAGTCCAATGGAAACAAGTTTTCAAATCCTGAGTATTTATTTGAGAATTTCTTAAATAATTTTAAATTCACTATGGTAATTCCGTAATTCCACACGATTTTCTTATTTACCTATTAAAGGAAAACTTTTGGCACACTGTCTTTACTAGCCAATGAAAAAGTAATAATTTCATATTAATCAATCCTGTGTAAACATAATGGGCTATATCATTCTTACCTTTACAACCTGGTTCCGGCTCTTCAACGTATTCATATCCCGGCTGACACAAACACCTAACACTATCATTCATTTTCCAATTCCCTTCGCTCGTGCAAGCAGCAGGCAATGCAGTAGTATTCCTTGAATGTTTATCAGTACATTTCCCTTCAACTTGGTTAGCGCCTGCATCACTATATGGTGAGACAGTTCGTACAAAACTCACAAGATTTTTTCCTTTTTCTGGGCAGTAATGGAAAGAAACAAGAACGCGTAGAAGACTCAAACAGGCTCCTTGATCAAAAAACGCAAGGTACAATCCCTTATTTGTTGTCTTTATAGAAACATTTAACAGATTGAAATCCCCAGGTCCTGATTTCTGTACTGGTATATTTGTTGGCTTGGCTTGAGCAAGGAGATCAAACGATGTTACCAAAGGGTTTGGTTTTGGTGAAGTTTTTTCTGTTTGATACCCATATAGTTTAAAATACTCCTTGCAATATTTTTTGCCTGTTTGACATTTTCGAACCGTATAATTAACAACAATGTCAACCCGTATAGCATCTTTAACATCAATGAAGTCAGTTCGTAACCAGTTGGTAGGTTCTCTTTCCGTTGCGGAGGTGTCACATACAGAGTAGAGGTTGTCTTCGTAAAGAAACCACTGAAACAAAATTTCCAGAAAAAGACAAATTATTGCCAGGAAAATATATACCTTGAAAACACCCACTTGGGTGCAATGTTTTTTCCATTTCAGACCATGTGTCATTTCCCCCTAAGTATTATTCTATTTTATACCAGGAAGCCATTTTTTTTTGTTATGATGGACACAACTTTTAAACCAGCTTTTTCTAAGCATATAGCTGTCAATTTAACTTTCATAAATTAATCCTTGTCAGTAGTCGAAGTAAAAGCATTCTCTTACAGGGTTCAACAACTAAATAAGCAATAAATTGACAAATTCATCTTAAAGGAACTTTTGATAAATACTACAATTTGTATTTTTAGGGAATACATCTTTGGATCAACAATAATTGAAAGTCATTCCACAGAAGACACACAAACCAAATATATTTTTTGGCAATTTTAGATTTTTATTTCCAGGGTTTTATATTTTGACTCAACAAAATTGTATGTACTGTAGATATTGATAAGTTCTCAACCAGGAAATAGTACGATTTATATCCAAGAGATTACAGGATAGTTGCAATCAAACACATAAGTATAGTGCAATATTCTAAGGATATGAATAACCTATATGATCAGCATAGAGGTTGTTTCAAGTTTCGATAAAATTCAAATTTGAAAGTTTTGATGCTAAAAGAGGCAACGTTTTAATCAGATTAAAAAGGGTAAATTCTTGAGCAAGAAAAATAGGAGAACTATGATCAAATGCTTAAAGAATGTGAAAGAACCAACAAGCTACTATATTCGTGAACATGTAATGGTGGGTCAAGGGGTCATTACTACCATAAAGCAGATGGTTACAGCTCTGCAATTAGCAAAGCACCAGTCACCAGCATTCAATTTGAATTTGAATTTTTAAAAAACTGGTGGTACTGTAGAACTCTGCTATATGGACATTCACTGAATATTGATACCCTGCTATGGACACTTGTTTTTTAACTGGTGGTAAAATAACCCACTTAATACAGACACCCTGTAAATATTGGACACCTTTTCTGGTCCGCTTGGTGTCTGTGTTAACGAGGTTCCACTTTCATCAAACAAAAAACAAGAAATTCATCATTCTTAACCAAGAAATCAGTGGTTTACAACTTACACTTCCTATCTGCGAAGAGGCTGGCCCACCGTTTATGTACCACCCATTTTCTGGCCCCTTTAGGAGAATGTCTGAAAAATCAAGGAAAAAAATACTTCTTTAAGATCACCATATTTCTAAGTATATTACAAGAGAGGGTACTAGCTTTCAGTTTTCTTTCTCCAGAGAATAGAATTCTTGAATACAGGAAAACACATTTGTAAATTTACACAAAGTTTATACTTTGTCAAAAGGAATTTTTCCATGAAATGAAAATAAACATCAAAGAAAATAACTCTAGTTTTCACGCAGAGTTTTATTCATTAAAATTTATAGCATCACCAGTAAAAGATACATTTACATGAGTAAATGGATGTCAATTGTTAAACTTAACAATACAATAGGCTACACACAGGTCCTTAAAAGCTAATGTCCTGTGAAATGTGTCCTCTGTAGTAATTATAGCGGCACAACCTATATAGCTATTGTTTGGTAAAGAAAAGCTGTCTGAGATGTAAAATATTGTGTCACATTTATGCAGTTCGTTAATGGGCTAAATTGTAGAAGCAAGACCTGTTCCCCTATGGTAATCATTTGGGCAAGATTTATACTGGAAATATAACTGCATCTCTCAAAAAATATTTGAATACTAGGAACGTACAATTTTTTTACACTTATGTTTCACGATATAAACAAAAATATTTTACATTTATACAACAGACAAAACCAAGATATTCCTAAAGGTTTATAATCGTTAAACCAAAAATTGTAACTAATTGATTTTGAATTTTCAGTTATCTTGACGAAGTAAAGCTCATACAATCTGTGATTAAAATAAATTCTTTTATCTACTGTACGTCGTCTGTGAGCAGGATAAGTCTAAAACTAATCAATTTTTAGCAAGTTGTTTTAAGTCTAGCCATAACACGAAGACAATTAGCAGATTTTTGACAAGAATTTTAGCATTTTTTGGTTAATCACCGACAACGTCAACCCAAAGCAAAAAAGAAATGTTAAGTTCTAATAAACTTGTGTGATTATCAAAACCAAAACTGTACATATTCAAATAAAATAGTTCAAAAGAAGAATCAGATAACTTTACCACAGGAAATAACAAATTCTTGAAAATTAATTTAGCAAAGCAAACGATAAAATGATAAAGTAATCTTTTCGTAATCTTGGGATACGAAAATAGGAAGTTTCAGATCAAAAAAGAATTTCAATTCGTTAACTAAGAGCAGTCGATAAAGTTGGTTGTTCGTGTTTGTATACAGTTTTTAGACCAAATATTATGTTTCCTGAATAATAAATGACTCATAGGATAATAATCCAACTCAGCGATATTTATTTTTAGAAAGCTTGGGAAAAAACCCTTGGTGGGAAATCATACAACAAGCTGAATTCAAGCAAATGCTCAGTTCTTCAATAGTTCATCACGTTTGAAGTCCTTGTTGTTATGAAGTATTCAGGGTATATAAACAAATAAAATACTATTTGTATGGTGTAGCTGTCCTTGGACATGATTTACGAGGTAATTTGAAGCGAAGATAGCAATAAGAAAGCCGCAAATTGCTGATGTTGGTCGAGATTAGTGAAGATAAAAAACCCGTTGCTTCGAGTCGTTTGGGAAGCCTTCAATAACAACAGGGCGTTCGTATTAGTTTTTGCTAACTCGACAACAAAAGACCTTTATATCGGTTAAAACATGATGGAATAAGCTGAAAAATAAACTCAAAGACGTGAACAATTCACAAGGCGGGAATTCTTGACGTCCACGTGAATTAATATTCAAAGGTCTCGACCGTACACAAGACAAGATCGACTTTCGAAACCATCACTTTGCGGGCCTAAAAATCATTTTATAGGTAAAAATAACGGTATTAATCGATGACCATACCTGTGTCTGATAATGCAACTCCACAGAAATGCAGGAGAATTATTAAGCCGATGAGTAGGGGCGAGTTAAAGGAGTTATAAGTCATTCTTGTATCGGCCAGGAACTGTGGCTTGACGATTTCTTCTCAAAAATATTGGCTCTTCCTGTTATTGAGCCCGCAAAACCCCTGCACCATTCCCAACCAAAACCCTGCGCAAAACCCTTACTGCGCAAAACCGGAAGCCTCGCCCTCACAACCAACCGGAAATCCATCCAGCACGAACCGATTAAATATTTTACATCTTATATTTTTTTTGAGTCTTTTGAGGATTTGGTGATTTATATTAGGGTATGAAAATTAATCCTTTCCCTTAGAGATATGATATTCGGAATAGCGGTGTTTTTGGGTGAGTTTTATCCAAGTGGTCGAGACGACAGCGCGACTACGTCAAGCTGTGCTTTTTTTTGGCGTAGCGGATTTGCACGCTGACTTGATCCGGTATTAAAGTTGCTCGTAATATGAGAAGTACAAAGAAAAATGCCGAAATATAGGGTTATCGTGCTTTAATCGATAGGGAAATAAATATGCTGATTGGTTACGTTGTTGTGCTTTGGGAATACTCCATATTGTAAACTATTGATTTGACTTGTGTTCAACGAGTTCATCCATCCAGAACACTCCACTCGTGGCTGACACCGCGGAAGACTTTCTTCCTCCGCGACTCGGGCAATTTACACCGCTTTGTTTACCCCTATAATACAATAAAGAGTTTCCTTGGAAATTAAAAAGGGACAAAAACAAACCAGAGTTCATTTGCGAATGAAAAAAATCGTACTAATTAACGAGAATGGCAACGCCTCGTGCTTTCGGTTGGCTGGGAAAATTTTGAGTATGGCGGTCTTAAATGTATGGGGAATTAGTCATCATTCATCGATAAAGTACAAGGGATTAAGATAATTCAGTATAAACATGAAAAGGCCAAGACACAAAGCTTTCAAGAAGGCCAAAAACAAAAGCTATTTTAGACAAACAAGAACAGAAATATTCAAACATGTTCCATCGATGTTGGTGTTGTTTTTTCGGGGTCACAAACCATCTGGCAAAGCAATAATTTTTTTGTTAATCCATTGTCGAAGCACCAGATTAACTCTGGCCTTTTAATTTGATCCGAAAAGAAGCATAAAAAAATATTGCTTGACTGACATCCGTTGTCAAAATATAAGAGTAATCGCCTGAATCTATTTTAAAATTTACCAAAACTTTTACCCCATAGAAAGAGTTTTAATCAAAGCGTCAAAAAGCGCTAAAAACCCAGTAAAGTGCAATATTAGAAAATGAACTACATGACGCGGGCGGTATATTTGGATTTTAATAATTTTTCCCCAAAAAAATTATTAAAAACAGAAACGAAAACAAACTTTTTACAAAGAACTTTCTGAAGCTTTATCAATAACAATAGAATCAGCTGCCGTTCAAATCCAATCTTAGGCTGTGTCTTTTTAATCAGAAAAAAATACATTCTGTGTGATGAGTGTTTGTATATTCACTTAGCCTGTTGGTAATATTCAAATGTCTTTCGGTTTCGATCAATTCATAAAATTCATTTTCATTTTTGTTAATTATGCAGCTCAAAGGAATCTTTGTTTCTTAATTTGGAATTTTGTGTTAATTTGTTTGATATTCGAGTTCTGTGCTCTTTAGCATGAGACGAGGGGCGCCTTCGCACCCAACCTAAATCCGCTCTTCAAACTTTTTCTTAAATATAAATACCGTGAAGTTTAAATGCTATTGAGGTTGATGAAAGATGGACTAATCTTCTTGAAGTAATCTTGAATATAGTGGAATTTATGTCAAGAAAATCAGTTCGAAACTAGAGAATCACGTCGCGCGTGTACACTGGTTTTCTCAGAGCCTATCAGTAACTAATTGACGAAAATAGTGGCTGGCTATCAGTGTTGTACAGTTAAGAAAAATGAACATAGTTAAAGTAGTTTTGCCGCCAACTTGGCTGCTTCCTCAGGGGGGCTATTAGCCACTCAAACGATAAACTCGCCAACGAAAGTGAAATTTGGACTCTAAATGCCCAGCAAGAGGGATTTGACCTCATCAAAGCTGGTTCATGATTCGAGATTCGTACGTTCCTAACACAGTGCTCAGCTTGTCTTGTGCTTTGTGCGTTTCTTTTTGAACAAAAAGAGTAACATTTCTCTTTAGCCCTCGGCTAGGTTTTGATTTTATCAATTTTTCAACGTCTCAGCCAATGTGGTAAGGTCTCTCCTGAATGCATCTGGCAGAGCTGCCTATTATAACCCCATTAAAGACCAACCCAACAAAAGCCTCGTTAGCCAATATAAAGATCTATTTGATTTAGGCTATTTGACAGATTAAGGCTTTTAAGACATTGAGAATATTGAACACAATGTTGACCTTTCGATAGATGAACGGATAACTGCATTATTCGAGGGGTGGGTGATAAAATCCCTATGGACACGGATTGGACAAATGAGAAGGGATAATAATGTACAATCGATGTAAAAGGATGCCTACCGCTAAAAGTATATGTACTTTCTCGCGAATTCAAGGGGGAATATAATCTGTGCGATAGCCTTTTAACCTCAGAGGAACTGTTCTATCGAACTTTGCCCTGAATTGAAAAAATAAAACCTCAGAATTGGGGTTTCCTTACAAGCACAAGGCGAGATTTCCTTAATTGCTCAACACAATGTTGGCACGCTTGACCAAAACACAGAATAAGAGCTAATATACCGAAACTCGATACTTAAATGTATGGGAAAACATCCAAAAAATGCGACATATTATGAAAGATACTAACCCACGCTAAGGAATGTTTGAAAATAAAATAAAACAATGAATTACATCAGAGAAAAGAAAATGGATTGAAAAACGCACGAAGGCAACTTTTTCCGACATTTGAAGACAAAACCCTTGCAAGAACTCGGAATTGTTTTTTACTCCCACTCGGAACTTTCTGCTTTTTTCTTCTACTTAACTTCATAGCGTCAGTAAATATCTTCAAGGATTGACACGCAAACTAGTTCAAGTCAGAGATATGGTTTTTGTGTTTGGTTGGCCTATTCTCACGACCCCCTGGATGGATCAATACATATGTAATGCCTGATTGAAAGAATTCAAAGAAGCGGATATTTTTTTTCTAGAACATGAAAGCATCGTTATTGATTCTTGTCGTCTGTTTCCGGACTCGAAGCGCAAGTGGAAAGCATGTTATTAACGAGATTGTATTTGAATCACTTGATAGCTAGAAGTGTCACTGAGCTTTCGCGTTTTGAAGCGATAAATTTTTCCGATATTGACGCTACGCGTTGCTAGCCGTTGATTGCATAATATACTGCGGTGACCACGCTGGATCGTAGGAGGGCTGTACTATTTTTATTTACCAATTCTATTTAGTGTAATCAGGGATACAGTTTTGTGGTGTTTTTTTTTTTTTTCTTTTTTTTTTTGAGTACATCCCGTTGCCGTGCGCGCGCATGCATCGCCTCGAGGTATAAGAGGTGTTACTAAAATAAAATATGGAATCGAACTGTAATACGGCATTATTACCTCGTGGCTTTCTAGTGCTATTAAGCAAATATTACGCTCCTTTGGTCATGCAATAAAAATTCATTTAATTTCAATTTTAATTTGTCAATTAGTTGTGTGATAACCGATATTGGTGTGTCGTTCGTGTAGATCAATATGTACTGCGGATTGATCTGATGGTTGAGTGAATCCCCTCGGGGGTGCCCTGGGGTATTCACCTGTTGTTCTATGCTCAGTTGTGAATTAACGTTCCTAAAAGAACTTAACAACCATACTTGGTTTGACAGATGGGAAGATTAATGAAATAGTTATAGATAATGCTAAAAGACCTCTTCATCACAGCTTCGATGTTTACAAACCTGTACCAAAAGATGAAACCACACATCTTTACACGTGCCATACTCTTGAATCTACACCACCCCTCTCACCGGCTACCACCTCAGTCACCGACTACCGATTTTGCGGCTATAAATGGACAGCCGAGTTAATGATAGACATCCCTAATTTGCCTTTTGCGTTAATTCATCCTGCGCAAAAAGCCGGAACACCATATCCCCACACCACACTCTTGGATCGACGCCACATCTAGCACTCACTACCACTTCTGATAGACAACCAATTTTACCGCTAATGGCCATCGCTTTAATTATAGACATGGTCGATTTTGTCATTTTTCCCTAATATGCAACCTGTAGAAAAGGAACGCCATATCCCTGCACCACTCTCTTGATTTAATACCACATCCAGCACTCGCTACCACTTCTGATAGACAACCAATTTTACCGTTAATAGCCGTCGCTTTAATCATAGATATGGCCAATTTTGTCGGCATTTTCCCTATGTAAACTATAAAGAACGCCATATTCCCACACGCCACACTCGCTACCATTTCTGACAATAATGAACCATTAATTTTGTGCCGCTAATGAAACATCGCATTCATCATAGAGTAGTCCGTGATGAACCTTTTTCCAAAAAATGGCGGCCGCAAAGTCAAATGAGTTGAAATTAAAAACCTAGTTTTCACTCAGTTTAATTTCAACTCATTTTGATTTGATGCTGCCATTTTGGAAAAGGGATCTATTTATTTATCATCTTTCCCTATATAACCTGTGCATCCTACCATAATCAATCTTAAGTCAACGCCAGACCTCTCACCAGCTACCCATCTAACAGACAAGCCTTCAAATCCACAAAGAACCACAGCTCACAATATTATTAATCTGCGCAAAAACATATTAACTTCTCACTCCTACACCACACTCTTGAATCGTCGACACGCCTCTCCGGAACTGAGCTACTGCGCAACAAACGCATTTGAGAATAAAACGTTTGGTGCGTGTCATATATATAGAATCGTCCTATTCAGTGAGAATACAAGATAGTCACGTATAATGTATTATGTCTAAATATAATTTCACTTATACGATCAGTATCGCAGCCAGAGCACGCAGAGCACGGAATCCAACGCGCTCTTTTCCCGGAGGCTGAGAAAATCGTTTTTTCTATCCTCATTACAAATCTGATGTTTGCGCTTTCTTCTGTATCCGATAAACTCACTCACGTATCAGTTTGCCACGAAAGAAGAGGAAGGGTTTGAACGTAAGAATTTAGAAAATACTACAAAAACAAATTTTCATTCAGTTTAAAGGGTTTAGATTTCGAATATTTTGGGATTCGTCCGACAATTCGATTTCGCTGCCCGCCGTAAAGTTCAGTTGTATGCGCGCGCAAAAATGCGACGCCTATTTTCCAAAGATAATTCACCTTTTTAAACTAAAGCCCATGCAATAACAGGGATAACAACTTTGGCCGTCAAAAAATAATGAAATCGCAACAAAATCCAAAAAAAATTTATTGACTATGTAATTTTTAGGGTCAGAACTTTCAAATTAAACACAAACTGAAGAACCCTTATATGCACTTTAACCCTTGAGAGATCGATACACAAAACGTGCATTGTACTGATTAACCGCCATTTCCCCACATACCCCCAATAGACCTGCTCTGAGTCGCGCTTTCTAACTCACTGGAAGATGTTGGCTGACTCACTAGAGGTGAGCGCGAAGCTCGAGGCAGGTCTTGGAAAGATAGACTTTCCCTTTTGCTTTGCGTAGTTTCAAGCGCGCACACTATATACCATTTCTGCTATAGCGAACATGGTGCATTGTGGTCTAGCTTGAGTAAAAATATGTTGTTTGTCATTCCTTATATGGTATTGTTTTTACTGTAGCTGGACCAGAATGAATCAAAATCAAAAAAAGCCAATCGGCCAAGCAATAAAATGTGGGGTTTTAAATTTTGAACTGCGCGCAAATGTTCTGAGGGAAGGAAGCGTCGCAAAAGAAGTTTGAATTTTTTTTTTATCTCGGGGAAAAAGTTATCAATGATGGATCGGACGAGGATCAAAGGACTTTGCGCATCACGGAGAACATAACGCGCCGACACTTAAAGAAAGAACGCTTAAAGCTAAGAACCTTCTTGAGACTATCGCGCGTTAAAGGCATTAAAACATTAAAAAATCACCGCTTATTCCAAAAAGCAATATATTTGATTCTAGGAATCTCAGTAATTCCTCATTAATTCCTATTCTTTAGATTGAATCACGAGGAGAAGTCACGTTTAAGCGGTATTTTCTCACGAGTATGGCACCAGACTGACTGACGAATTTATCAAGTCATCTTGTAGATCCTTGAGTCTTAGCGTTAAATCCCTCTTAATATCACAAGAGATTTCCTTCATACAAGTCCTTGGGAAGTAAATTCTTATTTCCTTGGAGAGAGGGAGGGGTAAGTGGGGATTATTGTAAGGTATGAAGAAAAGCATCCACAGGAAGCCCATTTGCGTGCTTAGGGAATTATGAATTTTTAGTTTTCCTAATTTTTTTTTTTTTTTTTGAATAAATAGTTTTGCTCTCAGTGCTGAATTTTTGACAACCATCGAGGCTATATATAATTATAATACTGAGCAATAGAGTGGTTCGAAACTGGAGTATTGATCTAGCGTTCAAAGCTTAAACACAAGCTCCTTCCTCATCGGCAAAGAATAAAATTACATTTTAAGATTAAATTTATTATGACATCCAATTACTAGTCATGCTTGGCACATCCTCAATGTGGATACTTGCAAATATTTATGTTTATTTTACATCTTTAAGAAATATAGATATTGATTTATTTATTTGAGTATTATTCTGTCTCTGTTGTCTACATTGGTCTCCCTGTGTTTTACACACCACAGGAATCCCAAGCAAAGTGCATCACCATTAACCACAGGATACCTATTCCCAAGAAAAAACATTCCCAAAAATGCTACCTTTGCATCCATCATTTTCCATACACCAGTTCACTGGTCATACACTAAGAACTCCATCTAAGATGTGAGGTAGTTTTAAATTTGAACCTTGTGGCTTTGAATGATTGCTTCGTGTTTGACCATGCCCCAGTGAACTGGTTAAAATTTTGGTAAATTTTAGCCACATTTTTTCTCATTTCATTTGGTTTATTTAATGATTAGACATGAAACCAGAATGGTCTACGAGTCAATAGCCCATGAGACCAAAGGCGTCATGGGGTTCTGACTCATAGACTACTTCGGGCAAGATTTTTTTACCATAAGTTTTGGCTTTCAAAACGGGCCATTTTGGCTACTAGTGGTCTACCACTAGTAGCTCAGCCAATCAGAGCACAGAATTTATGATAGACCATTAGTAGGTTTATACTAAATTCTGATTATCCTAGGGTAATTAGAGATTTAAAGAATGAATAAGTGTGTGCTGTAGTTATAAATGACTGGATTGTGCAGATTATTTAATTCCTAGCAAGTTTCTTTTAACACATTCAAAATCGGCTCCAACACAAAGTAGGCCAATAAACTGAAAGTTAAAAAATACACAAATGATTACAAAAAAGATCATAGTGATATCCCTACTGGAAGGACATTCTTTAGGGCAAGAATATCATAGGTGGTGTTGTAGTGGTGCACTCCCCTCTCACCTCTGGGGTCTTGGGTTTGATTCCTTTACTCAGCATCACATGTGAGTAGAGTTTGTTAGGTCTCTCACTTAATTCCAGCTAAATTCCAATTCAATCTGTCAGTTAGCTGTGCCCTGACTTTGATCAGCCAATAGGTCTTTTTATCCCACACCATAGAAAATACAGCCAATCAGCTGTTGTATATTCATTGTATATTTGTAGGTATTTCACTCTCCCTTCCCATCATGCACTGCACTTTGAATATATGCATTTGTATTTTCCCCGGGGGGGGGGGGGGGGACTCCCTTATAAAATGGGTAGGTATGCTCGATGGAAGGATTGAAAAATGACCCTAAAAGGTACGCATAAATTAATTCAGGTATCGATTCCAGACCCTAAAAGGTACGACCACATTTAACAGTTTTTTAAATTTAAAATTGATAAATATACACTAATTTCATCAAATACACTTCGCTTTCCGAACATTCCTGGACTTTAACAAAGTATTTTCATATATTCAGGTATATTTATCATATAAAAGAATATTGACCCTAAAAGGTACGGCGTCATTTCGAGACCCTAAAAGGTACCAGAGGGTTTTATTTTCGACCCTAAAAGGTCCGTCGAGCATACCTACCAACTTTATAAGGGATTCCCCCCCCCCCCCCCGGGGTATTTTCTATGGTGTGGGATTAAATGGTCATATAATGGTTTCTTGTGGCATACCGTGGCTATCCCACTTATCACTTGTATTTTCTTGTTGTTGTTTTTTGCCTAAAGGTCTGTGTGTATACTAGAAGCTAAAAGTGACTTTTATTCCACAGTATGCCACTCAAAACCATTATATAACTAGTATATATTTTAGCAATATTCATGTCCATAAAAGGAGTTGTTTGTATTCAAAAAATTAGAAATCTAACTTTTAAAATGAGGCGATTAATTTTACAGATGTCAGATAATGATAATAATTACAGTAAATGTTTCACAAATTCATCATTCTAATTGCTAGGGTTTAAAATAATAGTGGTACAAAGCAAGCTTCAAGATAGTAAACCATATACTTTTGGAATTGAATCAAGCCTGCTTAAAGAGCTTGCATACAAAAATATATTGTGAAATCTCTGTTGATATCTTCTATTTGTAATTGTAACGTTCAGATTGACATATAAGGCTTCTTGATTGTTTCATAGTCATTACATACACCTGTTCTTTTGTGGAAAAATCCCTCGGAAAAAAAATTTAATCTTCCAGCAAGGTGGATTTCTTAATTATCACTGCCCTGTGGCTGTGGTGAAAATAAAGATTCAGAAACAAAAAAAAGAATAATAGGTGAAAAATGAAGAGATTACAGTTTATTGTTATGATAATTATTGGAAAAACAGAAAAAGAAATCACAGATAAATCAAGGAAGCTCAGAGGAAAACAATTAACTCAGTTGGTGGTGATACTTAAGGTAATGGAAATAGAAGAAATGAATTGAAAGTGAAAAGGAGACGAGAATATATAGGGTAATTATTTTTGTAGCTAATCTTACATCTATGGGCAAAAGTATAAGCTAAAATATAGCAAAAACATTGAAAAATATTATTAAAATACTTACAGAATTCTACTGATAGTGGATCAAGTGAAAATCTCGCTTGTATTCAGTCTTGCCTTGTTCTATGTCGACGCTGAACATGGTATCCGTCAAATAGTCTCCAATGCGAACCCATTCCTGCGAGTTTGGAGCAGGAGTCCATCCTACAGTTAGTACTGCCGAAACGCTAAAGAAAGGGCCAGTGCTTGTTGGCCTTGGGCACTTTATTGTGTACTCAATCGGGTATCCTTTTCTGTAGGAAGATAGATCGACAAGTGTTTCTCCAAGGCGGACGCTTGGAGCATCTGCAATGCTCACATCTTCAAATTTCACCTTGAACTGTGAATTCGGTGGAAAGGTGGTCGGTGTATCGTCTGGGAGAGAGATCTTTCCTGATATTTGAATACTCATTGTAGAAAGCGTTTTACAAGTGGGACAAGTGTTGATTACGTGGTCTAAAGCTGTTTAACGATTTTACTTTCAGTGGTTTGTTTATACTGAAAGATGAGTGAATGCTGACTGATCTCTTGCTGCGATATTGCATGATGGGAACTTTCCAATATTGTCACCAAAATATTGACTAATTATATCCCCATTTATCATCTATCATAAAAACAATATTTTTAATCTTTACAATTATTTTAAGACGCAGAAAAAATATTTAAAGTTGCTTTTAAGAGATCGATGTCTAGGATCGATAATATCTTACGGGTTCCCTGTGGTTAGGTCGCTCGTTTCAGCAGGATGTCAAGTTGATTTTCAATCGGATTTGTTTTCCTTTTCTTTTCTGTCCAGTATAAAGAAGTATGTGAAAAATGATTGATAAGGGTAAAAATATAAAAGTTAGCTTAAAATCTGTACGAAAAATGAGAAATTAAGCGATTTTTCGTAAAATTTCCAAACATATAGTAAAACATGTCTAAGACAGGAAAACATATTAAATGAAGGTGAATTCCTCGATAGCAAAATCGGGAACATAGGAAATCAATGATTACAATATTTGACATTTGGACATATGGTACCAAAGACACTATTTATGTTCACCCATGGCGTATTACCATATAGGTTAAATGCTAGATTCAAAGCGAGCTTTCCTTGAGGCTTAAACATACTTTTTTATAACAAATAATACGGAATTATAACTGAGATTTCCTCTTTTAACTTTCTGGCTGACGTATAAGAGAAATGAAGTTGTTTTTGAACATATTTTTCTGAATATTTCTTTATTAAAACCCATCACTATTTTAAGTAAAAGAGATTTAGAAAACGTACTTAAAATAAAAACTAACGCGTAAATCCGACGTTTCGGAGTCATCGTGACTCCATTATCAAGGCTTTTATTTTCAAAAGTTTGACAGTCGCTTAAATATGTGGTAAATACAATGGGATAGATTCACTATTTTGAATACTTAATTCCTGCACTTCAAAACGAGGCTAGTGCTGACCAATGGTGTTTCTCAAAACAAATACCTTTCTTCGTGTCCAGAAAATTTTGTGAAAAATACAATGAGTTCAATTATCAGTAAGCAATATTAAGATTATTGTACGCATGTAGATAGAGTTTGTTTGATGTGTTTTTCTTTCCCTTGCCATGAGGGTTTTTTTCTAGGTTCTCTGGTTTCCCTTCCTCCGTAGAAATCAACATGTAAGTTGAGAGTTGAACGCATAGAATACTGATGTAGTGGTAGCGTGTGTGTGAAAGTGGGCCAAATTGTTATACTGAACTTGTTCACAAAATGAATATTGCGTGAGATGAAAAGAAAAAAAAACGAGTAAAAACGAGTCGCAAAGTATGCTCTTACTCCAAGGAGATGTTGCGCAAATTTAGCGCAAGGCACCTTAAAGCTCGCGCGTATATTCATCTATCCAGTGTAGCCAGATACTGGCCTTGCCTCTGATATCATGCAATCTTTCTGCTTCAGAAAGTCTTTTTCAGTTTTGATAAAACTAACAGTATGAAAAATTCTAGGAATTCTGAAACAGTTAAAATACTCGCACCGATGAACACCCCTAAGGTTCCTCCGATGACGCCAACTAGATTAGAAAGCGAATACGCAGGCTGTTGTTCCATGGTCTCAATGACCATATCCTCAAAATATATATTAACTTCAAGGAAATTATCTCTGATGACCTGACGCGTTGTGTTCATTTGTTTTGCCATGTGGTCTGCGATGTGATTCGCTGGATATTGAGAGTAAGATATTCTAGGTACATATGTGTTCTTTTGGCAAGGAACTTTACATTTTGAGCACAGTCCTTTACTATTGATGTCCACGATTAGAGGGTTCAGGCAGTCTCTGTATTGTTGGGGCAGACAGATAGGAATATCTGTTTGTATACCTGCTGGGTACATCTCACGACAACCACAACGCTCGCCTCCGATTTTAGCCCGGCATTCATAGACACACGCTGTAACGCTGTATTTACCGAACATCTTCAGGTGATCTTTATCTTCGCATTCTCCGTACGGTGCAGGAAGGCTTTTAAGGCTCTTTAGGGTCAACGGAATCAATGTCTGCGTCCCAGGTTGCAAAGCGATGACAAATTTATCTGTATTCGGGGGTTCGTGAGCTTCTCGGAAAAGCAATCGGAAACCTGCGCCACTTCGGAGATTTCCGACGTATTCATTTTGCTGGACGTTAAGCACCAAGTGTAATGCATTGTCAATCCCAGTTCCTGTTATCTTCAAAGATTGATTGTAATTAAACGCAAAACAACCGCCAAGAAATGTGGGATCTGGGGTGAAATCTGCCGCAGAGCAAGACGCTCCTTTCCACTTGCACTGCTGCACTAAATCCTTCACTTGGTGCCCTGCTTTGAACATCAGGTCGTCAAAACTAAAACCGGTCCAATTGTACGAGTTCCAGTCTATCGATGATCCAGGTTGGCCAGGTGTGGCTGCGTAAGCCTGGATAACTCTCATATACGGAGAACTCGTGGCCCAAGACTTGCGGATTTGATTATTATTACAAATAGTTATAACAGGAAATGTTAGTTCGCCAGCGTATTGAACTTTGAAAACAGTATTGACTGGATTCCCGAGATAGTCTTTGATGTTTTGTGAGATTTCATAAAAACTAAAAACCGTACATGCTAGCACAGCGCATAACCATATAATCCTTCTCGGTGAGCGAAAAAATGATTTCTCTTGTTCTGTAAAGATATTCCCCACTCCATGCATCGTGGTTGACGTACAAAGATCTACAAACTTATTCCAAACTCGATTTTCTTCACCATTTTGGTTTTCCGCGTCATTCTTTCTTGCACCTTCTCCGTTTTGGGTCCAGTTGTTTGTCAATACTTCTACTGGATCTTGAACGTATCCATTATTGTTAACAGCCAACTTTGGTGTATTAAACTCGTCCATTATGGTTATTTCTCGAGGCGGGCTTGAATTTCTGCGAGTATTGAAACTTTTAGACTGAGGACAGCGTTTTGATTTGACTCGATAGAAGTGTGTACAAAACGACGTTAGCAGTAAGTGTTTGATATTCTTTGGTCGAACTGTTTTTATAAAACTGAGTCCGAGGGAGATACCGTGTCGGTGGGAAACCCTTGCGAGGGACCTTCGTTAAAAATTAAAGAATTAAAGTTCACAGAACACCCGACAAAGTGATGTTTTTAATACTCTTAAAGCTTACAAAACCAGTTCACTTTTTCAATTATTTCCTCGCGGAGAGTTCTCTGACAAACTATGAAGACTTAATACATTTTTCTTAATTTTAATTGATAATTGATTTATCAAGAGAATATAAGTCAAATAAACTTTTAATCCCGATCGTTTTAATGTTCAAAACAAGTTTATAAGTTGCCCTATAGAGAACGATTCAGTGTTTATATTGTACAATGTCGTGGGGGAGGCTTTGTGCTAAAATCAAAGCGATGGGTGCTTGTAATCCATGACTACACGACTCAATACAAGCATGTAAAAGAATGAAAACAAACTTGCACCTGTCTTTAAAACTGAACTATTCGCGTAAATTCTAACTTTATAGATTATTTTTGATTCTCCGAAGTCGTTTTGAACGCAGATTTTTACAATGGTTTGTATGGTTTCAACGAAAGACAAAAACTTACGAATCCTTGGTTTAGAATTCGGATTATAAACACCGACTCTTCTTGTTTTGCATGAAGAAAGTTTTGTAAACTAAATATAGTATTCGAGACGAAAGGAGTGGGTGGAAGAATGGTTGTGTGAAAGCGGGAGTTCTGCGGGAATAGAATTACACGCTGACATGGCTAACAAATAGATATTCACTGAAAGCGTAAATAACGATGGGTCAATAGCGATGGAACTACGAACGTGTAGTAGTCGAACCTTGATACAACCTCTGGGCTGATCTAATATAATATATCAAATATAATTGGAATATTTTAGCGTGTTAGGTTTTGCGGTGGGAGGAAAACCATCAAATAAGTGGAGAGACCTATCAAACTCTACTCCCATAGTCCTGGGATCGAACCTGAGACCCCAGTGACCCTGATTCCTCTATTGGTTTATAGCTCACTTTTGCATTTTAATGACCCTTTAGAATCGTTTTTATGACTTGAAAAACAAATAATTTTTCTGAAGTTCATTTGTATTAACAGCAATTAATTTAATATCTTACAATGTTTAATCTAATTTACTCGTTTTTTTGGCCTTAAAGACTCGGTCTTGATGTAAATAAAAACATTTATCTATTGTCTTTTATTTATTTAATTTTATGGATTATTTTTACGAAAAAACGGCTTCAATGAGTCCTTCTTTCATTTCTTCTAATCTTTCATATTTGTTTCGTTTTCTCCTCTCATATTCTGCTTCCAGGAACTCGAGAGTTTTCCCAGGTGAAGGAGTGTCGTAAACGCCTTCAGCAAGCTCTTGAACCAGGTCATAGTCTGGTTGCCCAGGCTCTGCGTCCTCGATGCTCTCACGGAGCATTTTTGCGAAGGCGACTTGACGTGTCTTGGAAACCTGGGCACAGGTTAAAACATTGAATGAAGCGGAGTAAAAGATACATCAATTACCTCAAAACTTAGATTCAAATCGCAAAAATGAATGTACTATCTGTTTGCATGGATGCCAAACAACTACAGCTTTGGGGGGGGGAGTGGGGGAGAGGTTGATGAAGGGGAAGGGACTGAACCAATTCAGTAGAGAGCGAGAAAACGCACGCCAGCCAATCACATTGTTTTGAGTAACGTAAAGTACCGCGTGACACGCAGAAGACTTTAACTTTTGTATGGAGTAATGCAATAAAAAACAAACAAAACAACAACCAAGAAGATACAAGTCCTGCAATCTCGTGTGACATCCAGTATGGACCAATCAAAATCCGAGATGACGCAGCTAGCCAATCAGAAAGCTTTATTCCGGAGCTCATTCAAATGTCACATCACAGGGATTGTGCTAGGATTTTGTAATGTGGGTCCAGGGACCCATGAGTCTGGGTACATTGGGGTTCCTAACATTTTTGATGGGATTCTAGATCACACCCTCTCGTAAGCAAAGAATTTAATGCAATGGCAAGAAATGAAGCTCTCAGGTCCTGAGACGAAAGGCATCACCAAAACCACTCTAACTTACCTTACAAGCAAAGGTATATCTAGCCCCTGTGAACCCAGGACTGGGGGGTCTGGCTGAATGTGGTATAATCCCCCTGAAGATCACCATACGACCATACCGAGGTCGCACAGATGTCAACCAGTTATACTTCTGTTGTCCTATTGGGTAGGGTTCTCCATTGGGCTGCATTCTTTCTTCAAAGTAAGCTGTCTCACCATAGTATTCAGCTTTCCAGTCTGGAGTCAAGTACATGAGGACTGTGTATTCATCCTGAAATAGTTCATCAATAATTTCATTAATAATTTCAATTAATGATTTTTCTTGTCAAATTAAATTTTATAAATATTTGTGTATATTTTTGCAAATATTTTGTGATTTGTTTCTTTTTTCCTTTGTATACATGTAAACTCAAGTTCTTCAGATCATTCATTTCATTGGGCAATCTAGCTTATCTCTCAATAAAATCTCTCATTCATTCATTCATTCATTCGTTCGTTCGTTCGTTCGTTCGTTCGTTCGTTCGTTCGTTCGTTCGTTCGTTCGTTCGTTCGTTCGTTCGTTCGTTCGTTCGTTCGTTCGTTCGTTCGTTCGTTCGTTCGTTCGTTCGTTCGTTCGTTCGTTCGTTCGTTCGTTCGTTCGTTCGTTCGTTCGTTCATTCACTCAAAAAATACTTTATTCAAATACATGTAAAAAGTGGGATATTTCTTGGTGTGCCATGAGAAAGCTATGTAAATATTTTATCCCAGATCATGGGTCTTTTTCGAGTTTGATAAACATGTTGAATTGTGGTGTAGCTTTGGTACAAACAACACTATATAAGTCAGGCTCCTCCGGCATGTACTTGAAACCTATTGTATATTCTTTGTTTGCTTCATTCTATTGTTTAACGTGGAGTCTTTTGTTGTTGATGTAGACTGTGTCTGGTGCACGAAGGAGATGCCATAAGGCATTAAAGGAATAAAAGATGTTTGTACCAAAACTAAATAGGCAGTGGAAGGACATAAAAGCTGAGGGGGCTGTTATCGCCAAAATTGCAAAGAAGAGAAGGAAAAAAAAAGTGAAACAAAATAATCGTGGAGGCAAAGAAGAAAACCCTGACCGAATCGCCAAAGCAAGCGGGGAAAAAATGGGAGATGCCCATTGGGGGTTCAGAAAAGTTGGGGGTGCTCAGCCCCTCTCCCCTCAAAAAAGGTCTATTGAAAATACCAACTGGCTGCAATGTCTGATGAAAATACTGCAGAATATACAATGACTTCCCTGCGCTTTAATTGGTTGTATTTTAAGTGGTGAGCAATAACTATCTATAGGCTGGCAATGCAAAGCAAGATAATAACGCTGTTACCTCATGTGGCTCGCAGTCTTCATGGATCCTTGTATAGTGCGAATTTCTGATGATGTTCATCGACACATCGTATGGATACCAGCCTTTTTTGCCGCTTAGGTACTCAACTGCTCTGTTCACACTCTTCCATAATCTGCTCTTGATAAACTTTGATACCTGAAGACAAAATCATGCATTGTTAGAAATTGTGTTAAAGCATGAGAAATGTATAATTGTACCATCATCATCATGGCCATCATCATCATCATTGACACCATCATCATCCCTTTCTAACAATATCATCACTATTAGTAAATACACTATCATCATCACCATCAGATCTTCACCATTATCTATCTATCATCATCATCATCCTCATCCTCATCACAATCACCATCACGAATCATCCTCATCCTCATCATCATCACCACCATCACCAT
Organism: Anthopleura sola; assembly: GCA_023349425.1. Classification (NCBI taxonomy): domain Eukaryota; kingdom Metazoa; phylum Cnidaria; class Anthozoa; order Actiniaria; family Actiniidae; genus Anthopleura; species Anthopleura sola. The sequence continues at coordinate 4,488,378 of JALHLI010000021.1, forward strand.
CACCACCATCGTCATCATCATCATCATTATCATCATCATCACTATCATCATCATCATTATCATCACCACCACCATCGTCATCATCATCATCATCACAATCACCACCATCATCATCACCACCACTGTCACCATCATCACCACCAACATCATCACTATCATCATCATTAGCATCACCATCATCATCACCATCATCAACACAATCACCATCATCCTCACCAAAGGCTCACCTTTATTGGTGCAATCCAAGACACATTATCATGTTCAGTATCAGAACTCTCGTCATACCCCTGATAGGCATATGCACTGTTATAATGAAGCAAGTACAGTCGCAGGGCATCCAAGTCACCTTTCGGCATAAGATCATCAAAGTATGCCACAACTCGGTTTTGGCTATCATAGATCTTTTTTGTCAGATGATCTTTTTGGTTGATCTCTGGGAGAGGTTTTTCATCTGTTAATGGGAAGTCCATTTCTGAATACTGGCTTGTTTTTATTATTTGCTCCTTTCATTGAGAAAAAAATAGAAAAATAAATGAGAATTAATATTTGCCATGCATATGTACTTAATTACGAAAAAAAAATTATTTTCACTTCATTTAACTTCATTCCCCTCTATTCGCCAAGTAACCCACACATCAACAGATTTGTTCTGGTTCAAGATGCTTAGAGGAGTCAGGATGGCACAGTGGTAAAATGGTCGCCTCTCACCTCTGCAGTTGATTCCCAGTCTCGGCACGTGAGTTGATCATGAGTTGGTTGGTTCCCCAGGGGGGGGGGGGGGACTCCCTTATAAAAGGGGGCGGGGGTCCTCATCAGAAATTTTGAAAATGACCCCTAAAAGGGACCTGTATTTTGAGATGATGGGCATGGCAGTGATGAAATTTCACCCCTATGAGGGACCAATCAATAAGTGACACAATCCGAAAATGGGATTAAAATAAAAATCAATCTTTGAAAAGAAGCACTGTTGCTGATCCTACACCCTAAGCGGGACCACAAAACTGGTGGGCATTCTCGTCATAATCACCTTAAGCGGGACCAAAACACTGATTTCAAACCCTAAAAGGGACGACGAGGACCCCGCCCCCTCTTATAAGGGAGTCCCCCTTATAAGAAAAAACGAAAGAATTTCAAACTCATGTAAATTGGAACCCATTGTTTTGTCCTCAAAATTGAGCTGCAAACCAACGTGCTACAAGGGGACATTCAAACTGGTCAAAGCTATGCAACAGGGTCATGTGCATATGGACTGTATAGTGGCTGCCAGAGGTGGTTTCATATTGCTTTCAGTACAACCCCTTGCACTAGTCGTGATTGGAAATGAACAGGGTTTTTTGTTCTCATTTTTTACCTTAGTTTCTTTAGCTCCTACATCCATTTTTTCCTTGTCCGTGGTCAGCTTGATGGTAATACTATACAAACTCTGTAAGTATGACATAGCTGGTGGCTTGTACAAATATGGTATTGAAGCATTCCAAAGCAGGACGCGACCAAATTTAGGGAAGACAGCTGTCATTGATTCTCCCTTTTGATTGTAAAATATTGATTCACCGTAATCATTCTTCTTTAGACGTGGCGCCAGGAGTATTCTTGCAATAAGCTCATTCTTGTCAGTACTTTTACCTGACAAAATAACAAAAGATTTTCAACAAAATATTGGAAAGGTGATGACAAAACTAGATACCAGAGGAGGGGAGGGATGGTAGGTTTTTGAATTGGAAATTATCATACAGAACGCAAAATGGAAAATTTTATATTTTATTTATTTATGAACTCATAATTTTTGACTGACAAAATTTGACATTTTTGATAATATCAGTACTTCTAGATTAATCAAGAAGCAAAGTCTGAGTGCATTCTAAGATTTGATTGCTTTTCATTTGATAAGCACTTTAAGGAATACTTGCTTTGCCAAACCATTCAAGTACTACTTCAGCTTGGCTATCCTTGTTCCTTCATAGAAAATATTTCACTTCTCTTCACTCCCATTCAGTCCTATTTTTCCTATCATCAACTCTCTCCGCATTTTCATTTAACCAAGAAAATTAAATGGAACTATATATATGTGATAATTTTAATCAGAACAAGCAAACTAGCAATCATCATAATTATCAACAAACAGCTGATTCTAGGAGATGGACAGATGTTAATGTTATACGTCCCACCAATATTTTCACTTGTGTAAAAAAACCTTGAAAAATGAGGGGATATATCTTATCAAATAGCTCACATTATAAACACATATATTGCTTTTATAAAACTTGGGGGGGAAACATTTATTTTCTACGCTCAATATTAACTGTAACATATCACAGTAGCTCCCCTTAATAGTTCAAATATTCAAATATGAACACAGAGATTCAATATATTTGCATTATTTCACCGTTAAAAACTCTTTACCTGGATCTGTAGTAGTAAAGTCTAACCTCCTAACCATTGATACAGAAACATCATGAGGAAAGTAAACTTTTCCACCTGAAATCTTTTCACAAACTTTTTGAATTTTCTCCCACAATTTTGTCTTCGCAAAGAAGTTTGGATCAATGGGCGAAAGCCATGGAGCATTGATGGTTGAATTAGCGTTTTGTGTCTTGAAATAATAGTCTTTATAAGCGTACTGCCATGAAGAAATCATTCCTTGGATATTCCCAAACGAGACAAGACCAAGATAAGATTCTAGGGTCTGTTGTGAAAAAAGATCATCAAAAACAAAGACAAAGTCTCCATCTTCTTCGAATTTTTGGACTTTGACGTCTTTGAGCGAAGAATCCGTGAAGGTTACTGCTTCGCTGAGGTCTTGAAAGATGAGTATTAGGAGAATAAAGGAATAAAATCGTAATATTATCATGGTTTTTTTCCGTGGTTTTACTTGATCTTTTTTTAACTCTTGTTCTTCGACATGTTTTTTTTACTCGTTTAGATTACACAGGAAGCCCAGCGAGTTTTACAATTAAAAATACAGGTAACCCAGCTCTATAATTTCAAAACAGCTGTTTCTCTGTTTCCCTTTATTGGTCTAAGAGCCAAAAAGTTAAAAAACAAAAACAAAAACAAAACAAAAAACATTTTAAAGGAAATGTAAACACTAAACTAACTTGAATGCAATAGCTTTGTAGCTAAAGTGGAGTTTTCCTCAAGCCTTATAAAAATGCATTATTTCGGAACTTGTTTGTGTGACAACAAAAATATTTCCGTCTGAAATACTATACTGTATTCCTTGATTTCACTTGATGTCATTTCCTGTCTCGTGCAGAATCTCATCAGCTGAATCACAAATTTTCAATAGAAATTATTTCTGGCTGACAGCATATGGTGGTCAGTGATTGATCGTCATTTGGAGCAGATAACGAGATTCAAAGACTTTTGTCAGCTGATTGAAACTTGGCAATATCCCATACTTTGGATAGTTTTATTTGTAGGAATACTAACTTCACAAGTGTACTCATTGTATACCATATAGAAATTACCATTTTAACAATTTCCTTATTATATACAGTGTCGTATAACCAACAGGTGTTTACATCTCGCAGTTCATTAGCCTCGTTAGGCATCAATACGACTCATATATCATCAATAAAGAAATGATAATCAGTTCAGAAAGATATAGCGCTGTTACGTTGCAACATATTTCCAGGTACAACTACTCAAAAATACTGATAAAACCTGAAACAATTAGAGCTTTGGACAACAAATCCTGTCATAAAGAAAAAGTAAGAAAATCTTCATAGAACTGTTTTTTTCTGTTTGGATCATCACACTTAAAAGGTGCTCTATAGGCTAACATTAAACCTACTTCTTCAAGTACGAGAGAAAGTCAAGGAAATGAGGTTTGTTTTATTTTATTTTATTTCATTTTTTTGGAAGATGCTGGTAATTGCAACCAGTGACATAAAATGTCATAATAATTGTAACAAAAGATTGTCAAAAAATCTTTAATTTTATCCATTTTCAGTCAGATTTAGCTGACTAGACATTAATTCAAAGCTATTTTTTAGAAAATCAAAAGCAAATACAATTCAACCAATGGTTTTATAAGTTATTTTTTCATTTTGATATTGCATTGTGAGGAGTACGACACTGGCAGCCAAGAATCATAAAACAAAATTATAAAACAAGGCACACTCTGTTTTTGCATTTTTGCACTCTCAAAAAAAAAAAATAGCTAGTATTGATGTTTTTAAGCCATACTATTGGAAAATCCATGGAGAACCATAGTGTTGATAACATTATGAAAACCAGTCTAAAGACCTTTAACATTATGCAATCTGTCTAGAGAACCACAGAATTCATAAGATTATGAAATCAGTCCATATATTTCCAAAATCTAGCAGTTTTGGACTTACTTGATCTTTACTTTTTTTTGAAAAAAGGTCGAAATCATTTTTTTTTTTTATTATTTCTTTTTCAAAATGCCACAAAGTGATGATTTTTTGGTTAAATTTATCAATTTGTATCATAAAACCCATGAAATCTTGTGTAGGTGCAAAAATGCAAAACCAGATTACACCTTTTTTAACTATTACTAGTGTTGATCTTCAATATTTTTCTCGTTGAAACAACCAAAGTTACTGACTAAGATGCTACAGTGTAAGTCTTTAAGTTTTGAATAATTCCACCCACTTTCCACATCGCTTAGCCACATCTTCAGCAGTCTCTCCTTGATTATTTGTAATGGTTCTTTCTAGTGCTTTATTTGCCAGTAAGAGTTCAAGAGTTTCACTACCATTAATACCAAGAGCTGCTAAATGAAGAGGAGTTTGATTCCCATTTGTCTTTGCATTGATATTTGCACCATTTTCAAGGAGATATAGAGCCACATCTTTTTGTCCTGGGGAAAAAAATATTGAGGCAAATCTCATGCATCTAATTACAAAATAAAATAGCTAGATAGGAATTTGGATTTTCAAGGAGTGGGGAGGGTCATCTGAGGAGGTTATTTTTTGTAATTCAAGAAAATATCCATACCTCCCTCATGGAGGGCGACTGGAATTACCAAGGGGTAGGAAATAAATAACATTACTTCCCCCACATTCGTCAGTTGGTATTATACACAAGACTTTCAAAATGTAATCAAGAGGTATACTCAAACTTCAACATCTGCTTAGAAGGATGTACTGTATTGGTACTTTCTGGAAGTACGCAAGAGATAGGGGTGCAAGGTGTAGTATACTAAGCTCCAAAATGATAAATAACAATTTACCCCATCGACATGCCGAGTGTAATGGCTCCCAACCATCTATTGTTCTGGCTCCAGTATTAGCACCTCTTGATACTAGCAATTTAACAATCTCTAAATGACCTCCATAAGATGCTCTGTGCAGCGGCGTATATCCATCCAAATCCTGACACTCATGGAGTGACCCATTCTTGTTAAGTGAATATTCAACCAAGTCAAAACGGCCTTTCTCCGAGGCCCTCAAAATCAAATCTTCTGGGTCCATTTCTGAAAGCTTCAACTTTCTCTTTTCTTTCTTTTTCTTGTTTTTATTCTCTTCATCTATTGTCTTCTTAGGGAAACGAACTCTCGCCTCAGGAAGAAAAAGGGTAGGCGAAAGTCGGCCACTGTCTGACTGACTTGACTCTGAAACCGTCCCAGACATTTCAGATGAGTCCGAAAGCTCATTTAATGTCTGTACAAGTTCCTGCTTTCTATCTTCCTTTTGTTGTGTTGTTTTTTGACCATTTTCTTCTTTAGTTTCTTGTTTTTTGCCTTCTTCTTTGCTGTTTAATCTGTCTAGCATTTCACTCCAAGTTTGTCCTCCTTCAAGCTCCATTTCTTCCTCCTTTAGTACTAGTTTATTTATTTCTTGTTCTTCACCTTCTTCTCTGTGTGACATTTTATTTACTCTACAAATATTCCTTTCTTCCTTATTCAAAGTGTTTGGCATTTCATTTAAAATCTGCTTCACTCCACAGCTCTTTTCTTCCTGCTCTCGAGCTACTTTCTGTCCACTTTCATCTTGAACTCCTTGTCCCTGTACTTCATTGTTGGCCAGACTGTCTGCCATTTAACAACTGTTTTTACTCAAACACCTTGCAATTTTTAACTCAAAACGGGTAACTATAGTCATTCAGAAGATAAGTATAAGCTTCATTGAAATTATTTTCAAAGCTAAGTCAACTAGTTTGTTCAAAGTTTGTTGAAAAACTGGGGGAAAACATTCAAATCAGAAAGTTTCTTCTTCTTCCGCCATTTTGATTTATCCCACAATCCATAGCGGGTAGAATATGTTAATAATAAGGGGTCGCTAGGAATCATGGGTAGGCAGTCCTTACTCGACATCAACATCCGGTCATAATCAGATTATATATCTATATATATATAGGGATCATAACCTTTGAAAAACTTAGGTTTTTATAGTCTTACAAATAAATCTATGTGGAGTCACGTTGGGTATTAAGGTGAGAATCTAATCTTCAATACAAAAATCGACTGGAAAATTAATTTTTTGGAGACATGTTCATGACAACCGTTTTGTTACTCAAAAATTTGCTTTTTATCAACATTTTAAGGCGTATTCATATTCGTAGTTTATAAAATAATGTTTATCTTAGGACTTCCCTTTTGAAATCAATGTTGTAAAATTGGTATTTCTTCCTCAATTTCATACTTTTTTTCTTGTGTTTTTATGACCTTTTTACTTTCTCTCGCTCTCTAAAGCACTTCAGACTACATACTTATAATTAAGTTTATAGTTGATAATGTATGACCTTACAGTAAGGACACTTATCCCTTGTGTGAATCGATTGGAAATATGATTTATTTTGAACAATAAGATTATTTGAGTTCAGTGCTTCATTTTCAGAAGGTTTGAAGCAGTAGAAAGTTCATAAAATAGTGGATGTGATAGCCACCTTGATTAAATTTGACAACAAATATGGTCTTGGTTTCTTGTTATGTTATCCAACATGTTAAAACATGTTGGCTATGTCCATTTGCCCTATGGGAATGAATCCATAAGTCCATAATTAGCACTTAATGACTGGTCCCGAGGGAAACAGTTAGTTTTGTTTCCCGAGAATCTCAATGTTTCCCGAGGCTCCGGCCGATTTCCAGAGGGATCAGTCATTAAGTGTTTTATTATATACTCTAGTCAAACGAAGAAAAATTTTCTCTCAATTTTGAAAATTTTTGGATTTATTCCCCTCTCACGCTTTGATCACATGCATTTATTACCTGCGCGGGAGTTATTGAGATTTATTTCCCTCCATGTGATGTACTCTCGACCAATAAGAAAACGAGTTTGACTAGGATATATAATAATGTTATTTATTACACGTTTAGGGTCGATATCCACAAAATAAAGCCATGAATAAAAGCCATATCAGTGAAATGATACGATTTCACAGTAAACTGTCCAATAAAATCTTGGGATATATAATATTATTTAATCGACCCTTAATGTGTAATAAACAAATTAATTTGTGATAATCTCTATTTATTGAGGGAGCTCACATCATTTTTGTGTTTTTTCAGTGAGGCCCTACATATGGTGATCTATAACAATCTCCTTATTTGGGGAGCAATATGGTCTACAATCTTCATAACAGCACAAGGCATCCCTAAGGGACATTTAGAGCCCCTGGGCTCTCACAGAACAAAAGAGGGCTCAGTGGTATCATTAAATGATGTTCCTTTTCCAAGGGACTTCTTTTATAACTATGTTCTTACATCGACACCAGTGATCTTTAGAGGTGCAGCTAAACTATCTAAAGGATTTAAGCTGTGGAATGATAATTATTTAAGGTACTGTAGAAGAATTATATATATCCTGATACCACCTTCAAATTCCTTTGTGAGGCAACTATTCATATCTTCAACAATTACACAATATATCCTCCTCCTCAGACCGTCCACAAATTCCATTCCCCCTCCATGGGAGAGGTATCAATATTTTCTAGAACTACAGAATATATAGTCCTCAGACACTCCCCACCCCTTGAAAATCCCCCTCAATGGGGGAGTTGTGGATATTTTAAGTACCAGTGTTTATATAAAATTTATATTTCTCAGAGAACATTATGGGAATGAGATTGTAAGAGTGGACTATGGCAAGAAAGAGAACAGATATAGGTCTGCCGATGAGATGTCTCTTGCTGAATTTCTCAGTATGTACAATACTACTGATAGATACCTCATTGACACCTTACCCACGGCAATGTGGAAAGAGTTTTCATTACCAAGGTGTCTGCTGTGTGGTGGGTTTACAGATGCTCTTCAGGTCAGTATCACTTGAAAATATATTCAATAGTACCTTTCACAGTTCCCTGCACCATCTTGAAAGGTAGCCATGAGGTGACCTTGCAATTATAGAGACCTTTGTTAACACCTTGGACAATTATTCACATGCCTCTATCATTGCAAGGTCACTGTCAATCTCACTTGGATGCAAAGGCACAGCTACCTTTCAAGATGGCTAAGGGAACTGTGAAATTCGCAGTTTTAGTAGTCTGCATAGCTGTGCTGTTGGGGAGGGGGTAGTAGGGAAGAGGAGGGAGCTTCCCCCTTCCCCCCTCCCAAAGGGACTATTGGTGATGCTAGCTGTGTGTGGGTGCAGCTTATTTATAGGTGCAGCTTGTCTATGGGTGCAGCTTGTCTATGGGCGTGGCTTGTCTATGGGTGCAACTTGTGTATGGGTTCAGCTTGTGTAATGGCGTGGCTTGTCTATGGCTTCAGCTTGTGTATGGGCGTGGCTTGTGTATGGGTTCAGCTTGTGTATGGGCGTGGCTTGTGTATGGGTGCAGATTGTGTATGGGCATGGCTTGTCTATGGGTGCAGCTTGTCTATGGGTTTGGCTTGTCTATGGGTGCAGTTTGTGTATGGGTTCAGCTTGTGTAATGGCGTGGCTTGTCTATGGGTTCAGCTTGTGTATGGGCGTGGCTTGTGTATGGGTTCAGCTTGTGTATGGGCGTGGCTTGTGTATGGGTGCAGATTGTGTATGGGCATGGCTAGTGTATAGGTGCAGCTTGTCTATGGATGTATTAATTTATATGATCTTACATAAAGAAGAATTCAATTCCCTGGATTAGTGATCATACATAACCAGGATCACTCCATGTGTTTTCTTTGTCAGGATTCTGTTCTGTGGTTCAGCAGTGGAGACACCAAATCTCACCTTCACAATGATAAAGTAGAAAACATTAACTGCCTTCTGAGTGGAGACAAGACATGGTTCTTTGTCGATGCAGTGAGTATTGCCATGGTAACAGACCTTCGCAGCCTGTCATGTGTTCCATTTGTGTCCATGTGTCATTACCTTAACACAATGTAATGTGTCCCCATTTCAGACCACATGACATTCTCTTGGGAATAAGATTCTTTGTTTGAGTTGTATCCATTTTGAATTGTGTCTTCTCATGTGCAACTGTTCAACAAAGAAATGATACTCTAGGGAATGACAGGTGGTCTGAAATGGGGAAACATGATGCCCAAGCTAAAAATATCTATGGTTGAATTTGTATCACCATTACTAATTTGTTTGACGTTTGCTCTGTGAGTTTCTCAAAACATTCATCTCTATAAATTAATGAATTTTAGGAAAATTCAAAGAAAATCGATATGGACCATAAAGAGGGGGAATATTGCAGCGTAAATGTTGACAGTGTTGATATGTACAAGTATCCAAGTCTACAAGATATTCCATGGTGGTCGGCAGAGATCAAAGCTGGAGATTGCATCTATGTTCCTTATGGGTATGTGACCTGTATTCCTGAGTGCAATGCATTCTGGTCTAGCTTGAGTGCAAATAACTCCATAGAAGGCATGATGACCAAAAGACGTTTGTACTAGAACATGAAGCACCATGTTCACTATGAAATGTTTCCTGATTTTGCTACATTCTGGTCTAGCTTGGGAACAGACAATATAAAAGGCATTGCAAACAGAAATGTTTGCAGTCAAGCTAGACCATGATGCATCATATTTACTATCTTTGAAAAATGGTTACAAGGACCTAAAAAGTGAGTGTGTGTGTGGGTGGATGGGGGATAGAGGAAGGGCTTAGATTGGAAAATGTGGCAGATTAGTAAAAGAAGAAGACTGAAAGCATCAATGTTTACCCTAGGTGGGCACACCAAGTGACATCACTGTCCAGGAATCTTGCTGTTAATATCTGGTGGTCACCAGGAATTGCTTTCAATGATTCTGAATGTAAAGGTAAGTGAATGAATGGATGGATGGGATGGATGGGATGGATGGGATGGGATTGGATGGGATGGGATGGGATGGTTGGGTATGTATGTATGGGATGTGGGATGATTAGAAGAATGGGATGGATGAATGAGATGGAACAGTTGAATAAATGGATAGATTAATCAATTGATGGATAATATTGGACAGTATGGGTGCCTGCATGGATAGGATGCATGAAAGGATGAAATTGGATGGGATTGGATAATCTGGGTAGATGGATAACTGTGTCTTTGATTGCCTTAAACATTATTTAAATCTGTCATGTAATGTTTGTCATTTTAATTTTTTCCAGCACCCTTGCAAAGAGAACTTGATAACTTCCACTTCACTCATGGAGAGATGCTGAGGTAAGCAACATGTAAATGTAATGAAGACTGATGATGAGAGTGACAGTGATATGATGATGATGACTGATGATGATGACTGATGATGGTGATAATCATGATGATGCATAGCAATGGTGATGATGGTGATGCATGATAATCATGATGGTGATGATGACACCATGCCGCCAACTGAACATAAGCAAGAAAAGATAATAGACTAATATTTGCCTAACAACATCTAATAATTTTTTTGAGACACCTTTCAAACTTGACAGTGTTCAATCTGACCATTGCCGTGCTTATTCACCTGTATACTAATGCTATCGATCTGAACAGGTTCCAAGCCATTCAGGTTATTAATGAGCATGGAGGCACTATAGGCTTTGAACAAATTAATGCTCTAATTGTGGTAAGAAACAATAGCTTTCAACTATAGACACCTTTCACGTGATGTCATAGCAGCTCAATTTGGAAGACAAAACAAAAGAATTTCAATCTCCTTAGAATAGGAGCCTATGGTTTTGTCCTCTAAATTGAGCTGCATTCTGACGTGCTGCAAGGAGTCTATAAGCCTGCCAGGTTCCTACTAGGGATGCAAGCTGCAAGCAGACACAACTCCAAGTTAGTGCATGTTCTTACTGTGAAGAAGAAGTGATGCAAGTGCAAGAGAATGGAAGATTTTGTTTTTCTTGCATCAGCTTGCAATTGTGCTTATGCTAGGGCATTGGCTTGTGTTGCTAGTGGAAACAAGGCTTTAACATAAACTGCAATACTCTACAATTGTTAATGTAAACTTATATTATTATTTATTTTCATTATCTTTAAATTTTAATTCACTTTAAATTGTTCTTTTTTAGCATGAACATACTGGAGAAAGACTCATTACGAAGAAGGTAAATCTATCCATTTTTTCTGCCCAAAAGACATTCATCATTATGCTGTACCCCTTTTAAGATTATCTAGAATACGAAGTTAACGTGGAAATATAGGAGAAATCACTGTCACTATTCCTTGATGAAATTTTTGCCATTTCTTTTGTATTTTCCTGTTAGCTTCCATTGATGGTAATTTTGAAAAAGTTAGTTCATTGTTAACCGGCTCAGTATTTTTGTAGTATAGTTTGTTTTTATGTATTTCATTCTTTCTCAAAAGATTTATTTCTACTGTTTTACGCAGAGATTTGCACTTTTGGACAGCAATGGTGATGGTCTATTGACAGAAGGAGATTTGAGAATATTATCTACTGATGTGATTGAGGATGCGTTTGGTGGTACACCCCCTGGTGAAGTATGTTGAACGTTACTATTGTGTCATTCATTCTTTCATTCTTTCATTTTTTCTTTTTTTCTTTCATTCATTAATGCATCCGTCCTTCCGTCTGTCCATCCACCCATGCATTCATTCATCCATCTGTCCGTCCATTCATCCATTCATCCATCTATCCCATCCATCCATCTATCCCATCCATCCATCTTTCCCATCCATTCATCTATCATATCCATCCATCTATCCCATCCATTCATCTATCCTATCCATCCATCTATCCCATCCATTCATCTATCCTATCCATTCATCTATCCTATCCATTCATCTATCCTATCCATTCATCTATCCCATCCATTCATCTATCCTATCCATCCATCTATCCCATCCATTCATCTATCCCATCCATTCATCTATCCTATCCATCCATCTATCCCATCCATTCATCTATCCTATCCATTCATCTATCCCATCCATCCATCTATCCCATCCATTCATCTATCCTATCCATCCATCTATCCCATCCATCCATCTATCCCATCCATTCATCTATCCTATCCATTCATCTATCCCATCCATCCATCTATCCCATCCATCCATCTATCCCATCCATTCATCTATCATATCCATCCATCTATCCCATCCATTCATCTATCCCATCCATTCATCTATCCTATCCATCCATCTATCCCATCCATTCATCTATCCCATCCATCCATCTATCCCATCCATCCATCTATCCCATCCATTCATCTATCATATCCATCCATCTATCCCATCCATTCATCTATCCCATCCATTCATCTATCCTATCCATCCATCTATCCCATCCATCCATCTATCCCATCCATCCATCTATCCCATCCATCCATCTATCCCATCCATTCATCTATCATATCCATCCATCTATCCCATCCATTCATCTATCCCATCCATTCATCTATCCTATCCATCCATCTATCCCATCCATTCATCTATCCCATCCATTCATCTATCCTATCCATTCATCTATCCCATCCATTCATCTATCCCATCCATTCATCTATCCCATCCATTCATCTATCCCATCCATTCATCTATCCTATCCATCCATCTATCCCATCCATTCATCTATCCCATCCATTCATCTATCCTATCCATCCATCTATCCCATCCATTCATCTATCCCATCCATTCATCTATCCTATCCATTCATCTATCCCATCCATTCATCTATCCCATCCATTCATCTATCCCATCCATTCATCTATCCCATCCATTCATCTATCATATCCATCCATCTATCCCATCCATCCATCTATCCCATCCATTCATCTATCCCATCCATTCATCTATCATATCCATCCATCTATCCCATCCATCCATCTATCCCATCCATTCATCTATCCTATCCATCCATCTATCCCATCCATCCATCTATCCTATCCATTCATCTATCCCATCCATTCATCTATCCCATCCATTCATCTATCATATCCATTCATCTATCCCATCCATTCATCTATCATATCCATCCATCTATCCCATCCATTCATCTATCCTATCCATTCATCTATCCCATCCATCCATCTATCCCATCCATCCATCTATCCCATCCATTCATCTATCCCATCCATTCATCTATCATATCCATTCATCTATCCCATCCATTCATCTATCCTATCCATTCATCTATCCCATCCATCCATCTATCCCATCCATCCATCTATCCCATCCATTCATCTATCCCATCCATTCATCTATCATATCCATCCATCTATCCCATCCATCCATCTATCCCATCCATTCATCTATCCCATCCATTCATCTATCCTATCCATCCATCTATCCCATCCATTCATCTATCCCATCCATTCATCTATCCTATCCATTCATCTATCCCATCCATTCATCTATCCCATCCATTCATCTATCCCATCCATCCATCTATCCCATCCATTCATCTATCCCATCCATTCATCTATCCCATCCATTCATCTATCCCATCCATTCATCTATCCCATCCATTCATCTATCCCATCCATCCATCTATCCCATCCATTCATCTATCCCATCCATTCATCTATCCCATCCATTCATCTATCCCATCCATTCATCTATCCCATCCATTCATCTATCCCATCCATTCATCTATCCCATCCATTCATCTATCCCATCCATTCATCTATCCCATCCATTCATCTATCCCATCCATTCATCTATCCCATCCATTCATCTATCCCATCCATTCATCTATCCCATCCATCCATCTATCCCATCCATTCATCTATCCCATCCATTCATCTATCCTATCCATTCATCTATCCCATCCATTCATCTATCCCATCCATTCATCTATCCCATCCATTCATCTATCCCATCCATTCATCTATCCCATCCATCCATCTATCCCATCCATTCATCTATCCCATCCATTCATCTATCCCATCCATTCATCTATCCCATCCATTCATCTATCATATCCATTCATCTATCCCATCCATCCATCTATCCCATCCATTCATCTATCCCATCCATTCATCTATCCCATCCATTCATCTATCCCATCCATCCATCTATCCCATCCATTCATCTATCCCATCCATTCATCTATCCCATCCATTCATCTATCCCATCCATTCATCTATCATATCCATCCATCTATCCCATCCATTCATCTATCCCATCCATTCATCTATCCCATCCATTCATCTATCCCATCCATTCATCTATCCCATCCATTCATCTATCATATCCATCCATCTATCCCATCCATTCATCTATCCCATCCATTCATCTATCCCATCCATTCATCTATCCCATCCATTCATCTATCCCATCCATTCATCTATCCCATCCATTCATCTATCCCATCCATTCATCTATCCCATCCATTCATCTATCATATCCATCCATCTATCCCATCCATTCATCTATCCCATCCATTCATCTATCCCATCCATTCATCTATCCCATCCATCCATCTATCCCATCCATTCATCTATCCCATCCATTCATCTATCCCATCCATTCATCTATCATATCCATCCATCTATCCCATCCATTCATCTATCCCATCCATTCATCTATCCCATCCATTCATCTATCATATCCATCCATCTATCCCATCCATTCATCTATCCCATCCATTCATCTATCCTATCCATTCATCTATCCCATCCATCCATCTATCCCATCCATTCATCTATCCCATCCATTCATCTATCATATCCATCCATCTATCCTATCCATTCATCTATCCCATCCATTCATCTATCATATCCATCCATCTATCATATCCATCCATCTATCCTATCCATTCATCTATCCCATCCATTCATCTATCCTATCCATTCATCTATCATATCCATCCATCTATCCTATCCATTCATCTATCCCATCCATTCATCTATCCTATCCATTCATCTATCCTATCCATTCATCTATCATATCCATCCATCTATCCTATCCATTCATCTATCATATCCATCCATCTATCCTATCCATTCATCTATCCCATCCATTCATCTATCCTATCCATTCATCTATCCCATCCATCCATCTATCCCATCCATTCACCTGTCCATTCACTTATTCATCACATTATGTCACATCGAATCCTTCTCTCACTCGTCTTGCAGGTTAATCTCATCGGCAAATCAAAAATAACAGACGACGTCTTAACTGATCTTCTAAGCGAGCTTCCAAAGCAGACGCCGCACATCGAGGAGTTTCTTTTACGACCAGACAAATTACCACAAGAAATAGAAAAATTTCTCGAAACACATAATCACGAACTCCCGAAGGAACTGATGGAATATTTAGAAATGAAAATGTCAGAAACAAAATCGAACAAGAATAATGAACATCACGAGTTGTAAATAACATTTTCTAAATTAAATGGAAATAAATGGCTTGATTGGTATTGATAAAAGAATGGTCTTCTGTTTGACCACAGTTCTGTGTTTTTGATAAATCGTAATATTTAAGTTTTCCCATTCCAGACCACGTGTCATTCTCTTGAGAATACGATTATTTGTTAGAGTTGTATCCATATTCATGTGTCTTCTCATGCGCAACCGTTAAACAATGAAATGATACTCTGGGGAATGACAAGTGGTCTGAAATGGGACAACATTACACCCTGGGTATAGAGGTCTATTGGTTTAACATTTTCGCGGTACACACATAGGAACGTCTGGTGACACGACAACGTTACATTTACTTCTACGACTTCACGATTCACGCGCAAAATGATGAAACTTTGTTGTATTCACAGCTCACGCAAAGCCTTTTCATACCACCCTCAAAAACGCGCGACAAAGACCAAGCAGAAATACGAGTCTTCATTCGGTGTTAAAAAGTAAAACGTTTAGCTGAACCTATCTCTCAGAACTTATCTCTCAGTCTCATTAGTAATTTTTTTTGCGCGCAACACCCGCTTATAGTCGAGAATGGAAAGAAAGAAAACTATGACAATATATTTTAGAATTTTATTGCTCTTGTGAATAGCTTCCATTCCCTTTGTACCATATCTTTGGTTTGCAACATTCACTCTATGGAATTATGCACCGTGAATTATGCTCCAACACGAGCTGAAAGAAATTAAGATTTTTTCAATATATGCGGGAGATAAAACCTGATTAACACTCAAATTTTTTTTTACGAAAAAGTAAACATCTCTAACTTACTCAGTTTAAAGAATTCCATCGCTTGGGTCATCTTGTTGCATTGCCTGTTCATGCGCAAGAAAGAACCATTTCTTGGGCTGAGTCCAGATGAATCCACGCACAGGCTGGTTTGCTTGTTCTGGAGTGACTTGGATGGGAGCCTGAAAACCATGAAGAATGTTATATCAGTTAAAGGTAAAAAATAAGCCTCTTTAGCTTGGGCGCATTGTATATGTTTTCCCATTTCAGACCACGTGTCATTCTCTTGAGAATAAGATTCTTTGTTTCAGTTGTATCCATATTCATGTATCTTCTCATGCACAACCGTTAAACAAGGTTACTGCGACTCTCAATATTCTGCGAACTCAGGCATTTCAACAATTCCAACGCGCAACTCGCAACTACCGAGTTTGCAGAATATTGAGAAGTGCAGTAAACAAAGAAATGATACTCTAGGGAATGGCACGTTGTCTGAAATGGGAAAACATTACGCCCAAGGTAAAGAGGTCTATTCTTAGACGATGGCAGCAAGTCATGATATCTTACCTTCTGTACATGGCCGATTCTCTTTCACAACTGTCTTTCAAGACCAGTTTCTTGTTCTCTGATGGGTAGTTACCTGAAACAACCATATGAACTAGTCTGAACTTATGATTTATTCCTGTCACTAAAGATGAGCTTTACCATAGCAACAAACAAGGTCACGTGATCTGTATTACCATAGCAACGAACAGGGCTCACGTGATCTCTTTTACCATAGACACGTGTCATTCTCTTGAGAATAAGATTCTTTGTTTGAGTTGTATCTATATTCATGTGTCTTCTCATGCGCAACCGTTGAACAAAGAAATGATACTCTAGGGATTGAAACGAAGTGGTGTATTCACTTGCCTTCGGGACAGACGATCTTTCCACTACACTTATGGTAAATGATTCCATCAGTATCGAAGAGAAACTTCATGTATTCCTTCGAACATTCAGCATCAGCCTTCTTCAAGATAAGGGCGTGGCTCCACGTGGTTGTGTTTTCGATGGGGTTGCAGCTGGCGCTTTTAGGCTGGACACAGTAGCCATCGTAGGATCTTAATGGACTCTCTGATGATGCGAAAAAAAGTACCGATTAGACCATGATGATATCACATATGAGTAGAGCTTGTTTGGTCTCTCCCTTGATTCGAGGGGTTTCTCCTGGTTTTTCTCCTGTTTTCCTCCCTCCGCAAAAACCTAACACGCTAAATTCCAATACGATCTATGTGTTAGCCGCGTCCTTACTTAAATCAGCCCAGTGGTTGTTTCAGGGTTCTATCTGAGTTAGCCATGCCCTGACTAAGATCAGCCTAGAGGTTGTTTCAGGGTTCTATCTGAGTTAGCCGTGCCCTGACTTAGATCAGCCCGAGGTTGTTTGCAGAATATTACATCGTTGTACTGGACATTCTTACCGGGACAGAAGTTGCATGGTTCTTCTTGTGTTGTCTTCAGAGAAGCGTTACAAGGTTTCCCGCCACATGTTGGCGGTGGGTTGGAGCAGGTTCTGTGACGCGCGTGTTTTCCCGCGGTACAAAGCTTGTCACACTTGCTCCATTCACTCCACTCACTCAGACCCCCATCAACTGAAAACAAACAAAAAAATATAATGAGGAGGAGGAGGAGGAGGATGTGATGATAGATGATATGATGATGATGACGACGATGACGACGACGATGATGATGATGAAATAAATGATCAACTCTGGATCAACTTAGTACATCTTTTAAGCAGTTTTCTAAATTGAAAAAAATATGTGGAAGCTAAAGATTTCTATCTTTGAAATATTGATGAAATTCAAACTTACTTGTTATGGTAAGAGTTGAACATCCTGCTCTTTCGACACCACTGCAAGACATTCAGTGGTTATGATTAATAGGAGCGCCGAGGTTTCCCCTCCTATGATTCAGGGTTCCCAAAAAAGCCCTTTGCAATTTTTTCTTTGGATTGCTTATACTGATGGAGTCCCTTTGGTTTTGGCGGGAACTTTTCGCGCCAACACGCGCGCGTGTTGAATCACTTACATTAACATTTCTTGATACATTTTCTTTAAGTCATTGGTGATTCGTTGGGGCTTTAGTACCTCATCATCTCTGCTACCTATTTCAACAGAAGAAATATTTATTGATCCAAACTATTAAAGTTATTTTGAAATAAAACTTAAGGAACTACTGAACTACAATTATAGTTTACGTCTGTCTATAAATTTGTTTAATACCTTGGAAGAATGAGACAAGAAAACCCAAACCAATCCCTAGGATGAGGTTCATCGTTCTTCTAGCTCGCTTAGCACTGAAATAAATATCAATGTATCTTTTCAAACGCTATCGATAAACAAAGAAATAATACTCAAGGGAAACGACGCTTGTTTTGAAATGGAAAAAATCGCACCTATGGAAAAAGGGGGTAATCCTTTGATCTGTAGAGGGCAGCATGAATATTTTACAGAAATAAAACCAATGTAACGTAACAGAAAACTCAAAACTAAAATATAATTATCTATAAAGATAACTATTGGAAAGAATTCAATTTTGAGAATTTTGGTAAAATTTTACACCGCTAATATCTAGTCATTTTTTGTAAAGTAAGAAATAAAAGTGGTCTGAAATTTGAAAAATGTAGATGTGTTACTAAAAAGATGATCGCTCGGGATAAAATCTACAATTATTGCAATGGATAACAATTTCAAAATCTAAGGATAAAATGGTCATTTTCTTTGAGTTTAAGCAAACAAGTACTGATATAGGATACATAACTGATCTGAAGGTTATTTGACAAATATATATCAGCTTACCTCTTCCTTGGCCGTAACCATGTGCGAGTGTGTTCAAGTATTGCATTACTGAATCAGTCCAAAACGTGTCGTCCAGCGGTTTTTCGTATTCAAGGCAGTTGTCCCGTGATGCGCATGGTTACCATGGGTTACGGTTCCAAACAAAAGAGTGTAAGGTTCCGTATTAAGATATTTTTAGGTGTCGCGTTACAAAGGGAATGTCACACCCGCAAAAAAATGTAATTTTGTTTCAATGAAAGGAATATTTGTGTGACTCATTATGTCATGATGGCAGTAATTGATGACGCAAGATGACATTGAAATGGCTTCCTATTGTGCCTCTCAACAAGTAGAATGGAAGAAATTACGAATATGGTTCTTAGTCTAACGTTTCAAATTTGATCGATACCTTGAAACAACCTCTGGGCTGATCTTAGTCAGGGCATGGCTAACTCACAGATAGAACCCTGAAACAACCTCTGGGCTGATCTGACTGTCAGGGCACAGCTAACTCACAGATAGAGCCCTGAAACAACCACTGGGCTGATCTTAGTCAGGGCATGGCTAACTCACAGATAGAACCCTGAAACAACCTCTGGGCTGATCTTAGTCAGGGCATGGCTAACCCACAGATCAAACCCTGAACCAACCCCAGGGCTGATCTAAGTCAGGGCACAGCTCACTCACAGATCAAACCCTGAAACAACCTCTGGGCTGATCTAAGTCAGGGCATGGCTAACTCACAGATAGAGCCCTGAAACAACCTCTTGGCTGATCAAAATTAGGGCGTGGCTAACTGACAAAACGAATTACAATTTAGTTTGTTGGGTTTTGTGGTGGAGGGAGGATAACTGACATAGAATCCGGAGAAAACCCTTCCAATCAAAGGAGAGACCTATGAGACTCACCTCACATGTGATGCTGAGTCCAGGAATCGAACCCGAGACCCCAGAGGTGAGAGGCGAGTGAACTACCGCTACGCAACCCTTAATTCCCAAATCAGAAAAACACTAGCGCATGCGCCGTTCGTAGCCACTCCATTATACTACTCATACATATATCCTGTAATCGATTCAGTCCAATATCCTGGAGACTGATGCTAAAACAAATACTAACACACACAAAAAAGGATCTAAAACAAGTTCATCTTAACTGTGAACGCCATAGCTATGGTAGACAAACTAGAATTGCTCGAGACTTTTCGGTATTAATAAAGTATTAACAGAATTCAAAATTACCGATAAACCTGGCACAAAAACGCTTTATTTTACCTCAAAACTTTATATTTTTTCTCTTTGAGTTAATTGTTTCAAAGCAGGAACGGAAACAGATGCCCCAAATGTTTCAATTCCAATTAAATTCACCAATTTTCTTTATAAAAATCAACTTCATTCGCACGCACTAATAAAAGCGAAACGGCTGCAATTGGTTATGTCATCGTCTAATCCCATATAATAACTCAAACTTATTGCTACCAATTAATTCGGATAGTTTGTGACACCTATTTTGACTGACGGATTATTCGTTTAGGAAGCTGGTATATCATCATTCGTACTTCGGAGAGGAAAGACGGTAGCTCTGTTCAGTGTAATATTTATTAAGCAACCAACTGAACCTCAAACTTCGTAATCTAACTTCAAATTTATCAAGAAAAATATATTCACAGGTATGTGGTAGGATAATATAACGTAAACTTATTTCATGTAATAAACTTTGAATTCAATTTTATTGAGAAATAATTTAATTTTTGAACGAAAAGGCACCTTTAAGATTTCTTTTATTCACCACGAAAATATTTTTTTTGTCCGGTTTTTATAAGATTTTTTAAGTTATGTTTGAGTCTTGTTAGCAGAGATTCGAGATGTGCGATTATCTAAATCAAATAATAAGAAGAAAATATCTGGAGATTGAACAAACATGTAACAAAAAATATCTGAAATAGGAAATGCTAAAGTCCAAACTTTATAGCAAAAAAAAAATCAAAAAATATTTGAATATTACTAAAGTGAAGCAAAGTCAAGCAAAACGACTGAAGATGTTGCCGACAAAATTTGGCTTATTTTCGCTGGCTTTTATCGTGCCAAAATGTTTATCTAAATTTCCCAAGGGATCGATTTTTAAAGTCAAAAAATAGCAAAATATAATGAAGAAAGTTAAAATCTAGAAATTAAAGGTTTGATAAACGCTCAAAAACATTAAACATATATCATAATAAAAAGTAATCTAGTAGGTATTGTAATTGCGTACTCTACGCTTGAGTTTTTTTAAACGAAAATTTAAAAAAAAGTATTTTTGATTCTCCTAGATTCATTCCCGTTTCGTCAGTGACAGGTTTTATGAAAGGTTTATAAAGAAATGTCAAAGATTGTTTGCTTTCTGTATTAGTTGGTCATGGTGTGTTATCACCAGACACCGACGAGACTGGTAAAATAATACTCAATATGAATATTTTTTGTGGTCTTAAAAGAACTTTACAATACAGTGTTTGAAATAGAATCAAATAGAATTAAGTAGGATAGAAGTAAGGAAAAGTAAGTTGATTAAGGATAGAACAGAATGGAATGAATAGAAAAATAGAATAGAATAGAATAGAATAGAATAGAATAGAATAGAATAGATTAGAATAGAATAGAATAGAATAGATTAGAATAGATTAGAATAGAATAGAATAGAATAGAATAGAATAGAATAGAATAGAATAGAATAGAATAGAATAGAATAGAATAGAATAGAATAGAATAGAATAGAATAGAATAGAATAGAATAGAATAGAATAGAATAGAATAGAATAGAATAGAATAGAATAGAATAGAATAGAACAAAATGGAACGGAAGAAGAGGAGAGGAGAGTAGAGGAAAAATAGGAATTGAAATAGAAACACATATTGAGTGAATTAGGGAAGTGGATTGACAGGTTCACATAAGTTGCGTGGGCGACAACTTTCTTTCTCATTCAATTTCTCGATAACAATCATAATTTAATCGCCCAATCTATGATTTTGTGACGAATCAATAACTCCAATCAAGATAGAAAAATATGTTACGTAAGTGTACACGATTGTACCGTAGCGTGGAATAGTTTAGGACAACGTTTGGTGATCAGAGTAAAAAATATCATAGTCTGTCTGTCTGTCTGTCTGTCTGTCTGTCTGTCTGTGCATGAAGAGACAAGAAAAGGAAATGCAATAGAAAGAAATAAATGAAGGTGGGAAGAGGTGAAGGAAGGAAGGAAGGAAGGAAGGAAGGAAGGAAGGAAGGAAGGAAGGAAGGAAGGAAGGAAGGAAGGAAGGAAGGAAGGAAGGAAGGAAGGAAGGAAGGAAGGAAGGAAGGAAGGAATAAATGGATAGTATCAGATATGCCAACAAAACAAGACCACGCATATAACACACTGCCTTGATTCATTGTTCTACCTCCCTAGTTACTGTTGCTACGGCAGACAAGCTAAAATGTGTTTTTTGATATACAGCATATGGTACAGAAACCGATTGCTGAAAATTGTAAATGTCTTAGAATAAATGCATTTCAGTTAAAGTTAAATCAAAGAAAAAAATTACTATTCCGTTGGAAATTAAACTACCAGTTGTTTGGTGGTAACTAAAGAAAAGCCGGGATTGGTGTATTATAACCATTATCTTCGCATCGCCAATAACTGACAATAATTAGTCCATAGTAACTGTGTCCATGAACACACACCGTATATAATATCATGCTATCAATATCGACCCGAGTTCCATCGTTAACACAACTGTGAACTTTTACACCTTTAAGATCTGTTTGCAGTCTGTGGAAGATTTGAACAGTTGCATTTGTTGGGTTTTGGTTTCTAGTTTCTGTATTTGAATAAGACCTTGTATGCATATCAGTTTCCTTACTTGCGGTAATAGCACGAAAAATTGTTCTAAAGGGCCGTCTACACTCGCGATATTTGCTGCGATTTTTGCTGCGATTTTTTGCGGCGATTTTTGAAAACATAAAAAATTCTTTACTAATTTTGACTATGACCCAAATCGCCGCGAAAATCGCATCTAAAATTGCATCTAAAAACGCCCCTCAAAGCTCTCTAAATCGCTTTTGTCTGTAATTCAGTTCTTTTCTCATTTTAAAAATTATACCGTATAATTATCAAATATTTCTTTTTATTTATTTAGATATGATGAACACAACAATATCATCCAACACAAACTGGAACTCTACTCCTCCAGCAAGCACGAAGTCACCATCTCTTTGCTTCATGAATGACCCGACAAGCATCAAAACGGCTAAAGTCTTTTTCTACATAATCATCTTCATCGCATCACTCATTGGCAACACGTTGATCTTGTACGCGGTTACAAAAAAGGCAACTCTGAGAAGATCTATCAACCAATTCATTGGGAATGTTTGCTTGGCGAATTTATTGATTACAGTAGTATACATGCCAAGGATGATGGTAATGGTGGTTCATGGTTCTCATTGGGCAGTTAAGGGAACGTTAGGTCTTGTACTTTGCAAGGTAGTACCTGTCATTCACCATGCCTGCCTTCTAGTTTCAATCCTGTCTCTCACAGCGCTCAGCATTGATCGATTCTTCTACATCGTTGTTCCAACGAAGCAAATCTTAAGCAAAAAACAACAGAAATTTGTTATACCTTTGATGTGGGTTGTAGCCGTTCTTGTACGTTTTCCTTCGCTCTACGCGCTAAGGTTAATACCAACGAAAAATGATTCTGTTATCTGTGGTGGAAATATCCAAAAAGCCTTCAAAAGCACAAAAGCGAGAGAGACTTACTACACGTTTCTGTTAGTATTCTTCTACGCCTTGCCGCTCATTCTTATTGTGATGTTCTATTCAATTATTATCGTGTTTTTGAAGAACAGAAAAAGACTGTCATCAAACCGCTACAAGGTTGATGGAACAGTTAAGGCAAAGTACAAACAAGCGAGCAGGAAAACCCTTAAAATGCTCATCACTGTCACTGTCTGTTTTGTGATTTGCTGGGCGACTTATTTCCTGGCACAGATCGCGTACACAAGCGTGCCGTGCGA